>SWBT01000314.1:0-91417 GCA_005298045.1 Pleurotus ostreatoroseus | reverse complement strand
CGCATTTCTTGCATTTCCCACCGTAAGTCGACCGCTTTCCTCGGCGTCCCTCGTCCCGCTCGGCGCCGTCGCTTCCCACAGCGCCGCAGGCCGCTCCCGCGGCCTCGCGCGACGCGTTTCCGCGCTCCTGAGCGCGAATTTCGCGGCGAGGAGGGGCCTCTAGTCACTGTCTCTATGTTGTAGTTAGACAGTGTAAAAACACATGTAATTTACTTTTATTCATACAAACAAACTCAAAAATATATTGAATAAAAGTGCTACATACAGTCTTGTATCTAATGGTACCTTCGAAAGCGTCGTCGTCGTCGTAGACGACGACCGACGCGGCGGGCGCGCCCGCCGCGGGAGCAGCGCCGGCGGTCGGGCGGGGACGCACGTGATCGTCGACGGTTCGCGGGCGCTTGCGTCTGTCGTTCAGGCGCTTAGGCGGCCGGAACTGTCGCGCGTCTGTAAACAAAGCGGAAGAAGCAACAGCCGCCCATTGTAACACGCCATGGGCGCTCATTTCCCAAACTCTTCCACTGCCGATTGGCATGTGCGCATGCTCATAGAATCCTCCAAAAGACTGATGAAGCTATACAGACTTTATTAACCAAGCAAGATTTTACTAGCATTACGGTATGAGCTGTTCAAATTCTGACCGCCGAATACGCTCATGCCCTGATGTAGAATCCGGTAGCCAGCTACCTCGTAAACCTCATGAACGACCTTGACGAAGACACCAGTCCAAGACGCACCGCTCGATCTTCACTTGCTGCAACTCCCCATCATGATTTGTGGTTCTCAGATGGGTCTATAGTTCTCCAAGCCGATACAACACTGTTCAGAGTCCATATCTCATGGCTATGCCGGCATTCACTCGTCTTTCGGGACATGTTTTCTATGCCTCAGCCCTCTGCTGCCGAAGTCAAGCCGGACCTGCCTTTGGAACTTTTGCCATCTGGCTGTCAGTTCATGCAGCTCGAAGACACAGCAGAAGACTTGGCTAATCTGCTCACGGCGATATATGACGGCCCTAGCTTTGGGAATAACGACCGTGCCGACTTTCATGTTCTATCTGGAGTCTTGCGACTGGCAACGAAGTATGCAGTAGATGAGCTTCGGCGGAAAGCGATCGAGCATCTCGGCATAGCTTGGCCATCCACGCTGAAAGGGTGGGATGCTCGCGAAGAGGCAGCTCGCGCCTCTGAAGCTGAAGCCGGAATTCAGCGTCGCCTCCGTTACCCTTCTCCTATTGTACGTTTCTTTTTCTAAAACGAAGAATTGGCTAAATTGGGCGCGGTATTCAGGCGGTCATCAATCTAGCTAGAAAGGTTGATGCGCCGACACTCCTCCCCGCCGCATTTTATGAGCTCTCACGATATCATTTCTCTGAGATCTTTGGTCCAGGGCAGCATGAGGCACTTCGAATTCCGGCGGAGATGTTGAGTCCTATCGATACCCAACGTCTCGCACTGGGCAAAGAAGCAGCTTCGCAAGCAATACCCACCTTAATCCAGTCTATGGGCGCGCACAGCCATCAGGGCATATACTCCTGTGCTGGCCCTGCAAGAATACCTGCTCATGTTCACCACAGGCGAGGGTCCAGCTACGTCTGCACATCTGCCGCAGCTTGCCGTCAGGATCTGGCTGAGCTCGTGGAGCTTGCAACACAGCACTATCTTTTCGACCGCGGAAAAGGCTGTACGGATCCACTTTATGTTGCGGACGAGCTCGGTCAGCTGAAGAGTGCAGAATTAAATGATTGCCAGGCCTGTGCGAGGTCTTTGGAGGTGTGGGCTTCTAAGGAGCGGGAAAAGATTTGGAAGATGATACCAGGGTGGTTTCACGTTGAGCGTGGCGATGTGGCAGCTATGCATGGGAGCACGACAATAGATGGATGATTTGGCAACACGATCTGTCATATCATCTGTTTGGAACGCACTTTACGAACCTTCAGAAGAATTTAGAATCCGAGGCTCAGCGAGCAGCGCTTAACTGCGGTTAAACCAAAGTCTGCTAGGTTCAAACTCTTTCGTTGACGCCAACATACGATCCTGAGCTGTTCATCTTTGCACACATCATGCGTTGGTCGAATGGTTCGTCGCTGAACGTAACTTAGAGACATCACGCATTCAATCACAGATGCGGTGATTACTCCAGCGGGCGTGGAATTCGAGCCTAACGACGCTGACGAGGCCTGCCTTTCGAAGTCACTCCCAAGTACGGCTGGTCCGATTTTGGGCTGACTCTTTCGAGGTAGATCGCTCCACACCAGTCTGACATCATTCCGCTAACATATAATGCCATGTAGTTCTTTTCTACTACCAAACGTCGAAGTTACCGACAGGACTGAGTGCTGTCATGTCTCCAGCTCACGCTCTCGATAAATACTACCTGGCTGTTACCCTTCTGGTTACCGTTGGATATCAATTATTAGGTTTCTTCATAGCATGGACCTTTCAGGTTAGTAGACGAACGCTTGCAAGACATTATTTGACGGTCGTATTCTACAGTTCGATAAGATCACTGATTTTACGGGAGGTAAAGGCTTTTACCATACATTCCTAGGGAAAGGCCATGATCGCTGACGGATCTTTGGATTGGACTAGGATCCAATTTCTTCGTCTTAGGTACGTAAAGTGGACTATCAGGGCGTATCATCTCAAACAAACAACAAAGCCCTCCTCACGCTATTGATGGGAAATACCTTCTACGCACGGAACATTGTCGTCAGTCTTTTCGTGATGGTTTGGGCGACAAGACTAGCTGGTATGCTAAGGAACTCGGGACATAGTACTAGAACTCAATGCTTGCAGGCTTCCTCCTGTTCCGTGTGCTCAAGACAGGCAGTGACACACGTTTCGATGACATTCGATCCCGCTTTTTCAGCTTCCTAGGGTTTTGGATAGGTGCGTCTCTTCGGCCCTCTGGGTCGGCATGTTGGATTGACGGACTTTGGTTCATAGGTCAAATTGTCTGGGTAAGACAATGTGTGTTCACTGGCGCATGTTGCTCACAGCTTGGGCCAGGTTTGGGTGGTCTCTCTTCCTGTGATCATCTTGAATTCTCGTGCTGTATCCGACCCCGCTATCGGAGGCACAAACCCCTCCTTCGGCACCGCCGCAGACATAGTCGGGATCATCCTCTGGTCTATCGGATGGGCTATAGAAAGCATAGCCGACGTTCAGAAGGTAACTGAAGCCTCCCCGACAGCATCACACGCCTCATTGTCCGTCCATAGTTTCGATACAAATCATCCAATCCGCCTAAGGACCGTGCCATTACCGTAAGTCTGTCTGAGTATAGCTTGGGTGTCAGCGTGGCTGAAAAAGTACTAGGTTGGTCTATGGTCCTGGAGCCGTCATCCGCCCTACTTCGGAGAGTAAGAACATTGTCCGACTTGCTGGCGCACTGCTGACAGTCTGCACAGAATCCTCTGTTGGTGGGGCATATGGGCCATCTGTCTCTCACCAGCGGTGAATAGTAACTTAACGTCCTCGGGTAAGGCGGCCTTACGTGGATCGGTCGTCTCGCCGCTGTTTACGATGATGTAGGTCGCCTGCAAAGCGTCTTATTGTTACCACACATTGACACACCCTACCCTGCAGACTACTCTTGTTTGCTTCCGGAGTCCCGACTACAGAGAAGCCCACCGCTCGCAAATTCTTCTTGATGTCGCATGGTCCAGAGGATCCAGAGTATCCGGATGCTTGGTCGGACTACAAAGAGTACCTCAACTCCACGTCGCTGCTGTTCCCGCTGCCACCTGCTATCTACCGCCCACTTCCTAAATGGATCAAGCGCACCGCCTTATTGGACTTGAGCATCTACCGTTTTGACGAGGGGACGGATGGCAAACGCGCTATCGAGGAAACTCGCGAGGATAGCGCATGAGCACTGCATACGACGATGGTCCATACGCTATTTAGGACGTCAGTACGAGTCATACATCAATGTATCGTGACTGAGGTAGTTTGAGAACGTCAAGACGGCTTTCAATAGCTCATAGCCCCTTTGGTTGTGTTGCAGTTCGTAACGATATAATACAATGTTATCGCGCATTTACGTCTTGAACATTCACAGAGGGAGAATGTGCGGTACCGGACCCACAGGCACGATGCGGTGTGGATTGATCTGTTGCGAATGCAGCGTCAGTCTCATTACAGTCGAGCTCAGGAAAGACGAAGCGCACTGATGTATGCGACCAGTAGTAATGCGTCTTGATATGATCGAAATTGCACGTATCTTTGAACGCAGGAATCTTCCAATACAACTTGCGCATCCATGAGTGAAGTGCAGGATACCCGTCGCGAATAGTGCGCAGGTTGCACTTGAAGTGCCCGACGTAAACTGGGTCAAAGCGTACCTATCGCATAATGTCAGTACGAGAGGATAAGGGCGCACGAGGATATGACGTACGATCGTGACGAAGAGGCGTACGTCAGCCTCAGTCAGGCGGTCGCCCACGAGATAATCTTTGCCTTGAAGAATCTTCTCCAGGCGGTCGAGGGAGTCAAAAAGTGGAATGACCGCCGCCTCATACGCGGACGGTGAAGTTGCGAAACCCGATTTGTACACACCGTCTACACATCTCAGAGGTTAGAGCATGTCCACATGGTCCAAACGAAATACTGACTGTTGACCGTATCGTACACCCAGTCGTTAATCTCGTCAATTTGTGTACGGAACTCCTGTGGGTAAAGGTCTAACCCGGCCTTATCCTTGGGCAGTAGGTGGTTGAACTCGGTATTGAACATGCGGATAATCTCTGAACTTTCGTTGTTGACGATAGTCGACGTCTTCTTGTCCCAGAGTACAGGTACCGTAAAGCTAAGCGTGCATCAGCCAAAGTGGTTTGAACATATGCCACACTTACCGTCCGTCGTAGTCGGGGTTCACCTTGATGTAGAGGTCCTTGACATACTTTGCGCCGTTTATTGGATCAGTGGTGGCACCTGCAAACTCGTCGACATCCACGAAAGGCCAGCCATCTGAGCCCATATGAGGTGATACGACGCTGACATCTTTGAGAGGTGTGAGTATATGCATATGATATATATTTCGATGAGCGCACCGATGAATTCCTCGAGGCCCTTCAGTTGCCTCACAATTAGCGTGCGGGTAGCCCATGCTATAGTTTTGCATAAGACCACGATACAAAGACGCATACATTGGACTTACGGCACGCGTATGACACATAAAGGTGATAGCGACCTGTTGAGATGAGAACAAGAATCAGCAGCGACTTGGGCGCGATGATCATGGAAAACACACCTTTCTCAGGGGGGAATTCTCCACCTTGTTGGATGAAGTTCCTAAACGTCGAAGCCTTTCTCTTGAACGAACCATCCGACTCCGTCTTGAATTTGGTAATATCGGACTGCGATTCGTAGCTTCTGGTCGTTTGGTGGGGTAACGCCCCGCCTGCACCAGTACTCATGGTTGCTCTAGCGAACGTAAAGGGTAAATGACAAGGGGTGCGATGAACGAATTCGCTGGCTGATCGCGCGAGGCGAGATGAAAGACGAAAGAGAGGGGCGTTCATACATGGTCTGGCGAAGAGCTAGTATTTGTCAGGGCGCTGGAGATTGCGAGAGTGGAATGACCGCGTGCTCGCTGCCGGCTTGCTGCTTACAATCAGGCTGTAGGTGTTCCTGAGGTCATTGAATGCCACAATGTCGTCAACGAGTTGATCAGTCGCATGATAGACTCTAGGGCAGCAAAAGGCAATGGACAACCCACGCCGCCCGAAAAGGCCCGCAGCGAGCGAGTCGATAATGGTAAGCCCAAGCCCGAAGAAGACCGTAAGTCCAGACTAGTAGTAGAGCGACTTCCGAACACATTATTGTGCTAAGACTAATCAGGTTTTAGCAAATAGGTGTCGGCGGATGCATAGTCGCATACTGGTCGAAGGGACATCCTGGCAGAAGATCAAAGAGCGTGGGAACAGCGAGTCACTCGTGCTCATTGCATCGACGTACCCCTGTGAAGTTATGGCAAAATTCGTTTCAAGTACGTATATACCTGTCCTTACGCTGCAAGTGGCGATACAAGTCATTGCGATAACTATTAAAAGGGAGAAACACCGATTTAGGCATGCTTCGCCTTGGGATCATAACTTGCGTAAACAAACGAAATCACCATTTGTCAAAATACAATATGCCCTGTCAAAAATTATTCAGCTGGCGTGACGGCATACTTTCAGGTAAGACAGAGCAAGCACAGCGATAGCACTCAAGCCAGCCCATATTGCCCAATTTCCAATCGACTCCGGGCCCGGAGCGACATACAACCATAGACGCATCACAGCACCAAGACCATCCCCGATATCGGCCCGTGACCCTGTAGCAATGTTCCGCATCGCGACGTCATACCATGCCATTTCCACACCTGCACCGATCAACCTGGGGAATTGGGGTCGAGCGATTGGAGGAACCAACCCCCAGAGGAAGTATAGCAAACGAGTGGAGGTTCGCTCTACTTTCGTCGTCCATCCAGCCTGTGGAGTTCGTGATAGTGTTTCGTCACACATCTTCCCACTCGCCAGCGGTCCGCGCTCTAGTTCGTCCAAATATGCCATCTTCCCAGTCGACAGGGCGTCCTTCAAAAGTCTCGGCATTTCTGGCTGGAGAACGGATAATCGTCCAACACCGAGAAGGTCCCCATGCTTCTCTTCTAGCACGGTACCCAAAAGTGTGGGACTTGTGAGGCCTCCCGTAAGCAGGATCATGGGTCGTTCGTAATCGCAATCAGACAGCTCCGCCAAAGCACGATGTGAAAAGCGAGAGAACAGCGCTTGTCGTCGTGAAGCAGACGGAATACTCATGAAATCTCGAACTAGCGTAAGCGAATATCGATCACGATAATATACTCAAGACTCACTCGGACTTTCATAGGTACCTCCGCTAACTTCTATGAAATCGATCATCTTCCAGCTGGCAATTTCGCGTACGTGAGCGAGTACACGTTGTTCATCCGATCCATGGTCCGAGCCTTCTAAGATAATATCGCTGTCGAGATAGTCTGCAGCGTTGAGCTTGATTCCGACGACGAACTCGGAAGGAATACCGCTGCATTCCCGGATGGCGGATACAACTTTCCAAACTAAGCGAAGAGGGTTTGAGGACGCCGAAAACTCATCAGTACGGACGTTCGTCTAGGGTGGTTTTCAGTACTTTTGTCAGCAGATGAATAGTAAGGCATACCTTGGGAGAAATGAATTGGGCCAGAAGATCTAGGTCAATATCTTAGTGAGATCTCACAAGGCAAGCTTTAGGGCGCTCACAGCCATGTGCAGCATGGATCTCAACACCATCAAACCCACTCCTGGCCGCTAACTGTGCTCCTTTGACAAATGCGTCTACAACGTGGTTTATATCCCCTGGAGTCATCTCGCGAGGAGTGAGGAAGACAAGTTGGTGCAATATTGCAGACAACGCTTGTGACAAGGTTTGCCCAAGGCTAGCGCGCTGTTGACTTAGACCACTAGAAAGCTCCATGGGGACGGCACTCGGCGCCAGGGGAGGCACAAAAGGGAGTCGACCTCCCAGAAAATTCGGCGACTGTCTGCCTGCATGCGAGAGCTGCATGATGGCGAGTGGTCGTTCTGCGTTCTTCTCTCGCGCACTAAACCCGACGAGCGGCCTGTCTGTGCCGTGGTGTATTGCTGAGGCCAGCCGCATGTAAGGCTGCATCGCGTCTTCTGTCAAGACTTCTGGTACAACCATGTCCCGGGCGAGAGTGAGGTGATCAGCCACCACCTGGACGTTCCCGGTAAAGATCATGCCCCATTTTCCACGCGACCAGCGAGCGTAGAGAGACAAGTGATTGGAATTGGGAGGGCCGCCGCCAAAGGATGCCATGTGTTCGTAAAGCGCGACCTGTATATAATACTGTTCAAAAACATATCCACAGAAAATGAGGTAAACTGCACTTTTACGAGCCTATTTGATAGCGTACGTCCACATGGAAGTTTCAAAGAGGCGAAGACATCCGCCAGTAGCTTCAGTCTGGCATCTTCGTTGTCTGCAGCCGTTGCCATATGTTGCATGAGTCACAGCCGCTGTATAATAGGATGTGTTCAGAGCCCTGTCTATCCGTAAACACATCATTCAATGCACCAAAAAGCCTAGTATGGTCCATACCTTTTGGTGACATCTTCATTGGAGACTATCGTTGCTCTCAAGTTCGTGTCTTGGGTGACGGAAAAAGAGGTCGCCGAGGGCACCGCGCGGCGCGTTCTGGTACGTCCGGCATTGACGGGCCGATCGTCCCGCTAGCGCTCGTAAGTGAACCTGAGTCACTGGAAAGTCAGTCGCTTGAGGACCGAGCTCTTGGACCCAAACCACCACCATATCACTCCAAATCGACGTGCACGTGTATGCGATTTGTGCGACAAATGTCTAAAATTGCTTTCCGTCTCTCGCACTCAATAGAATCGACCAGTCGGCCGCCGTTCGTCGTCTTCTCCTTCTGCACTGTCTTGGGCACGCGTCCTGAATCACCCTCCTCCCGCTAGTATACCCCAAGCGTACAAATGGGCGGAGGCGTATAAGCCAACACCATCTCGACCGCTCCTGGACATGTCTCAAGGCGTGCCTGGAATACCGCCGCCTAAAGCCCTCTTGGACGCACTTGCACAGGCAGGCGCAGACCCTGGCAGTTGTGGATACGTGCCGAATGCAGGCGAGCCGACGTTGCGACGTGCGATTGTGGAGGAGATGAAGGAGTCGTATGGACATGAGGCGGACTTGACTGAAGAGGACATATCTATAACCGCGGGATGCAACCTTGCTTTCGTTTCTGCCATCACAACTGTCGCAGCTCATGGAGATGAGGTCATTTTGCCTGTACCATGGTATTTCAATCACGAGTATGTCTTACGTGTTTGCGACTATGCTTTGCTCACAAAAATTCAGAATGACCTTGACTATGCTGGGAATTAAACCCGTTTGGTTGCAAACCTCGCCCGATGAAGGTTTTCAACCATCTGTTAGAGAATGTGAGAAACTAATCACGTCTTCGACACGTGCTATCGTTCTCGTGACTCCGAACAACCCTGTACGTCTGTGACCTTCTGCTACACTTCCACAATGACCAAACTATCAATATCAGACTGGTGCGATATACTCTCCTGACCTGATAGGTTCCTTCGCTGCTCTCGCACACGCGCATTCTCTGCCGTTGATCATTGACGAGACCTACCGAGACTTCATTCTTGACGGACCGCCTCACCGATTATTCACGTCAACGCCCATCTTACACCCCACGGCCGGATCCTCGCTACCATCCAACTGGACATGGCGCCAAACCCTCATACAACTGTTTTCGTTTTCCAAGTCCTACTGTATCCCCGGACATCGACTAGGACTAGTCGTTGCCTCACCTGATCTCTCTCCCGCACTCAATACTGCACTCGACAACATGCAAATATGTGCTCCACGTCCTGCACAACGCGCTCTGGCCGGACTTCTTCCTAGCTTACGGCCGTTTGTTAAAGCGAACGCGCTAGCTATCGCCGCACGTCACGAGTTATTCAAAGAGTGCTTACCAAAGCGGTGGCACATCGGGAGTCAGGGGGCATACTACGCATTTGTCCGCCACCCATTCAAAGGTGTGGATTCGGTGGACGTGTCGAAGAGGCTTGCTCAAGAAATGGGAGTGATCACCCTTCCAGCAGGCTTCTTTGGACCCGGAGAGAAGGGCAACGCGGCTGGCAAGACGTCCAGATGGATACGATTCTCGGTCGCCAACGTTGACGATGACAAAGTCCGAAAGATATGTACACGGCTAGGTGAAAGCGAAAGTGTATTTGGATGGGAGTTGGACGGCTAGCAGATTGGATATCATTGTTCACAAGGACATTATGAGTTGGATTTTCCCCATTAAACATTGGACTGTGCCGAGCGAGCTGTCCAAGTTCGTTCGACCGTGCTCACGCTTCGAATCTTCATCACTCAGTATCATGTCACAAACAATTGGTATGATTCGAATATCTAGGACTTGACAAGTGGAGTGACTGAAAGGATACAGCTGCGAGACTACGAACAGTACAGCGCTTGATATCCCAGCGAGTCGCCAAACGGTCTAGTGCTAAGCATCCGATTTTCTTGGATTATTCCCTTGGTCCCTCGGTCAGATGATTTTCTAGAGTCTTCCATCTCTCCCCAACAACTCAAACCGAACAACCTCGCGAGACCCCGCAAGAAGACCACAAATCACCCACGACACGCGGACCCGTGTCATGTGGCATACCTATCGCTCGCATACCATGTCGCGGACTAGTAGTACGAAAGACAATGATTCATGTTAGTAGGTTCCACGAGTAAACACTTCCGAGACACATACCAAAATCCGGGACAGACGGCGTTGCAACGAGGGTTGCAGACGTGACCTCCTAGTCCTGACCAGACATATCTTGACCAATGTCTCTTCCTCCGCCGCGTGTGTGCGCTGGGTGCGCCGACAGTGGTCAGCAAGAGATAGCAATGAACACGAATGAAAGGACTTACCATCACACGGGGCAGAAGGGGCCGGCATCTTTGGGATGCACGCCTGTCAGGGTAGGAGGTGCCGCGACGGACTCTTGTCATCCGTCATTGCGGCAAGCGATAGGTGATGGTGAAAAATGGTGTTGAACAGCTGTACCCTTGAAGAGCTTGACCAAGGGCGAGTTGTAATTATCGAAAGCTATTCGTGAGGTGTCAGCCACCATGCAGGTCAAACCAACTGAAGGACGACTCACCGAATGGAAAGCTTGTTGTACACGAAAGCGATACTCTTCCTCGATGTCGTGCCCGACCAAAGCCGACGAAGAGGCGAATATTTTTCTCAGCTATGAGACCATGATGAACGAGAGAGTGAGGCATGAAGCAGGTATAAGCACTCACGAGTTGCTCAGGTACATGAACCAATACAGTATGAGGGAAGAACCATCCTCAATGATGGTGATGCACTCGGTACCCATGTCCAACGTCGAGCTCGACCAAGAACCACGACGGATAGAGTGTCTTGAACTACGTGACAGTCAGCAACATAGTCAAGCGATGTCAGCCAAGCGAGAGGTGCTTACCATTACATATGTTATCTGATGTTTTGTTTTGGTAGCGCTTGACACTGACAGGCCGCGAGGGAGAGGGCTCCTCGGCGACGACGGGGATGTCGGTGTCGAAGCATCAGGAAAAACCTATTCTGTTAATTAAGTGCTAATGTATCTAAATCATGCTAATTGAGTTGAATTAACAGTAATCTGTCTAAATTAGTGCTAATTGGCTACTAATTGACAACTATTCCACTGCTAATTTAGCAGTAATTTAGATAAATTATCACTAATTTAGCACAATTAGCCTAATCAAAATACATTAGCACTTAATTAGCAAGGCAGGTTTTCCCTGATGGTGCTGGGATATAGTGCAAGTGGGAGGCCGGCGCGGACACTTGCGGAAGATATCTGGACTCGGACGACGTCAACAATGCTCAGGCGGGTAGGAGGGAGGAGGGGTAAGCGGAGCGGAGGAAGGGTGGGTGGAGCGAGAGTCGAGCTGTCCTTGCCCGGGGAGGGAGGTGATGGAGGGGGGAGGAGAAGGCCGGCCTGAGAATAGAGAGCGATTCAAGGGGGTTTTTATAGACTTGGGCCCGTGGATGGCTGACTGGGTGTCTTCTCGACAAAACTTGTCCAAAGTGGGCAATTTTCAACATGAATTTCCTTTTACGGACGCGGCGCCTAGTGTTGTTGCAGTTCGACTCGGCTCGGCTATGACTGACCCTGAGCGACTACGACTTGGATCGGCTGAGAGTGTCGATCCAGGCATCAGCTACCGGTCCGACTTTGCCGACTTTCGGCCGGGGTCGACTGAGTCGCGACTCTGTCTCAATATGGCGACAGCTGGCACGGGTGTGACTAGAGATCACTAATTAACCAGTTTCTTGTATAGATAAGAGCAATTTTCTTCTTGAGACTAATGTTTGCCTATGGCAGACACGATTATGAGTATATAATTTGTTTCACGCAATACGAAAAGCAGCTCAAAACTGCCCGACTTGACGTCGCAGTGTGAAGCGCCAGCGGATCAAATGGTGATGCAAGCGCTCGTCGTTCCGTGCTGGTCACAAAACATTCACCGTGAAGTATGCAACACTGCGTGAGCCGGAGGTCTTCAAGTTGATGAAAAATGTTGATATATGTGTTTTGCATTGCTTTGCATAGTCGTGTATGTGGAAATTGGTCTCGAAAGCGGACAACCATATCTTCAGGTATAAGTTCGACTGGAGTCGACTGGAGTCGACCCACAGTCGAAGCCGACATGCCGGGCGAATGAGAGTGGATTACCTAACGGCTCGACTCCGCCCGACTGAGATCGGCTCGACTGCTGTTTCAGCAACTTAGGAGTCGAACCGCAACAACACTAGCGGCGCCGATTTCTGCATGTCGGTCTAAATCGAAACGCAAGGTTGCGTCCCACCACATCATCGACAGAGTTGAGCGAGGGGACACTGGCATATTTGCATACCCTTTGCCACTGTAAAATGACGGTAGAGCGATTATCTCGTCGGGTATCGCATGTCTATCAATGTTTGTTCGTGTTAGGATCGCAAGGTTGTTTGTTTCCCGAACAGTCATGGTGGCTGACGCCCGCGTTTTCCAACCACTACCCAGAGTTTCTGGCGTGTATCGCGCACACATATACTGTACGCGCTCTCACTTACAGCTACAGGTAGTGCAAAAAAGTTGTTTGTCCATGGACAAGTGTTCACAATGCTATACTGCTATTATACATCGGGAACAGTCACGATCAAGCTATTTCGAACGCTCCGCGGCCCTGGCTTAAGCCAGAAGTAGTGCAGCGCACAATGCTTACGTGTGCGGAGAAGTTCATGATACAACTCAGGTCTTGGTCCAGGCCTACTGACACCGGTAGTAGCGGCCGAGCTGAAAATAACTAGTCCAGGTCATGGATTCCAGGTTCGGTTGGCTGGGGCTCGTTGTTCCCTGGCACTGTATCCGCGATAGCATTGTTCTCTTGAATCATGGCGTCCATGTTCATCGATTCTATCTCGGTCATATCTCGTCCAATTATGCTCATCCATCCCCTCGAGCACAGAGGTTTATGTGCCTTCCAATCGCTGTTGACCATCAAGACACGTCGTCAATACCCCATGAATTTCTCACTGAGCGAGATAAGCGTACATCTTTTGACATTCGACCCCGCAGTACAGAGCTACTTTGCAAGTGCCACATCGTGCATTTCCGAACTTATTGCAGCCACGTCTTGCGCATTTCTTCATGGACTTGCATCCAATTTGTAGGGCTGTAAATAACTGCCAGCACATCCGTGACACCGTGGGTGCATAGGGGTTCTGGGGGGCTGTCGAGTTTCCCTGTGTCTTCACGTCGTTGAGAAACAGTGCAGTCGTTGTATCCCACCGCGGAAATTGGGAACATAGACAAGTTCGTTCTTCCGGGGTGCATCGGATGACCGCTTCTCTCATAATAATGAAGAGCTGTACCAATATTTCTGTATGGAAGTATTTTTAGGCCATTCGCACAGTAGTATTGGTGGGAAAACACGCACGGCACACTTCGTTCGTTTGCGCTAACAGACTAACTACGACCACATCCAACGCATCGAAAAATCCAACTCTCGCGCACGTAGAGATCAGCTCCGCCCGCTGTCTGACCGTTGCGGCCTCGAAAGCAGCGGAGACGAGCACGATTGGTTGTATGAGCATGTGCTTCGGACTTGACGTTCCTCTGCTATCTCTGGCTTGGCCTTTCTGTATACGTCTCAGCAGACTGAAGAGCCCACGCCAAAACTTATCGTTGGTGAACACTTCCTGCACCCAGGCTTGAGCGCCAGATGCCTTTTCCTTCCCGGCTTCCAGTAATTCAAGAGTCATCTCCAGGACAGCCTCTACATCCTGACCGTTGAGCAACGAGAAGCGGGAGGCGAAAGCCTCGACGAGCGCCTTTGCCTGATTCATTTTTGTTCCACAAGGCGTTGTAGCTACACCCACGCACATCTGAGAAATAAGCTGTGCCTTGCCTAGTTTCTTGGTGCGTGGCCGCATATATGCCACAATATTTGGGGTCCGTGGTCGTACGAGTTCGGAGAGTACGACGCCGGTCATATAGGCATCTATTTGTTGAACCGCGCATGTGCCGGAGTATGCCCAGATACGCGTAAGGACAGGGATCGTGCGGTCCTTGTACGCTATACTGTGAGATATTGAGATATATATGGTCGCGTCAACGCGTCAGGCTATGTAGGTATGAGATAGTGACGCACTCTAAGAATGTAGGGTCTGCCATGATGATCCTGTGGACAAGGGTCGCGACGACTGCGCGTTCAAAAGCATGGCTTTCTTCTGATTCGAGTGAGTTAAAAGGCTCATTCCAAATCTGTGAAGCAGGTTAAACGTATTGGCCTGTCATCAGTACTAATTGTACACACCCGTTCCATCATGTCAGACCAGTGAGCCTTTAAAGCGGAGAGAAACATGGCATCCTGAGGAGACGGTGATAAATGAATAAGCCGCGATGAATTAGATAGGATCTCCACGGCAAGGTAATATGGAGCCTGCATCTATAATGGAAAACATATGTGATCAACATAACAGTTGAGGCGAATATAGTCTGCACTGATGATACCTGCTTCCTTGCTTTCTCCCGAATATCGTCAGGCATGCTTGGTGAAGCCGTAATGACGTTCGCACTATGAAGGATGTTGAATACGAGTGAATCAACCACGCCGGCGTCGACGAGTTTCCTCCATGTTGCTATCTGGTACGCGCTCATGCGCTCGCTTTTAACAAGTTCGCCCACTCCCACCAGAGCCGGGCCTACACCTGACCCCTTCATCTTATCAACGTCTTTGGCTCCTTGAGCGTCGGATAATGTTCCTGATCCGCGTAACATCTCGACCACACGTTCGGGAGACGATCTGCATAACCGGCGTACGGACGCGACTTCCGCGTCAGTGCAAGCCATGCCGTCGACGGCATCATCTAGCGTGCGCCTCAGCGTAGCTTTGGACATGGTTTTCTTGCTGAGGGAAGCGATGGAGATGATCTAGCGGGTCGCGTCTGGCGTGGGACGACTCGCACTAAGCAGCCTTGGGTGGCACGGACCGCGTTGAAGTCAAGCGCTAATGTAATGAAGCACGATCATCGGGGTTGAATAATTTGATGCGCCGCCGGTTTTGTGCCACAAAGACATCTTCACAGGTATGTGTCTCGAGCTCCATGAGCATGGCTAGCCCTAAGACGAACCTGTGTAGACCGACATACGCACAAACTTTGTGGAAGAGATCTGTGTACAAGCATGTCCAGGGCGGTACAGAGAAGCAAACGGCAAATTCCGATTACCTAAAAGCCTGGCCCCAAGGATGCGACTGCTTCGTTGCTCTTCGCACACTGAACATTGAGTTGAACCATCTATCTGCCCCATCTGCAGAGCTGAAAAAGGGCTGATTCCGTATCTCTTTACCCCCAGCGCATGACTGAACATGGCTAACGGGGCACGAGACGATTTTTATCAATCTTGCACGGAGAAAGATGTGGCTCCCGTGCGTCAACTCTGCAGGACGTCTCCCAAATCCGTCGTACAGATGATGCGAACAATTTACAAACCTAACGATGAACCCGAAGTGCAGCGAAACCAAGGCGAAAGCGTCGCTGTGTCTTTAAAGGCGGTGGGCGAACTCGTCAAGGAAGAACCTGTATCTGAGGAGAACTTGCAGACATGGAGAAAACTCGTCGACGCGGGTATCATCGATGCGCTGATTTTCAACGTCCTCAGTAGTACTAACATTGTTCAATTCTCCCCCGATATGCCTGAGGAACTCAAGGAGAAGATTCTGACCGAGGTATGTTCCTTCTCTGCTCGCTATCAACCCAAATCTGACAGTTTTTCCATATGTGGTCTGTCATGATTACAAGATGTTCTCACCTCGCCATTATGCGTTGGAGATTCTCGCCAACGCGTCACGTTTTCTGAACCGTACCGCACCTGTGTCACAGGACAAGAAGCTCATGGGTGCAATGCGAGCTAAATGGTCTACGCTGATGAAGTATGTGAGTGCAACGTAAATTATGTTTACCCACTGTACACATTGTTAATATGAATTCAGCTCTGGGATTATCCGTTCAGCTCGCTTCGACCCGAAGAATCTCACGTAAGGGAACGTGGGACCGTTGAGTCACTGTTCCTCAGAATAATAACCTACGACCCCTCATTTCTCCAGTACGTTAATCACAGGACCCTAATCACTCACTAATTGACTATGATTTGATAGAATAGCGTGGAGCGACTTCACCATCCCACTCATCACCCGACACTGGACACACTCGGGTGCTTGTGCAGCAGACCAGATGGACGCCTACATGACGAGTAGTGTCCTGTGGGAGCTCCATCGCACGCAAACGATACATCTAAGACAATATATCATGGATCACAAGAAAAAGATATCGTCCACGAAATTGTACAGCCAAATGTGCAGAGGCCTGTCAACCACCAAGCATGCCTCCAAATACGCTCAGGCGAAAGTCCTCGCTGACGCTTTCGCTACGCACTTCACGCAGTTGAACGGACGCGACATCAAACTCGTCTTGGAGGTGTCGTTGTGCATCCTTGAATCGGCCATGAAACGTGAATCAGGTCCGCAAGACTTTGGCGCAGCCCTTCTCACTCACGATGCTTTCTGGCGCGAGCTCTTCAGTCTAATGAAACGTATCGCCAAAGGTACAGAAAGAGGTAGTGATGGCAGGCCAACGGAGAAGAAGTTCATAATCCTTACCATTATCATCCTCTCGATAGCGTTCGACTGTGCAGTGAATGTATCCGAGAGGGCGCAGGCTGAGCTGCTCGTTTTGTGCGCGAAGGAAGGATTCTTCGATACGCTGGACGACACGATGGATGTCATGCTAGAGGAGGCGAGAGTGAAACGTATGACTGTCGCGCGTGAGTCCACCGTCACATGCTCTCCAGCGTCTTGTGACGACGACGGCTGACCTGTGTATTTAGCACCCCTCGCCATGCTCTTCATCAAACTCCGCGAATGCGTCTCCTTCTGTACACCCGCCGAGCGCACCGAACTTGCCGTGCAATTCCCGCGCTGGCGCACCCTCTCCCCGATGTTGGTCTCCGACGTGAAGAGCCAGCAGGGCATGGCCTCGCCCACGAACACCACCGTGCTCCCCATGCAATTCGCCTGGCAGATGCTGATCGCAGTCGGGACGGGCTGCAAGCCCACCTCGCTCTGCGCGCGTCGGGGGTGCGGCAACGCCGGGAAGATCAAATGCCCTTCGTGTAACCTACAGGTCGTCAAGTATTGTGGGGAGGAGTGTCGGACAGCGTGTGTACCTGTTGAATATATATGGCGCGGTCGTTATATTGACTTTGTGTGGGTAGGGATTGGGACGAACACAAGATTTTGTGTAGCAATAAGGGGGCAATGAATCAGGTAGGAAGTAGCATGCAGTCTTCCCCCCGCGAGATGGAAGAAATGCTCAGGGCTTACGGAAGTAATCTGAAGCAGCTCTTCAAGGGTATGCTCAGAACCAGTTAAATACGACACGAACAGATTCACGCACCAATAACATAAAATCTCCGTCATCACCCACGAAGATGTGCGCTGAATTACTGTATAAAAAGCTCAAATGTATCAACAATGTATCCTCCCAATTCGATGCCAACTCCATGTATTTACAGAAACATATGCGATCTAGAAATATCATAGCACTCTTCAGCGCCGGAACGTATCATAGCAGGAACATCGATCTCTGTGTGAAGATGCTGAAGAATTGGAGAAAATGTCCATATGGTACATGATTACGAGTTTGAGAGCAAGGGGAATATAATGAGGGTACAAGACCCACCACATGTGTGTCTACTATGTGGCTGGGGATATTCGCGCCCAAGGGACCTGAGTTGTCAGTCTATTAACGCTGATGTTGACTTGGTATTGCTCGTAACAAAGAAGGAGGGCGACATTTGCTTGAGGATGGAGAGTTATGGATACAGATCGCAGCAGAAGGGCCCTGATCAAGGGAAACATCGCGATATTCCAGTCCATGCGTACGGGTTGGAGTCTGTCTTGAGGTATGATGTCTGAGGCAGGCAGAGAGCAATTTAGTCGAGGTCATTCAAACTGGGAGTAGATTTTGAGCTTAATTTAGGAGTCGAAGGCAAGTCTTTTGGGTACACGTTGATGTTGTCTAGGGTGACCACAGGTATAGGCACAGCCGGTACGTCTTCAGTAATTGGAGTACGCGAGTTTGTGGTAGACGGCGGTCCCGATCGCTTCACCATTGGAGTCTTCGTGAATATTTTGTCGGTGAGACGGCCGTATTTTCTGATGCCCTCGTCCAATTTTGCGATTTCGGAGTCCTTTGTGTTCGAAAACAGGATCTTCATGCCATCCTCGATGTCACAAAGCCACTCATGCTGTATACGGTCTCTAAACAAAGACATGAGCGCGCATGAGCTCGCTAAAACGCGAAGGAAGCGAGAGATAAGCATATAACGCACCTTTTCCGGCACTTAGGCCCGCAATACTGGGTGATTTTGCACCTGTTGCACAACAGTGTCCCCGTTCTGCGGCATCCCCGCCGTGCACAGATTCTTATCGGCTTGCACGCGACAGAAACCTGGTTGAACATCTGCCACGCCCATTGTGCAACAATTAGTACGTCGTCAGGAGGCGGTTCATCCGCGTTCTCCTGGCCCTCCACGTCGTGACAAAAGAGTTCGTACAGTGTATTCCAGCGCGGAAAATGTACGCTGAGCTCAGCGCGCTGGTCCGCACTGCAGAAAGCAAGAGTGTCCCGTATTGCGGTGAAAAGATGGGCGGTCGTGTCTAAGAATCAACACATGAGGAACAACGGTTAGTAGCGAGAATAGGCAAGTGACGCTATGGCGCACCGGTGACGATCACTAAATCCAGAGTTTCGTCGTTGAGGAAGCCTTCGACAATATCGTCGAAAGCGTCGAAAAAACCCGCTCGCGCGCACGTCAGGAGTAATCGCACTGTCGTCTCGCTTTTCACAGCGGCAAACGCCCTGAGAAGGACATTGAGTGCATCCAACATGAGCCGCCTCGGCGACGGCCGCTCCTTGCTATCCAACGCCTCGCCTTCATGTATGCGTCTCAACAACCCGAACAGCCCGCGCCAAAACCCCTCGTTATCCACGAGGGCTTCCGCAAACGCGCTGACGCAAGGAACCTCCTCGACGAGCGGGTATTTCAGCTCGCCGAGCAGCGCCAGCGCCACATACAGCACCGGCCCGACGTCGCGTCCGTTTAGACTCGCAAAGCGCGTCCCGAACGCGTCGACGAGGGCCTTGACCGGGTCGCGCTTCGCGCCGTAGGGCGTCGTCCCCGCACCGACGCACATCTGCTTGAACAGCTGCTCGCGCGACAGCGCGTCCGGCCGCGCCGCGACGTATTGCTGGATCTTAGGGTAGTGCGGCCGCTGGAAAAGCGCGTTCAGCGCGGCGCCGATCATGTACGCATCGACTTGGTTGGCGGCGCATGAGCCTGCATAGACCCAGTTGCGAGTGATGAGAGGGATGGTGAAGTCGTGGCAGGCGAACCTGTGATACAATGTTAGTCTGTCTATGGACAGAGCGGCAGACTACTGACTCTAGGAACGAGGGATCGACGGCCACGATCTTGGAGAAGAGGGTCGCAGCATGGAAACGCGAGAAGAGATGCGCCTCCTCTTCTCTAAGCGAATTGAATGGTTCCTTCCACATCTGTACAGCACAAAATGAGCATTCGGCGATTATAGCTGACTATATGCTAGTGTTCGCTCACGCGTTCAACCATTTGTGACCATCTGGCTTTCAGAGCTGGCATGTATATCTTGTCATGTTCCGGGGAAGGCTGAAGCAACAATAAACTCGCTGAATTTGATAGGATCTCCATTGGAAGACACCAAGCTGCGTCCCTCTGATCCAAGATTTCAAAAAACCGTGTTAGTGACCTTGACATCTTTCATCAAAAGCAAAGAATCGTGGTCACCAGATTCAACGCCCTCTCCTGGAACTCCTTTGACACACCCACTAACGGCTCCAAGAACATTTGCGTGCCCTCCACAACCTCATCCACCAACGCCTCCACGACACCCGCCTCAACCAGCCTCCTCCACGCGGCAAGGTCCCGCGGCGCAGGCGGCGCGCCCTTCACAAGCTCACCCACCGCGACGGACATCGCCGCCCACCTTCGCGTCTCGCGCCCCACCTCCGCGTGGCTCGCGCTTGCCCGAACGAGCTCGCGCCGCAAGATGCGCACGGCGCGCGCGGGCGCGGTGCGGCACACTGCGTCTTCCGCGAGGATGTCGTCGAGCGTGCAGTGCACGAACTCGGCGGGGTCGCGTGCTGTTTTACGACCGATGCGCGTTTCGGGCTGGGACTGCGTCTGCGTCTGCGCTCGCGGTGGTGTGCGTGTTTCCGTCGACGCCAGAGTCCGCGGGTAGAGGCTCCGTTGCTGTTTGCGGCGAGCCATAGCTCTATGGACCTATCCTGTGGGGCGCTGAGAGGATAAGCAAGTGAGAAGCCAGGAGGTAGGCGAGAAAATCAAAGAGGAGGGAATTATTTAAACGCGTTCAGGACACGCTGATGATCTTGCGCCGCAGGTGGTCTGTGCGTCGACGTCAAACGCAGTCGTCGGTGCTTGCCGAAGGTGGGGCACGCATATGATGCCCTGATGCGTAGCGAGCAGGTCGCGAGTCGACTCCACCTATGTCTCCAATTACATAAACTGACGTTAGTGTACAGCCCTGACCATAATGAACGCTACGGGAAGGAAGGACGATATGACACACGTACGCAAACCAGAACAAAACCTGCCAATCTCCGTACCGCAAACCCCAAACGAAGTCCATCAAGCAATCAAACACACCCGTCGATGAAGATACTACAATAAATGCTACATACAAGCGTAGCGACTAGGGGAACAACAGCACTGTACACGTACTATAGTATAGCAAGTACACTGCAGTCCGTCGTGCATCGTAAGGTGAAGCGTTGGCGTGAAAAGTCGTGAGAATACGAATGGAGGTCCGTGTCGTGCAAAAGTTCGCAAAACTCTGAAGAGCAAGAAGAGCAAGAGCGAGAAGATCCGGGCTCAAAAGTCCACAACTGATCTGGGGGTATCGAGTCCAATGGCGTTTAGAAGACGGCGACCGCGCCTGCGACGAGCCCGAGCGCGACGAGCATATGTGCCCAGGTGGCTTGTGCGTTGAAGAGGATCGCAGCCGAGCTGGTAGTGCCGCCGGTGGCAGAAGCGGATCCGGAGGACGACCCCGACCCGGAGGTGCGACTTGCGCCGGATGCGCTTGAGGCTGAGGTGGCAGCAGAGCCGGAGCCAGACGACGAGCCCTATCGGAGCACAAATATGTCAGCGACGGATTCGGGAAGCGCAGAATGTAGGAAAGGGTCAAGGAGAGAACGAAGAGCGCAATATTCACCAAGCCGAGGGTTGGAACAGGGGTGCTGCTGCCGGACACACTCACCCCTCTGCTAGGGTTCGCGGGAGCGGTGCTGTTCCCAGGGGTAGATACAGATGATGATCCAGCCGCCGCAGACGACGTTGCAGACGCCCCCGCACTTGTAACAGAACCTGCAGAAGAAGAAGCGCTTACAGAGGTAGACGCGGCCGACGTGATGGGGGACGAGGTGCTGACTGCGAGGTTACCGATCGTCGAGAGGGTCGTGCAGGAGGAGGACGAGGGGATGGGGTGTGCCGACGGCGTGGAGGGCTGGCCCTGGAAGAACGTCGAGGTGCCATAGACGCCCATTGGCTGCGGGCCAGAGAAAATGTATCCCGTTGAAGAAATGATCCGAAGATGCGTCGATGCACAGGAGAGGGGGACAGATGACCGTCAATTTCACGATACAGCGGGGCTAATGGGGAAGCAACGTACCAGAGCATCGTCGCCGAGGCAGCGCTCGAACACGCCTGCGTCGTAGTTGGCTGGCATGTTCCACGCGCAGCCCATGACATCGTAGATGTGATTGCAGAGCGTGGGGGCTTGCGCACTGTCCTTGCAACCGCGGATGCAGAACTCGTCGAAGGCGACGAAGTTGGTCCATTCGTGCAGCTGCTCGAACTGGCCGGTGAACGCGTTCGAGAACACGAGGCCGCCGATGGGGTTCCCTGCGGACGATGCGTCAGTCATGCCCGGAAGTGATTGGGAACGAGACACGAGGCAAACGTACCGTTGCCGTCTGCGCCGTGCGGGTCCAGTTCGCCTCCCTCGTCCTGGTCAGGGATGTTGACGAGGGTGAGGTTCCCGACGCCCGTCACCTGGACGTAGTCAGGTGTCTGGACGAAATGTGCACCACTGATGGCACCATCGGGAATGAGACGCGTGCCGTAGCCGGGCTTGATGCACCAGGCGACTTCAATACGCTCCGTGTTGCCAATGACGGAGTCGGGACCAGGCTCGGGCGGGGCGAAAATGCACCAGTCGTCTATCGAATTGACTATCGTGGGGAACCCCTCAGCACGTCGCGCGCTTTAAATAGCAGTATCACGTACTGTAGACGTTCTGGCACTGGGAGGTCTGGTTCGAGCCAGTACCACACTGGTTGGTGCCCGTTTGACCCTGCTCGCTCTGGTTCGGCGCATCGGAGGGGACGTACGTCGCGCTGTACGTCTGCGCGCGGGCGACAAGCGGCAAAGCAAGCGCGATAAAGCCCAGGGAGAACATGGACGGCATTTTGAGGAGAGGGTATCTGAACAAGAGGCGTTAAAGGGTGAAAATGAGCGGCGAGCTATTTATGAGACAGGGATGCTTTGGCGTGGGTGCGGGCTCGAACTCACCGGGCAGGTGGTGGCAAGGAACCAACCAGGAGGTGCGGACAAATTTGACCGGCCCCCTGCCTGGTTCAGCCTGCGCACATGGCCAGGCCTCGAAGTGTTGCATCGGCCTCATCTGATCCCAAAACATATCGCTTGCTGTTCCCGCTCCAAACGTGACCAGAGAGATAACAAACTCAGATCAATGCGAACGCGCTTCGGCCCCCGGGCGGCCGGCGCGCACCGCTTCCAAAAGGAACTTCTGCAAATCGTGAGCGGCGCTTGCCAGCCACGTGCGAGAACAAGTTATGTGAACATAGTCCTTCCAGAGGTCTCTACTCTCTCGTGCTCTGCTCTCTGTCCTGTACAGGCACTCTACATACAGTCTCAGTCGGTCCGCTGCAGTGTAAGGTGCCATATGGTGCCCAAAAATACATCTGATCATCTAGTACTACCTTTCGGCGCTTCCCATTACGCAGGCCAAAACAGTATACCCTCCATCCGCGGATGGGCGGGCCTGAAAACGGCGCAGCCACATTTCACGCGCCCAATTGCGAGGCCCCCGACGCTTGCTCAGCGCAGTCGCTCCTTGCCTGACCATGTCGACGTCGGACACCATGTCCGCCTCGTCCTCGCCCGCGTCGACATCGACCACCGCACCCAGCTCGTCTTCCACCCCACCGACCAAAAGCGGAGGCTTCTTCTCCTCAGGCGGTTCTCCCGCTCTCATTCTCGCCTTCCTCGCCATCGGTATCTTCGCCGGTGGCCTCATATCCATGCTCTTCCTCCGCCGCCTCGCCCTGCGCCATTTCTTCCACAGGACATGGACGAGAGAGGCGGACGCGGAGAACTGGGAAATCGACTGGACTGCCATGCTCACGAGTACGGCGCAACGGCGGAAGAGCAGAAAGAAGCTGGGAGCGAAGCCCAAGCTGTATGAGGTTGATGGGCGTTCGCTGTCAGTAGCGAGGTGTTCGCGAGGATGGGATTATGTTATGGTGCGCCTTGTGTCCGACCCTGTGCCTGTATAATTGCTGAACGCTTGTCCAACCATCCGCAGCCGCTGTCCTCTGCTTATGCCGAAAAAGAACCACCAGCACAACTACCGGAGGAAGTCCCACTATTGCCTACAGAACCCCCGCCCGCGCCATCACGGCTCACATCACTTCTCCCATGGCCCAAACCGCCCGCACGGCTCCCTACTCCCCCTCCATCACCGCCACCAAGCTATGACAGTCTAACGGGGACACTACAAGTTGGCGTTGCAATACTGATGCCCTTACAGGAGGAAAGAAGTAGTCGACGGCCTGAAGGAGAGCCACGAGTGCCGCTATTCGAGCTCGGATTCGTAGAATTCCCCTGGACGGAGGAACAACACGCTCTGTGCCAGTCACAGCCTATTGCTCCTGATACACAAAGTCAGGAGGCGGGGCCATCCACGGAAACGGCATAGACCTCGGAGTACCGCCATAAATCAGTGTGTTTCTCTCATCTTGTTTTAATATCTACCCGCACATATCCCCTGTACTGATATCCCTGCAAGACGACTCTGTAGTACTATATCATCACGCTATGCTACTTGCTATCATCACTGTAATCCTAGTGTCGTACTCTCGCGCAAACTATACGTCTCACTCGTAGTTTACCATAAGCTGTGAGTGTCTTGATTTGAAGACGTTTCTGCTAGTTTACTGACCACGCCCCTCAGACAATACGATTCACAATATGACGCTGATCTTTACGTTATGAGGCATCAATGTGTTTGCAGTGTGCGCACAGCTCGACCCTGAATTAATTTTTCGTATCCCAGGATCGCCGACCCGACGCTTCTTTGCAGATTGAAGAATCGTTCCTCCGCGCTGTGCGAAGATCCCGCCCCCGCGCCTATCAAGGCGTGTTCCCAGAATGGCAAGGGCTGTAGTTCGTGCAAGGTTGGTTTCGCGGTCCGCCTCTTCGATGCCCTCTTCGATTGTCTTGAAGCACCACCTATAAAAAGTAGCCACGCGCGAGATACTCCCCCCGTCTCCGCCCCGCCCTTTCCAACCTTCCGCGTTGCAAGTTCAACATCCACCCCGGCCCCACCACACTCACCGGCACCGCGACCATGCTGGCTCTCAGCCTCGGACTTACCCTCTTCGGTGCCTCGCTACCGCTATTGGCTCAGGCGCAGACGTACAGCGCGACGTATTCACCATCGAACGCGCCGGACCATAGCGAGAAGGGCCAGACGGGCACGAACGCGTGCGGTACGGGGAACAACCAGACCTCAGAGTGCCAGAACGTCTATGGTGCGTTTTCCTCCCCTCCTTCTCGCCTATGTATATCTCCTGACCGTCCCTCTTCCTCTGCCACACGCAGTCAACTCCATCGACGACTGGTGCTTCTTCGCTCCTCCCGAGCCTGGCTCCGACTCTGCCATCGGCGACACGGAACGCATCGAAGTCTCATGGTGCATCAAGCCTGGCTACGGCACGCGGCTCATCCCCGACGGCGCGATCAGCGGCGCGCACTTCGTACAAACTCCCGACTACGTCCAGGTGACAGGCGTGGGGAACCTCACGCTGGTGAACATCCCCGAGGGCGACGAGGGCGGAGAGCTGGATCCGCACGGCGCGGACGGTAACGGTGTGTGTCTGTCTCAAGCGTGCCTCTTTATTCTCTCATCTCACCGTGTGTATACTACCCATCACTATAGGCAACCCCATCGGCGGACTGGTCTTCACGAGCGCGTTCGGCGGCAACCTCCAGCAAGCGCACGAGTGGACGAACTTCATGTCCGCGGACCAGTTCTGCATCCGCGCGTGCAAGGACGGGCCCCGCGCGCCCGAGTACTGCCAGCACATCTACGACGTCATGGGCTGCATGTGGAACATGCCCGGCAACTACGACGCGGGCGTGTTCGAGCGGTGCCAGGCGGATTCTGGCGAGGTGGGTCGCTTTCGGTGATACGATGCGCGGAAGGCTGACGCTTGCGGCTCGAACGCACAGCCCATGGGTGTGTACGGCTCGTCGACGTTCCACCAGGGCGACGCCTCCACGCCGTCGGCGCATCCGGCCCCCAAGTCCTCTGTGTGCACGACGATCTCGTCTCTTGGGAACTTTGCGGTGTCGACCAGCGCGATGCTCACGACCTCGTCTACGACTTCTTCTGCGTCTCCAACTGCGACATCGGTAAGCAGCTACCTATTACTCTATAGTTCACTTTTGCTAAGTGCCGTATTGGTCCTATAGCCTAGCGGCTCGACGCCAAGCAGGACCACCGCATCCAACACCGGCACTCCCTCGGCGACGTCGGGCACTCAGAGCAACGGTAGCGCCCCGCGCAGGGTTGGCAGCGGCTTTTCCCAGACGCTCGTCATGGCCATGTCGTTCATGGCTGGGGCTCTCATTGCTATGTGAAGCGCAGATTAACACGCATCATGACTCGACTATGACCTTCAACGACTACGAATACAACACGATACGATACGATTTGGATTACGACCACACCTACCTGACTATCATTGGACATCCACTGAATACCTTACTACTCACGAATCTACATCTATCTTGACATTCTAGCAAATATCTTCTTGTGTATAGCGAGAATAAATCATGCCACAATTTTTACTTGAGTGAGGTGATGACACGAAGAAGATGACGTATAGTGATTATCGATCAAGGACCGCGTACACTGTCACAAACAAAGGCGCATCAAAATCCGCCGTCAAAATTGACAAAATCCTGGCGGCGCCACGCTCCGTTATAGCTCCGTTGCACGACGCGTCCTCCCGTTCAGCCCCGTACCATATACCCAGCTCTTTATACGCGATCCTATACATCTGTTTGACCCAGGCTACCGCAGTCACCAATAACTCGCGATAGCCATGAATCGTTTTACGAACGGAGATGAGTCCCAAGTCCGGCTCGGTCGCAAAATCCAGGACAACACAGAGGTCCTGTCATGCAGTCTGGAAGACGTCAAGGAGCAAGACGCGATACTTCGCAGAGACCCCGCGCTCACTTTGAGCATTATGCGCTATGAGAATATCAGGGCCGTGTCCTCGGTGACTGAGCTCGATCGTCAGAGCCGACGGAGTGTGGCGGCATATATGGCTGTTGGAGAGCTTGTCAAGGGCGGACAGCTGCCTCCCGAGAAGATCAACCCCTGGCGACGTCTAGTAGCGGCTGGCGTAGTGGAGATTCTGGTCAATGAAGTGATTGTGAATGAGCACCCGATTGTTCAACTGCCGCCGGGCACGCCGGAGTATCAGCAGAGAATACTGGACGCGGTGAGCACCTTCCTGACAGTTATGGAACGTGCATCTCAATGATCTCCCCCGGTTTCGTGCATATACGCGGCCTCTATGCTACGCTGAGTGCAGAAGCAAGCACCATGGTCGGATGCGCTCGAGATTTTGTCCAATGCATCGCGCTTGCCCCTCCTGCAGAAAAACCGATCGCACGATAGAGCATATATATCGGCGGTCAAAGCGCGCTGGTCACAAATGATGGAGCGAGTAAAGATTATAATCGAGGCTACTCAATATCGTGCTCAGCTAACACTTTTTCACAGCTCTGGACCGCACCGTTCAACTCGCTCAGAAGCGAGGAGACTCACGTTTTTGACCGAATGTGCGCTGGATCTCTCTTCTTTAGGGCTGCGGCTATCGAGCCCTCTCTCCTTGAGTAAGCTTGCTATTTCTTCGGAGTGCCCGACTGGAATTCACCACACCTGCAGCACTGCATACTATGACCTTACAATACCCGTCATCGCTCGCAACTGGGCCTTCTGCGGCTCTTGTACCGCTAACCAGAGCGACGCATACACGCTTGGTGTCGCCTTGAGCGCGCTCTTGCAACA
Organism: Pleurotus ostreatoroseus; assembly: GCA_005298045.1. Lineage (NCBI taxonomy): Eukaryota > Fungi > Basidiomycota > Agaricomycetes > Agaricales > Pleurotaceae > Pleurotus > Pleurotus ostreatoroseus. The sequence continues at coordinate 63,791 of SWBT01000314.1, read as the reverse complement.
CCCGGTTGCAGAGGTCCGACAATACATCGCTTCGCACCCGGACACGCTCTCTCGCCAGCAACTGTTCACCCAAATGTGCGAAGGCGTCGGGACAACACCCTACGGCACGAAGTCCAATAAGGTCAAGGCCCTCGTAGATGCATTCGGGTCGCGCTTTGCGTGTCTGAACGGACGCGAAGTCGAGCTCGTGGTGGACATGGCGAAGGCGCTGCTGGGTGTTCCAAAAGGTCAGGGTGAAGTGCCCTGCATAGATGCCTTCGCGACGAAGTTGACGATCAACGAGACGTTCTGGAGTGGACTCTTCGGCTTGCTGAGGCGCATACACCATGGCCGTGCGCTGGATAGCGAGGAGAAGCCCACGCCGAAATCGGTACTCTTGGAGCCTATCATCATCTTACTGAGGGCATTCTGTTGTGTGGAAGGCGACGCTACGGCTGAGCTTCTTTGCACTTGTGCCCGTGCAGGATTTTTCGATGCCCTCGATGACGTCGTGGATGGCTTGTTCGATCCGAGGACACAAAATCTGAGACGAGCCTCTGGTACGTCTAGTACTTTCCGTCACCATTTTTGCTGACTACATGTCGCTTGCACAGAAATCCTCGCTCGTCTATTCACCGCGATGAGAGACGCTCTCGCATTATGTAGTGAAACACAACGTGCTGAACTTAGTGCGCAATTCCCGCGCTGGCGTACACTTACGACGCTCTTTTTCACCGACGCGGAGAGCCAGCAAGGTCTCCAGGGACCTCCGCCCCAAAACGCAATCCTCCCTGCACAATGGGCATGGCAGATGTTTAACTTGCTTTCTGTTGGGTGTAGGCCGAAGGCGAAGTGTGCTAAGCGAGGGTGTAACAACAGCGGGACGGCGCGATGTGGTGGCTGCAAAGTGATCGTGTACTGTGGACCTGAGTGTCAGAAGGCGTACGTTGTCCTTAGCTTTACCTGCCGATTTACCCTGATTGATCATCCTTGCGGCTATAGGGACTGGAAGTCTCACAAACGGTTATGCTACATGAAGGGGTGCATGGATCTTGTGTACCAAAACACGGAAGAGTCTGAAATCGAAGACATGAACGAGCTGATCAGACAGCACGGATCCCTCGCGGACAAGATGTTCCATCTTCGCAAGCCCAAATCGAGGTCTCCATCAGCTGCTGCACAACAGAACGCTCCGACGGCTCCTGCAGGACTACCCGCATCTACAAGCTCTGACATAGTATCTTCAGCCACTATACCTGATATTTCATCACTCAGTATGAAGGATCTCGACTAGACCAACGTCTGATTGCTTCAGCGAGCGCACCTTCGAATGACATCTTCAATAGAACTCCAATACGGAAATTCTGCCGCATCATCTCATCCTGAACCTTTTGCTGTAATCTGAATTCATAAGTCTGCATATTTGATAGATTTCAATCACCCATATCTCTCAATTTGCTATCGTCTATAAAACAAACTCAACCTCCTCAGCAAATAGACTCAAATTCATTTCAAATACAAGTGCTACATTCTTTCCACTCGCAATACAATCGTGATTTGTCTTGCTCTCCTTCCTTGCAGCCATACTAATACGCTTGCATCATACGAACATGAACTCTTAGCGCAGGAGCGACCTTGCGCCCCAGCCCCACCCGCTACCAGTCTCAATCGAAGATAGTTCGTACAACCACCAATAACTTCTCTGGTTAACAGGGCGCTAGCAGACTGTAAGTGTGGGAAACAGTTAGATAATCCCGGCAACTAAAGGCCAATGAAAGGCCAAGGGAAAATAGATCAGGCTAGCATGCAAAAAGCTGCGAACAAAGTCCCTTTCTTTCCCCGTGAAAAGACCCTTACCAAATAAACTCTTATCGCAGGAGCGACCTTGCGCCCCAGCCCCACCCGCTACCAGTTTCAATCAAATTTGGTTCGTACACCCACCAATAACTTCCCTATACTTCCTGGTTAACATCGTCAGCGCAGGGCTGAGGACACTGGTAGATTGTAGGTGTGGGAATAACTTATGTAATACCGGCAACTAAGACTGCGGGAAAACGGTTCAGGCTAGCATGCAAAAAGCTGCGAACAAAGTCCCTGTCGGTTCACCGCGAAAAGACCCTTACCAAATAAATTTGGTAGCGGGAATGTTCTCCGCATCCGCCGCACATTCGATACAAATTCAAATGTCCCTCATATTCTGCTATCTACAGCCCTGCATATATAGAGTGCTTGGCTAGGCCCATCACCGAAACCCAGCCGGAGTTCGGACGCAAGCACGATATCGTGCACAAAGGCGCATCAAACCCGCCATCAAACCCGGCAAACGCCGGCGCCGCGATTCATTTCGCGACGCGTTCTCGCGCTTAGACCCCTATAAACTCACCTCTTTTCCACGCTATCACATACATCCTCTCTCATCCTCCAGGTCGCCGTTGGCATCGACAAATCCACGCCAAATATGCAACGTCGCTCGCAAAACGAACACCCCCAGGCGCGGCTTGGCCGCAAGATCACGGACGACACAGAGGTCCTAGCATGCAACCTCGACGATGTCATGGAACAGGACGCGATACTCCGCAGAGATCCCGCACGCACGGTGCGTATCATGCGCCACGTAGATATCAGCTCTGCGCGGACAGTGCTCGAGATCGATCGCCAGAGCCGACGGAGCGCGGCAGCATATGTAGCTGTCGGGGAACTTGTTAAGGGCGGGCAGCTGCCGCCACAGCAGATCAATCCTTGGAGGCGGCTGGTCAATGCTGGTGTAGTCGAGGTGCTAGTGACAGAGGTAATAGAGAGCGAGCAGCCAGTTGTCCAGTTGCCGTCAGGCACGGAGGAGTATAAGCAGAGGGTGCTGAATGCGGTGAGTACCTCTCTTATAGAGGACATGGAAATTCTGCTGATCTTGCGCGATATTTTGTTGTGTATGCGGTTTTTCCAATGTTCTGGGTATAGGCGAAAGCACCATGGTCGGACTCGTTGGAGATCTTGGCGAACGCATCGCGTCTGCCACTCTTGCAAAAAAATCCATCACACGACAAAGCATACATTTCAGCGGTGAAGGAACGCTGGTCACAGATGATGGAGCGAGTAAGAAGTCCCTGTCACCATCTATGATGCTTTGTCGCGGTAACATAGTCTTTTCTTCACAGATTTGGAATGCGCCGTTCAACTCGCTCAGAAGCGAGGAAACTCACGTTTTCGATCGATTGAACGCTGCTGCTCTTTTCTACAGAGCACTGATTATCGACACGTCTCTTCTAGAGTATGTTGGCCATTGCTCGGGGCAATTCATGTCAGACTGATGACACCTACAGTGTTGCATACTTCGACCTCACGATCCCCGTCATGACTCGTAACTGGGTCTTCTGCGGTTCCTGCACGGCCAATCAAGCCGACGCATACATGCTAGGTGTCACCTTGAGCGGACTTATGCAGCACCCATTCCCCGAAGTCCGACAATATATCGCCTCGCATCCGGACACTCTCTCTCGCCAGCAGCTTTTCGCACAAATGTGCGAAGGCGCTGGGAATACACCCTACGGCACGAAGTCTGATAAGGTCAAAGCCCTAGTCGAGGCATTTGGGACGCGCTTCGAGTGTCTTAATGGACGAGAAATCGTGCCGGTGTTGGAGATGGCGATGGCGCTCTTAGGCATTGCCAAGGGCCAGGGTGAAGTGCCTTGCATAGACGCCTTCGCGATGGAGCTGACCATCAATGAGGCATTCTGGAGCGGGCTCTTCGACTTATTGAAGCGCATACATCAGGGCCGGGCGAGGGATAGCGAAGAGAAGCCGACACCGAAAAACCTACTCTTGGAGCCCATCATGGTCCTCCTGCGAGCGTTCTGCTGCGTGGAAGGAGACGCTACAGCAGAGCTTCTTTGCACTTGTGCCAGGGCAGGGTTCTTCGATGCCTTCGATGACACCGTGAGCGGCCTATTCGACCCAAGGACACAGGATTTGAAGAGAGCCACGGGTTCGTCCGAGTGTATACACTTCGATCGCTACTACTACTGACTTTATGTTGTCTGTTTAGAAACCCTCGCTCGCCTCTTTACTATAATGAGAGATTCTCTCGCGCTGTGCAATGAAGAACAACGCGCTGAGCTCAGTACGCAGTTCCCGCGCTGGCGTACACTTGCGACATTGCTTTTGAACGACATTTCGAGTCAGCAAGCCGTGAATAATCCTCTTCCTCAGGACGCCATCCTGATTACACAGTGGGCGTGGCAGATGTTCAACTTGCTTTCTGTCGGGTGTAAGTCGAAGACGATTTGCGGAAAGCGAGGGTGTAACAAAACAGGGACGGCGCGATGCAGTGTATGCAAAATCATTCGGTACTGCGGGCTTGAGTGTCAGAGGGCGTATGTCTTCCTTTAGTCCTGACTGCCTACATGCGCATCCTGATCGATGTTTCTTGCGAACAACAGGGATTGGAAAGACCACAAGCGTCTGTGTGGTGCAAATCCCGAACGCATGAACATCGTATATCAAGGCACAGAAGAGTCTGATACTAAAGACATGGATGAGATGATCAGGCAGCATGGCTCCGTCGCGGACAAAATGTTCCATCTCCGCAAGCCTAAAGCGGGACCTATATCAGCTGCTGCACGACAGAATACGGCTCTTGCAGGACTATCCGCGCCTTTAAGCACTGAGTCTGCATCTTCGACCACTGTACCTGATATTTCATCACTCAGCCTACAGGATCTTGACTAGGTCAGTAGCTGCTACTAGTCAATCAAATAAGGCTACAGTTCATACGTTACATGAACAAACTTACATCCGCTCCGCTGGGTTGTATGCTCGGGCTAAGGTGCTCAAGTGTCGTAGACGATTCAGACAGGGTGCGGTGTGGGTTTACAGTTCGGCAAACGCCATACTTTCAATTTCATTCAGACTCTGAGCAAAGTTGTGACACCGGACGGGAGCGCAGCTCCTACCCCGATATTTTCTACAGCACGAACTTTGCGACGCCTTGGTCGTTGGCACCGTCAATTTTGTTCAACTTCCACCCAGAATACAGTGGAAGGTACCCGCCAGCATGAGCGACCCAACTAGTTGTCACCAGAAACATTAGACCGGACATCACACAAGGATGCGAGCGAGACAAGTGTTGATTCATTGGAGATAGAAAGAAGATACAACGGTCGAAGTATATCGTCACATGTAGGCGTACAGTGAACGATCGACGAGGGAGGTGGGACAGCCATTGAACAAAGCAAGAGATGTCGATCCTTCAAGAAGGGCTCGTATACAAAATCCGTGCCCTACTGAAGGACGCAAGGAGGGCTTGGGGAAATTAATTTAGGACAGGAATACGAAGGGATGGATATGGGTACGCAGAGTTGCGACTGTGAGGATATCAAAGGATAGAGCCCAGTTGAGTAGAAGGGCGCCGGTAACAGAATGGACGACGCACCACGGTTCGCAAAATCAGAGGCGTTATTGAGTCGCCCTGCGAATAGAGTGAAACGATATTAAAACATTTAGTATAGAACGACGCATGTACTCCCGGTGATACTGGCTAGCGTCTTCTCGTCTTGCTGCGAACGCATGCTTGAAAGCCTTGCGACTTGCCAAGACAGGCCGTCACACAACCTGCGAGATATGAAAGACTTACCCATGACACTGCTGCCTCCGCCTTCCAGAGCAGCCACACCTCAGCACAATGCAAAATCACAACACCCGCTTCACTCCTCATCGTCACTGATGTCGATGTATTCAACTGCCGTGCAAGGCCATATTGTCCTGCGCCTCTGGTATGAGGAGATGCTAGACCTGGCAAGTTGCTTGCAATACTCCTCCCTGCGCATATATCCACCCCTTCAGTTGTCTCCGTCCGTTCTCAAGTTTGTCGCCACTCACCAGCGTGCTTCTACGGTGTCTTGTCGTTTACGCAGGGCGCTTAGCAGACGCATCCGCTCCTTCCGATCTTTGCACCCCTCTAGTTTCTTGAGGCATTCTCTGTCATCGTTGGCCTCCTTCAGGAGCCATGTGGCCTTGGTTTCTGCGAGTGGCACCATCGGTTGAGGCTCCGGGGTCGACGAAGAAGACATCGAAATGGGCTCGGGACTCGGTGGTGTGAGCGAGGTTGGTGGTGGTATGGGGGGGAGCAAAGGCGACACGGTTTTAATGGACTCGGCAATAAAGGACAAGGCAAGGTCGCCAAGATCGGCGTTATCCGAATGTGCTGAGGCCAACGAGAATGCCACTTGTCCTGCATCAGGGCCACTCGTCACAACGTTTTGTCCTGGAGGCATTGTGGCGGCAACAATAATATCAGACCGAGTGTCCGCGGACACGATTGTCACGGTCCTCGCTTTCTTGCTTTCTAGGACCAATTTGCGTAAGTCCTCTGCCTTGGTAGGTTTATTTGGCACGGCATCTGTCTTCTCTGGAGCTTTCCTCAGCTTCGCCTGCGAGTGTGCGATCTTCTCCTCCAGCTCCTGCTTACGTGCGAGGAGCTTGGTCAGTTCGTCGTTGCGCTTCGATGAGACCTTCGGCACATGCAAGTCATTGAGGGGTGGTGTAGGCGTCGCCTTTGGGGAACCAAGCGTCGGAGAGGGGCTCTGGTCGGTGACCGAAGACGACGCTACAGCGGTGGAAGCCTCTGTAGACGTGGGCGATGGGGCATCAACGGCGCTTTGAACCACATCCATCGAAACGGGTGCACGTTCATGAAGGACTGAACGAGCAACCGTCTCTGAGACTGTGGTCCGAACGTCCATTGGTTCGACTGTAATCGCCGAGTTTCTCGTCGAACTGGCCAGAGAAATCATCTCGTCATGGACTTCGTTAAGAAGTTCACCAGCCGCTTGCAATCCTCGCATAAAGGAATCAGAGGCACCTGAGTCGATGTCCGTGGGTACCGACGTCGAAGTCGACTGCTTGATGGGGGCCGGGACAGTAGAAGGCTGAGGAAGGGTCATCTTGGATGGCATAACCGGTGCGGGAAACTGCCGCGAAGGATGATCTTCAACAGGAGTTGAAGGACGCGGTATCGCAAGCGAGAGCGCTGGCTTTGAGGTTGACGGATGCATAATATCCTGCGCAGGGAACGAGGGGTGAATGCCACTTGCGTTAGGTAAGGTAGACGGTACAGGCAGCAATGGGAAATCGTCCTCTTCATCAATTTCGCCTTCTTCGAGCTCTAGGTCGGCTCTATACCACCATACGCGGATATGCTCTTTGCCTTCGCCGTAAATCCGGGGACTGTTGAATGCGGCCCGAGCGACGTCAGGAGTAGCGAATTCAACTAGGGCTTTGCCGCCGTCAACCTCTATGCGTAGCGTCACCGCATCCTGAGGGCCGAATCGCATGGCCCACCAACGCACGAAGCTCGCGTTGCGGTATTTTTTGGGAAGAGGGTCCATGATTAGCGTACGCCTGGGTTCTGGCAACGGCTCTTTGAGTTCCGCGGGGTATGAGCCGTGTTGGGCATTAGGGTCTTCCCGTCGTGGGCGACCAATGATACCCTTCGGCTGGGGCGGCGGATGGTGCTGCTTTACAAGTGGTGCCGGTGGAATTGGCGGACCAGGAGGGGGCGGCAAAGGGCCGGTTCTAGTATAAGCGGGCGTAAGATGGTTATAACGGGCTGTTGAAGGGGGTATAGTTGGTTGTAACGAAGTAGTAGAAGACTGGTGCCTCAGGGGGATGGGTGGCGGTAATGGGGTTGTTAACTGTGGCGTCATGAACAGAGGCTTCAGAGGAAGCGGGAAGGAGGTGGGCTGCGAGTAAGGCATGTGAGGAATGCTGCTGTAGCTGTTGCTGATAGCTAGGGGTGGGGGGTGAAGGGGTGGAACGACATAGCTCGGTCCTGCCTTTCGGGAGGTAGACGGTCCTAGATGAGGAGGCCCATGGAGGCCTGCAGTCCTCAGCCTCTCCGCTTCTTCACGCTTGCGTTTTTTCTTCTTGTTTTTTGCCTCTCGTTTCGACGCTGGGGGAAGCTGCACGCCACCGGGAATTGTGAGGCTGACAGCAGGTGGCGGCGGTAGTGTACGCGGTGGCGAGTCGAAAGACGCGTCACCGACGGGCCTCTTGCGCTTTGAACCAGCAGATATACTAGCTTCGTATCCTGCACGAGACTCCTCCATGACCCTGTAGAAAGGAGAAAGGGTAGAGACCGTACCGTAAAGCATGTCCTCCTCAGGGGTGCCCTCGTAGTAAGCGGGTCTGCTTGTGCCCCAAAGTCGCCGGTCAACGAGATCGTCCTCGTATTCGTCAACATATTCGAAGTTGTTGTAGTATTCGACATAACGGCCGCGAGGAGACGAGAGTCGCTGCTCGAGCTCAAGCTCGCGCTCTACGTACGCTTCGTCCTCGTCGTCGGAAATCACGATGGGAGAGCTCCAAGAACCCGCGCCAAACATCTCGAGTGTGATAGAATATAAATCAACAGAGCTAGGGACGAAAGTCGAAGAGAGTATTCGCCAGCGACGTCGAAAAAAGAAAGGAGAAGAAAGAGATCAAGGTCAAGGTCAAGAGCAAGCCTCGCCCGAGTCGCTGGTTTGCCGTATGCCGTCAAGCGCTCATATAGCCGCCCAAAGTTACGAACATCCTCAAGTTCACAACATTAAGTAGCCCATCTCATAGTGAAAGTCGTGTTCTGGGTATTCATGAAATAAATGCTTTCGAGGTACAGTGGTTTCATTCCGAAAAGTGTGAGTTAAGTATCTGTCTGAGACGGGCTGTGAGCCGGAAGAAATCGTATGCACACACGAAGTAGCATTCCATGAGTCACCTCGAAGTTACGCGCATTGATGATAGAGCAATGGGAATTAACGATCCATATTTTCCGGTGCTGGAGACTATCCTGAGTAAATAATTTGCGAGTATCCTGAAGTAAAGAAGGGTACAGCTCACCATTGTCAGTCATTCTATACATTACGCTCACGTCCCGTACATGGAGCAGTGCAATGGACATACGGAAGCTAGTGCGACGAATCACCCTGTTCTCGTTGTATTAGTCCAACCCCCACGATCACCCCGTCCGCCAGGATGTCTGCCGCCTTACGACCCTCCTTAGCTTGATGTTCCGCTTTCTTGATGAACTCTGCCTTCACCGCCTGAGCGCGGGCAATCTAGAACAGGGTATACTCAGAAACATTCTAACTGATACAGGATAGGATCGAACCTCTTGGGTGCGGTGCAGACATTCGAGGTAATCATCCGCCTGAAGACGGCACTTGCCGGGATGGTCGGTGGAGGCGTAGCACTAATAACAACGGGCACATAATTAGTACTCTTTGCGACTAATAGCCTGCTGAAGCTCACCTTAGTGAACTCTTGCCAGTACGCGAAGCACCGGGAGGTTCCTACGGGACAGCCTATGTTACCTCAACCCCCCAATCTTTGTACGAGACGTGCCCACCTCCGTTGTAGCCGAAGCCTGACTGTCGTATTAACCGGTCAGTATGCACAATGCCTCACAATAACCGGCTCAGAATACACGTACAGCCATTGTGGTGGGTGAAGGAGGATGCGCCGTGCCCGTCCAAGCGCTCGATATCGGGTGCGCCACGTGGATTTACCATTTTGGGAGGGCACAGCCCGCTGAGATCGACGGTGCAGTCGACCTATATAACCTCAGCCGAACCACTTCTCTTTCTTTGCCACCTCATCACTTCCAAGCACATCGTGGTTTACGACGATGGCTGACCCGAGCGAGGTTGCGTTTGTCAAAACGTTTGCAGAGGGCTTGTCGTCACAACCTGTGACATATCCTGACGATTTCCAGCCGCCGTTGGAGAATTATCTGAAGAAGGTCCCAACTCTCCCTGTACGTGTCTTTACTAACGTCTCGTGGTCCACCTCTCAAGGAAACGCTCTCAGGTACCTGTACCCTCACCACCAGAACGTAAACACGAAGATTCTGCGGTTGGTGGTCAGTACACAGTTGATGACGCGCCCGATCCACGCTCATGCATCACACTCTTCGTAGATGCAATCAAGGTTACATTCAAGTCTGTCAAGCCACATCAGACCTACACTCTGTCCGTTCAACCTACCGATACCATCGCGACCATTAAGACGCAATTGGCGGCCGAACCTGGCGCTCCACCTGCGGACGTTCAGCGTTTGTTACTCAAGGGCAAGGCACTTGCAGACGGCAAACTGTTGAAAGAATATGATGTCAAGAACGAAGACACCATCAACCTCATGGTGAAATCCGGATATCAATGGGATCCGACTGTCATTGTGCCGAAAGAGACAAGTTCACCAGCTCCTATTACTCCAAGCGACGCCAGCCCACCTACCATCACTCTGATTCCTGAACAAACTACTAAGTCCAGACCGGGACATGGTCGTATCCCATCTGTGGTTCTCTCTCCATCTCCTTCCCTCAGTCCATTGGCGGATGAAAAACTCGTGGATATACCCCTCACTTTAGACACGTCTAATATGCCGCCACCGCCGCCTGATACGCCATATCGCAAGATTATGTCCCAGCCCGAGTTTTGGGACCATCTCTACGCGTTTTTGTCGTACGTGTACAATTTCTCCACGCTGACTGTCGTGTTAACACACAATTTCAGCAACGAGTTCGCTAGCGAGACCGACGCGGCTACCGCCTGGGAGGACTTCTTCTGCGCAAGCAAAGGGGTCCTGTCAGCTAGCGAGATTGCCAAGATTCGTGACAAGGTTGGAGTGATTGGAATGGCGGGCACTTAATACCAGGATTGTACGTTTTCTGTTATCGGGTTCAGTGGCTTACGGGCAGAGTGTAGAACGATGTCTGACGGCACTGAGGATACCATTTGTAAAATACTTTCGCAAAGCAGGCATTTTTTGAGCACAAGCAGAAGTCTAATATGTTTGCGCACCTAGACTGTTTTGTATGAGACCAACCGTTGCACGGGATTCGTAGTTCGCAGAAATGCGAACATCGTGCGCCCATGGTGGTTCATCTGCATCACTGCCCAAGGTCACAGAACTTCGTTCCAAATACACGAGAATATGTCGCAATCTCGCCAAGACAAGGCACGTCCTACTGTAAGTCATTCAAACCTTCCCAGAAACTTACCCCGCCTGTGATTGACCGTAAACCTTTTCAGGAACAAGCTTCGCTGTCTTCCAAATGTCAGAAATCCAAGCGGCATCATACAACCATATCCAGATATGACTCTACTGATTGTTATGGTTCTCAGTTACGTACACCGTCACCCTAACCGCTGAACGGCATCACTCTGTTCCCTGGTATGTTGCGCTGTCTCCGTTCTAGTAGCCTGGATCTCAGTTCACAGCCTCGTACAGTTGATGAATAGGTGGTGCACATGGAACCCACTCTTATCGCGAACATACGATCCTTGATCCAGCGCAACGCCTGAACTCGAGGACGCCAGCGGACCAGACACACCACCGTCACGTCGCGACTCCAGTGCATAGCCAAGGGCCATGGCTAGCATTCTTGATTGACAGGAACCGGAACGAAATCGCGCAAAATTGCGCTGGAATTTACGTCCATGTGCTCTGCTCCGAGACTTTCGCATTTGGATCGCTGAGTCCCACATGTTCGCCGCCCGTGCGAGGCCGTGCGGCAATCGCAAGCTATGCAAGTCCCGCGATTGTAGTGAAGTCGGACTTCACTGAATCTCGAGCACACGCGGTACGCAGTGTTAGTCGCACACGTACTAGCTCAGCGAACGCTCGAGCATCCGGACGTGTGACAATTTCCATCAGCCCGCGCCCGGCGGAATGCATAGGACTCACATTGGTCGAGGTGGAATGACTGGCCGAGATGGGGCCCGGGAATCCAAGAAGCTTGTCCACAACCTTCCAATACGGTGAAACGCTCAGAGAAGCCCCGACTGGTATATATGGTTCCTATCAACACCCCGTGGAGAGGCTCACACAGTCGAACCTCTGCTCCCAACGTTCAGTACTGTTCACTGGCACTTGCCCTCCCCAGTGATGTCCAACGTACTCGAAGATCCAATAGTCAATGAGCTGCAGCGCGATGCTGGGTCTCAGAGCTACGAAGATGAAAAGCGTCGGTCCTCGTATGCTGAGGACGAGCTGCTGAAGCCTGAATCTGAAGGTCCCCCGGTATACGATGTGTACGTCCCCCACTCATCCATACTTTGCCAAGCGTGTCTGAGAGCATTGTCCTTTCGGGGTTACTTAGAACGAGGCCATTTCCTGTCGATCCCGACGAGATGGTAGAGACGCACCAGCTGACGTTCAGAGCGCTGTTAGTCGGTTGTTGTCTGGGTGCCGTCGGTAAGTCCTATACTTAATAAGCTTCGAAAATCTGCTAAATTAGCTGCAGTCGGTGCTTCTAACATCTATCTCGGTCTCAAGACTGGCTTCACATTTGGCCCGCAACTGTTCGGCGTGCGTCCTCTCTACGCCGTAATAAGATCAGATGCTCACTGCCACTCTTCGCACGCAGGCAATCTTTGGTTTCGCCATTATCAAGCCTCTTTCAAGAGCGATTCCAGAGTCGGGCATCCTTGGCCGTATCCTAGGAGGGCCTTTCGGGCCCAAAGAAAACTGTACCGTGCAAAGTGCTGCTACCGCTGCCGGCGGTATTGGCATTCTCTTCGTCAGTGCCGTGCCCGCAATCTACCGGCTCAACCTGCTGTCTCAATGGCCAAAAGAGGATGCGGGGAAACTCATTGCGCTCACCGTCACTGCCGGATTCTTCGGCGTCTTCTTTGTCATCCCACTTCGGAAGTACTACATCGTGCAGCAAAAGCTGACGTTCCCGACACCGGCAGCGACAGCGTACACCATTCGAGCGTTGCATAGTGGCGTGCATGCTGCGATCACCGCGAGGAAGAAGTCGTTGGCGTTGTTATACACTTTCATCATCTGCTTTTGCTTCAAAGTGATGACTGGTTACGCACCCGGCGTCCTCTTCGACTGGCACATCGGCTGGACGCTGTACCGTATAGGCTTCACAAGTATCATTGCCTTGGACAACTATGGTTGGTGGATTGAATGTAAGTCCTCGAGAATCAGCTTACGCACAAGGAAATACTCACTGCAGCCGTAGTTACCCCCGCCTTCTTCGGTGCCGGTATGCTCAGTGGCATTAATGCTAGTTGGAGTTTCTGTGCGTACCTCTCCACGGTTCAAATTTTGGTTTCCTAACATTGCATCATGAACGCTTTAGTGGGTGGCGCGGTACTCGCGTGGGGCATCATTGCGCCTTCTTTAGTCAAGAATGGGCTCGCTGTCGGTCAATCAGTCTCAGATGAATTCCCGCTAGTCTCCTACCAGGGCCTGTCATTCGATGACCCGGAGGCATACGTACATAACCCATCGCCTCGTTACTGGCTACTCTGGCCAGGTGTTTTGATGATGTTTGTTTATTCGGTCAGTAAAGTTGATGTGTCCTGTTACAATTTGATCTCACCTGCGACAAACTTTGACAGTTCACAGATCTTATAATGTCTGCCGGTCCGATGCTTGACAGTATGTGTCAAAGGCTAATGCGCGTTGATAATGCTAAATGATCCTTAGGGCTGAAGCATGTCAAAATGAACTGGAGGCCACATACTTGGTTCAGTAATGACGGAGACGAAGAGGACGAGGACGAGACACCGATCGAAGACCGTGTACCCAACTCATGGTGGATGATCGGCCTCTTCCTCAGCATTGTCATGTGCTGCGCCATCCTCGCGACGATGTTCAACATGAACGTCGGCGAAGCCATCCTCGCGCTCATCTGCGGCTTCTTCTTCTCGTTCATCGGTGTCCAGTCCGCGGGTACCACCGACGTAAACCCCGTGAGTACCGTCGCAAAGGCGTCGCAGCTCATCTTTGGTGGCATTGGCAAGGGCGCCGGTCTTGCGCAGGAGCCGGCTCGTATCATGAACCTCGTCGCGGGAGTGGTATCTGCGGGCTCGGCAGCGCAGGCTACGGATATGACGGGCGACCTCAAGACTGGGTACCTCCTCCGCGCAAAGCCACGCAACCAATTTGTTGCTCAGTTGACCGGTGCAGTCGTCGCTGTGTTCTTGAACGTCGGGCTCTTCATTCTGTTCACCACTGCTACACCGTGTATCTTGTACCCGCCTGCATCCGGCGAGTGTACCTATGGTGCGCCATCCGTGTCCGCCTGGGCTGCTGTCGCTGTTGCCGTATCTAGCCCAAAGCTACGTACGTGTTCTCGTTCGTTGAGATGGGGCCATTGATCTGACCAAATGTGCTACTGCAGCCATCCCTCCGTCATCAGGATACACGGCCATCGCAATCTCTATCTTCGCCGCCTTCACCGTCATCCTGAAGGTTAGTGTCCACGAGATATTGTCAATCCAAAACACGTACTAACTCTTCTACAGCACACCGTCATCCCCAAGCGCTTCCACGTATACATCCCCAATTGGAACGCCGTCGGTCTCGCATTCGTTACACCACAAGTATTCTACCCCATCGCCATGGGCGTCGGCTCGGTCGTCAACTTCCTCTGGCAGAAGCGCAGCCCGGGAAGCCACGACATGTACATGTTCGCTGTCGCCGCAGGCCTTCTAGCGGGCGAGGGTCTCGGCGGTGTGTTCCAAGCGCTACTCGCTATCTGCAAAGTGGATGGGTCGCGGTTCGGGACCTCAATAGGATGTCCTGGAAACGAGTTCTGCGGATGAAGTATGAACGTACGGTTTGACTTTTGAGGCTGATGATCACGACCACACTGTACTTTTAGTTTTTACTCGGCATATATTGTACCTTATTTCAGACAGCCCACGTCAAATATGGTGACGTTAAACGATGAGCGATGATGTTGAACTTGCAGAATAGAATTCGAATTGAACGCAGCGTATCAGTTGCAATATATTACAGTAAGTTCCAGCTCCAAGCTTGCAGCTTGCAGAATCGATGCTTTGTTTAAGTTATAAGAGTTCAGCAGCAGTGTCTGTTCGTGTGTGCTCAGTCGCCGAACAATACGACCCCGAGCATAAGTAGTCGGTGACTTCGGTGCTCAAAAGAACAGTAATTAGCAATAGTCCTAACTCGTCATTATCTTATCGATGTGTCCATCAGCTCCGGTTCTTGTGCTACATTATTCGTACTGACTCCATCTTCAAAGTCCGAATCCATTCGTTCAAGTCCGGAAAGTTCGTTCGTTCTTATATATGCCTGATCTGAAGCTGAAGTGTCCACTGTGAGCTCATCACTACTTTGCCGATCCCGATCGAAGTTTATCACGGCAAGCGGTTTTCCGACAGCCAGGATAGTATGTCTTCGGGCGTGAGATCATTACATCCACGGAGCACGAGTTGCGCTATTGCAACTTTTGTTCGATGCCGCGAGAAGATGCGCGAGAAGAAACCCCCGTCAAAGTGAACGTACTGCAAGTAGAGGGTGGATAGCTTGGGAAAGACGATACTGGGGTGCTTGAAGATCTCCGTTAGGTGCTCGATGGAACGGTTTTGTTCGCTATGGTGGTCGACAGAGAAGCCTAGTGTATGCACCTTTGTCAACTTCCAGAGTACTGCCTTCGTGTCCGAGTAAAACATTGGCAGATCGGATTGGAGACCTAGGACCTCCGCTTCTGAGATTGGGAGATTGGTAAGGAGCTTGGCAATTGTTTTTCCGTCGTCTCTATGGAGGTCGCTGCCCAGAGGAAATGTGATGGAGATCCAAAGGTCCTCGTCTTCTGGCAGATAAGAAGTCTCGAAGCGTTCGCGCTCTAGGGATCGGGGAAGACGCCACGCACGGAGTTGGTAGGTCTCGGATGCATCCAAATTCAAAACGAGAGAGGCGAGTGGTATGTCGATCAACCCAGCCTGAAAAAGTTTTCGGCAATGGAAAAGCTCGCTCAACGTTTCAACTGTAAGCCGTAGGCCAAAAAACTGCAGTGGTGGGAAGGCAAGTTGGTCCAGAAGATAGAGCTCTGATCCTCCGTAGCCACGAATGGAGAGTTTTCGAAGATGCAGCAGCGAGACTTGCTGAAGAGCCGTGCCCGGATTGCTTAATGGAGCGGATTCCAGACCGGCGTGGTGCAGAGAAAGCTCTTGGAGTAGAGGAAGCCCCTGCAGAGTTTTGATAATGTTGTCGAGAGGTATCTTTATGTATGCTCTCGGACTACCGACGGATAGAACAGTGAGAGTGGAAGGCAAGGTCCATCCGTCGAGCCGATAACCGCTGAGATGCAGAGCACACAAATGAGGGAATCTGGCAGCAAGGGTCTTCAAGATAGCGGGATCATCGGCTGCCATGCTCTCGAGGTCCGTCGGGCGCGTCAGCTTCAGAGTTTTGAGTGTAGTAATAGGCAGTCTCTCCGTCAAGAAATGCTGTTCGAATTGAATCGCAGGCAAGGAGGACTGAAGAGAACATATGCGAGGCAGTTGCTTCAAGATCTCCTTGAGATATGCTGGGGACGTCTCAGAGAGTGAACAATCGTATTTGATATTGAGATAGAGTAAAGCGTGTTGCGACCGCGCCATCCACTGGTCTAATGCTTTGTGTTGTGTATGTCCTTTCACACGGAAGCGAGTCCAGAGTACCGCTGTCGATATGGCGACTTTTCTCCATCGTTGACAAACGTGGGATACGGCGACTTGAAATGGTAGCGAACCTTTTCCAGTATTTTTGCACCGTAGACCTGTTGCATGAACTCGGAACACTTTCGCTAATATTTCGTTGGGAAGTTTGGATATAGGTAGCGTGTCGTTGTGGTCCCTCGCAGCCTTCGTCGCCTAGAGCAAAACATAAGGTCAAAGATGAAGCATTAGCAGACCATATCAGTAAGTTTACCGGTCGGCTTCTCAGGCTGAGTGTGGGAGGACTCGAGTCTGAACGTGCTGTAGTGTTGCTCATACTGGCAGCTGGCTGATCCTAGAGGGTCAACATATTCGAGCATAAGTTACCATAATATATGCAGTAATACGACGATACCCAATATTCTCACATTGCAATAAGAGCGCAACAATCGACTTCGTGCCGGCGGTGGTCGTCGTTAACTGTCGAGATCGAGACCGCGCGCTTCGCTGCTTGTATGCGTTCATGCTTTAGCGCCTTTCAACCCTATAATAATACTGTTCTCTCCTACTTGCATTCGAACGAGGCGTGGTGACCGTCCGACGTACGTGTCACGCACGTCACTAAGAATATAACGCGGAAGAAAGGTGATCTAGAGCTCCAAGCTTCTTTCCTAAGTTAACAAAGTCCAGCGGCGACGTCTGCTCCGAGTCGGCGTATACGCCCAGTAGCAGAGAAATATAACCTCAAGCATATAGCTGGTAGATTCTTTGACATAGAGAATAGTTATGGCTAGCATTAGTTTACTGTCGTCGTCATTGAGTCAGTATCTCTATCAGCCCTTCGTCCGAGTCCTGTACAGTGTGTTTCATCGGTACCATCCGTTCGTATTTGAGTCTTCCCAGTCAGGACCTGAGAGGCCTAAACGACGTCATGAAAGCAGCAATATTTTTCTCGTCCCAGTCGACGTGTCTCACGGAAGGAGGGTCTCCAGAGGTTAACATACGTATGTCTGGGGGCGTGACATCATCACATCCACGGAGCACGAGTTGCGCTATTGGAGCTTTTTGTTCGCGCTGTGACAGGATGCGCAAGAAGATGGGCATGTCCTGGCGGAAGCGAACGCACTGCAAATACAGAGTAGACAGTTCGGGAAAGACGACGGTAGGGTGCCTTAGGAGTTCACTTAGATATGCGATGGTATGGTCTTGATTGTTTTCGTGGGCGACAAGGAAGCCTAGCGTATGCACCTTGTTCAGGTTCCAAAGTACCTTCTGAGTACCCGAGTAGAGCACCCGCCCAAAATCACATCGTAGGCCTAAGATCTCCACTTCCGAGAGTGGGAGACTGCTGAGGAGATGGGCTATCATCCTCCCGTCATCATGCAGGTCGCGACTCGTGGGGAATGCCGGAGTGACGACGATCCGGAGGTCCTCATCTTTTGACTCCCAAGAGTCTCTGAACTGCTCCAGAGACTGGGGAAGACGCCACGCACGGAGCTCGAATCTAGCGTATATGTATATATTGGACGATCCAGACAAGCGCAGAACGAGAGAGCGAAGTGATATGTCTGCAATCAACCCAGCCTGGAAGAGTTTGGGATGACGGAGAAGGTCGCTTAACCTGTGAACTTTAAGCTCTAGGTGTAAACGCTGCAGTGGTGGGAAGGCAAGTTGGTCCAGGAGATACAGGTCCGGTTCATTGGCGCCGTGGAAGGAGAGTTTGCGAAGATGCACTAGTGAGACTTGCTGAAGCACTATGGTCGAAGGGTCCAGCCTGCTGTTTTCTAAGCAGATACGGTAAAGGGAAAGCTCTTCGAGCAGAGGAAGTCCCTGCAGAGCTCTGAGCACTCTGTCAAGAGGCATTTGGATATATCTATACTGGGTACCGACGGACAGAATAGTGAGAGTGGAAGGCAGGGGCCATTCGTCGAGCCGGTAAGCGTTGATATGTAGCGTGGACAGACAAGGGAATCTGTCAGCAAGGATCTTCAAGAAAGCAGGAATCTCCGGTGTCTCGCTGAACTCGCCCGTCGGGCGCGTCAGATCTAGAGTCTCCAGTGCAGTGATGGGCGACGTTTCCATCAAGAAAGGTTTGAGGTGGATTGGAGGCAAGGAGAGCTGAAGAGAATGTATACGAGGCAGCTGCTCGAGGGATTTCTGGAGACATGCTGGAGGTGCCTCTGGTTGCCAGCAGTCATATCTAATACTGAGATAGAGCGGTGCTTGTTTCGACCTCGCTATCCAGTGGTCCAATGCCTCGTTTGGCATATCCTTGTCTACACGGAAACGGGTCCAGAGAGCCGCGGTCGATACAGCGACGTCTCTCCATTGTTGACAAACGTGGGACGCAATTACTTGAGACGGCAGCGGGTTTATGCGAGAACCTTGGTATCGTATACCGGTTGCATGAACCTGGAATACTTGCGCTAGTGTCTCGCCGGGGAGCTGAGATACAGGCAGCCTGCTGTTATGATCCTTCGCAGACTCCATTTCCTGGGACCGGTTGTAAGACAAAAGATCAGATAGTAGCAATCAATATCAGCAGACTTACCAGTAGGCTTTCCTGGCTGTGAGTGGTACGGGTTAAGTCTGAACGTACTGTCGTGATGCTCACACCAGCAGCTGACTGGTTTGGACGGTCAACACATTCGTTCGAGGATGAAAGATCATTAAATTCGGTGTTGCGACGATGTATAAGATTCTCACATTGCAGTAAGCGCAAGAAATGACTTGTTTTTCTCCTGGCGAGTAGTGGTCGTTCACTGGCAGAATTCGAACCGTGCCCCTTGCAGGCTCCCATGTGTTGCGATTTACTGTAGCGCCAATGCGGTCCGAAATTCCGGCCGCTCAAAGCGCGAGGTCTCGAGCTCGCAAATGGGCTCATCGGCTCTTGCCTTCGCATTTATCTCTAGGTCAGGTCAGAGACCGACTTTTCAGTGGAGTGCGAGAGAGACTCTTCTGAGGTGCGCGGATCCGTGCGCTCGGCTGCGGTCAGACTGCTAACCTTGGACGTGTGAACAGGTCGCCGACCAGATAGGCCCCCATCGCACACGGACTGATGCTGCGTAGCGGTGCCTGCTAGCTTGCGATTCAGGACGACCTATTTCAACGCTCTCTAACAGCTTATCGAGCTTTCATCCCTTGGAATACGCCCATTCACTTCACGATGCACATACCCGCCCGCATCGCAACGTCACTCGGTCTACTGGGCACAGCCCTCGCCGCACAGATACCCCTCGTCGACCCGAGCCTGGAGACAACATCCCCAGGGACGCCGCTCCCAGCGTACGTCCTCGCGCACGCTCCGCTGTCCTACCTGCACTCGAACGAAGCATGGTGGCCGTCGGACGTCGCGCGGCACCTCCGCCACGTCGAGCCGAAACGCAAGCACCAGAGCGTCGCGCCGTCCGTGACGTGCGCGAACATCTCGAGCCTGGACCGGCACATCTTCCTGTCGTCGAAAGACGACCCGTTCGCAAGCCCGCAGGCGGCGTGGATTGGCGGCGAGGGCCCGCCGGACGAGGAGGGGCGGGCGGAGGGCCCGGCGACGATTGTGGCGGTAAGGAAGCCGGGGGGCGTCGTCGACGCGTTTTATTTCTATTTTTACTCGTATAATCATATGAACGTGAGTCTACATTTTGGTTTTATTCTTCACTCGTTAAAGCGTACGTCGCTCACGCAAGTCTTCACGTAATCTAGTACGCGAGCGTGACGATCGGAGACCACATCGGCGACTGGGAGCACTCGATGGTGCGCTTCGTGAACGGGACGCCTGAGGCGCTTTACCTCTCGCAGCACCGCAGCGGTATCGCGTACGACTTCGCCGCCGTGCCCGCCGTCGTCGGACGGCCGCTCACGTACATCGCGCTGGGCACCCACGCGACCTTCGCATCCCCAGGAAAGCATCAGCACGACTTCCCTGGGCTGCTGGACCTGACTGATGAAGGCTTCTTGTGGGATGTGACGAAGAACTACCGAGGGTACTGGTACGATCTGCAGGAGAAGGCGTTCGTTGCCGCGGGCGGCACGACATCGGCTGAAGAGGACGAGATGACGAGGGATGTGCGATGGCTGGACTTCCAGGGGCGGTGGGGAGACAAGGAGTATGAGTGGTTCAAGAAAGGGCAATACTGTGTGCGGATTCCACGGGTGGCAAGTGCATGTAAGCTCGTGGATGGTCCGACAGGTGCGTGGTATTCTCCTTGGCATGATTTCAGACTGACAGATTGTCTCATGTAGGACCTACCGGGAAGAATCTGGCACGCACTACTGTGTGCCAGAATGAGGCGCACTGTGTCATTCGAGACTCGATTTGAGCTCGGTGACTTCTTTTTTACTGTTGTTTTACTAGGGACCATTTGCTTATCAGCTAGACAAGGACAATCATGATATCCTCACTCAAACCCTGTGCGATTGACTGTTTCATATGCGAGGAAGGGCATACGCGGATCCAGTCTGTGTCACTTGTCTGAAGAGTTCTGCCTTCGTGACGCTTTACGAAAATAGGAAGAAAACTACTGCATCCTTTGTGCGTCAGGTCTTATATAACCTGCGTATTTATGAACGACTGTGCTCTTAGCAGTGATTATTATAGCGGAGGCTATTTTTGAGCGCGCTTCAGGAAAAGGGCGCTAGACTATCTTTGACCGCGACGACGACCTCGTCGACGTCGTTCAGCTCGTCCTTGAAACTCGCCAAACTTGCCTGTTTACAACAGTCTCATCCACGCTCACGGCCTAATTGTATTCTTTGCCGCATTATAATCTTGCGGTGTCTATTCCGGTGCCGTACTTTCATCGTCACGCCGTGCTTGATCAGGGGTTGACGAAGAAAGCACGGCGCCCCGGGTGACCCGTCCGGTGCTGCGTGCTGCTAACTTTGTGTGTTTCGCGCGATGACGGCTTTCGGTCGTGGTCGCAGTCAGCGTCGAGCCCAGCCAGGGTCCGAGCCTGCCTCAGCCTGAGCTTGTCCAGCCGGAGCCACACGCGTGGGCATGACGCCAGTGCGGCCGTGTCCCAGCCCCTGCCCCACCGCGCTCTTAAGGTGTACCGCGGTCCTCCCGCCCCCTGTCCTGCTTATGCCCCTCTTTACGACTTGAAACGATACCACGATACCCTAACGAACCTGCGCACGCAAGCTCCGCCGTCGTGCACACCCTCTCCTTGCCGACCATGCCACCCTCACTCACGGCCTTCAACCTGGACACGGAACCATCGACCTCACTCTCCGACTCGGAGCCGTCTGCGACCTTACCACTAGCACCGACCTCAGTGTTTTGGCCGCCGAGCAATGGCACTTCGTTCTGGGACGGCTCGGGCGGCCCTGCCCTGATCATCGTCTTCGTTGCAGTGGGCCTACTTGCAGGGGCGTTCGCTGCATTACTCATCGTGCGGCGCGCCAGACCGCGGATGTCGATGTACGGCGGAAACGACAGCGGGTGGTTCTTCAGTTCGTCGTCCCCGCCGATGCTCGGCGCAGAGCCGCGTCTGTACGAGGCGAAGCTGGATGATGTCAAGGGCGGCGTGGGCGACGGGGAGTGTCGTTGGAACGAGATCATGGTGCGTTCCATTCTGCATGATGTCTCAGCAAACCGCCGGAAACTTACATCGCACTTTGTGTCATGATCTGCAGCCTCTGTCAGCGAAGTTTATCCCGGATGACGCTGGCTTGGAGATGGAGACTCCTCAAAATCACTCGCCAGCTGCGCGCCCGTCGCATCTATCGCGCTTCATCGTCTACATGCGCGACTACTACGTCCCACCACGACCGGAGAGCGAAGATGAATCCTCGGACGAGTACAGCATCGAGACGCGCACGGACGAAAAGTCGTACTTGGACTCGCCCGCGGACGGGCAGTTGCACATCGCCGTCGCAATTGCCATGCCACGGCAGAGCTCTTCGCTGTATTACAGCAACACGCCCACGCCTAGCTCGCGGTCTGTCAGCGAAGACGATTTGGATGACAAGGACTCGGTAATGGAGATGCCGATTGCGCAGGTGCCACGCATTGCGCCCGCAATTCAGCCAAGATGCGCACCAGAGTCGCCGCCGGAGATTTATCTAGGTCTAGCGGAGGTGCACTCGACTGTCAACAACACATCATAACATAGCACTGGTCGAGGGCCGTTTAATAGTTTGCTTTGTTCGAAGAGTGTACGTTGCGCACAGGGGTCGTCTTCGCACACTGACAATCTACGCCATCTGTATCGATAGAGCACCAGTCTAAGTAGTTATTCGTATACCCATGTCTAATCTGCACACTACTACCTTGTAATGTACTGATGCAATATGTTATAGCTCTATGGTGCGAGGATGATTGAGACCTTGCCTGCGCGCTAAATTCGCCGTATCCGAGAGCACATCGGCAGAGTGCATCCTGCTCTGGAACCCTCTCACAGGCAGACTGCCTCTGCTCTCTCTGCTTACTTTCTCGTGCAGCAGGACTCTTACGGTCTTAAGTCGTCATCTTGGGGGGCTGAAGCATCATAGAAGCCTCCCACCAACGCTTTAAGGAACGAGCAAACTTACATGTCTCGCTGATACCCATCGCATCTTCATACCCCACTCTTTCTTTTTCGAAGTTTTACTACCGAACTTTTGCAGGCTGCAGGACGATATCCACCGAAGAAACCTCTTAGGATCAAACATTCGATAGACTCTTACTCAAGTCGTACGGAGATAGACATCAATGTCGAAGGCTCCACGAACGACCTCAGCCGCGATCACGACCACAAGCATCGCAAGCGCAAAAGGCAGCGGTAGCAATACTGGCAATGGGAACAGCAGCGGCAATGGGAATTCTCAGGGTACTCCCAAAGCTAAGCCTCCCATGTCCTCCCTCGCTGCCTTCCTGAACGCGCTCTCCTGGTCGCGCGCACACAAGGAGCCCGACTTCGACGCCGGGCTCAACGCCTCCTCCGCGTGGACGGCCGCCTCGCCCGAGGACGCGCGCGCCAGCCTCGTCAGCGCAGGGAGCCCTGTTAGCCTGAATGTGAACGCGCTCTCGGACGAGGAGGATGATGGTGAGGCGGATAAGGACGCAGAAGAAGACCCGGACGCGGATGGGGAGGAGGACCCGGCGCTGGGCGCGGAGGAGCAGCCGGGGCGCGCGGCGAGGGCGTTGTATGCGTTTGAGGGCAAACCGGAGTTTAGGGAGCTGACGAGCGTGCGGGCAGGGGATAGGCTGGAGGTGCTAAAGGAGGAGGTGGGCGATGGGTGGAGTCTTGTGAGGCATTTTGCGGAAAGGGAGAAGGAAAAGGAGGACGGCGGGGAGGTAAAGAGAGTCAGGAGTGAGGTCGGGCTGCTGCCGTCGACGTACTATGCGGTGCGTTCGTTGTTCTTGCCAAATTTCCTGCATTTAACGTGCACATATGCTATGGTTGCACGCACAGTTCACAGCAGACTTCGCACACGCGCCCTCCCTCGAACTTCCCTCAGGCTCGCGCGCACGCGAAGCATCCTCCTCGTCCCTCACCCCGCGCGGCTCGCCGACGCGCCAGCTCGAAGAGGCCGACACGCCCGCGGTAGTGCCCGCACGGCCCATCGTCCCGCAGACGACGGGCGAATGGTTCCCGAGCTTCCGCCGCAGCCTCCTCGGCGGGCGGCAGCTGAACCGCTTCTCGAGCTTCGTCACGAGCGGTGCGGAGGAGTGGGTTCTCAAGGGGACTGGCGAGGAGCAGGACGTGGCACTAGGCCAAACGTCGGATACGGAAGAGGACGCGCAGGCGAGTGGGCATGCGCGCGGGCATAGCAGGCTAGAAAGCAGCGTTGATGAGGGACGTACAGGTAGGGTGGGCGAGGCGGATAGACACTTCGTCGATGCGGGCCCGGCGTGGGCAGCGAAGCTCCCGCCGTTCCGCGTGCTCGTGCACTCGCCCTCGCGCCGCGCGTCGATCCTCTCGGGCGCATACACCGTCTATGCTGTCACGTCCCTCTTCTCGTCCACCGCGTCGTCCTCCTCGTCCCCATCCTCACCATCAACCTCACGCGCCGCGTCGCCCGCAAGAACAAAAGTAGAAGCAGAGGTCCGCATCACGGTACACCGCCGCTTCTCGCACTTCGTCGCTTTGCATACCGCACTCGCGCGGCGCCTCCCCGGCGTCGCGCTGCCGCCGCTGCCAGAGAAGCAGTACGCGGGGCGGTTCAACGACGATTTCGTCGAGGCGCGGCGCGGCGACCTCGAGCGGTACCTCGCGCGCGTTGTGCGCCACCCCGTTGCGCGCTACGCGGAGGTGCTGACGTTCTTCCTGGGGTGCGAGAATGACGGGGTACGTCGTTTTGTCGTGATAGTGCAGGGTGTTGGTTGAATGTGATCTTTATGTGTAGGAGTGGAAGAGGCAGTACCCGCGATACCTCGCGATGCCGCCCGCCGGCCCGTCATTCTACGCGCACGTCTTCCATCCGGCGTTCAACCTCGACGCAGACGACGCGACGGAAGCTGTCGATCGGTTCGTCGAGCACGCGCGCGCTGTGGGTAAGGGCGTGCAGGGACTACGGAGCACGTTTGGCAAGGTACGCGAGGCTAGCGTAGGTGAGTCCCATCTGGTAAAGTTGGGGGTTGGATGCTCAATGTCGCTTGGTGGATAGAGATGTCCAAAGCGCAGCGGTTACTTGCGTACTCCATGCTATCGCTCATCACGTCGAAGCCGTTGGCGTCTGCGCCCACGACGGGAATCAACGAGGAGGATGAAGAGGACGCCAGTGGCACGAGGGGGCACATGAATGAGGATGGTGCTTGGTGTTGGCGAGAAGGATGTGATGGTGCGCTACCGATGTGTTCAGACGAGAAGACCGGTGCTGACACTTTGTGAAGACTGCCTGAAGCTCACCAAGGCAATGCAGAAGACGAGCGAGACCTTTCAGACTGTAGCTGACTTGTATGAGGATCACGTCAGTGAACATAAGCCAACCTTCCTTGAGGACTATATTGATTTTCGCTGCCCATTAGGCACGCAGAACACAGCTTATAACTCATGAGGGGCTTAAAAATGTCGCTCACCCATCCGCGATCTACTCCGTGAGCCACTGCACAGCTCCATAGCATGCCGATCATGTTCTAACCATAGATCAGGGTATCGTCGACACCCACAGATCCACGCTCGCGAGATACAACGAGGTCACCCAGCCTGGTTTTGTAAGCTGAATATTGTCTTCTGGGACCAACCGTTGATTTCAGACGTAGGAAGATGAGGAGGTTGCGGCGCGATGCGAGACCGTCCTCAATACGACCATGGCGGAGTTCGAGACCTACCATACACAGAAGGCTGAGGACTTCCACGGGCTGACTACTGAGATACTCGATGGCGAGATTGAGCTGTACGAACAAGTGAGGACGCTATGGTTCCAGATTTCAAACACTTGCTGACGACAATGCGTCTAGATCCTCTTGAGATTACGAACCGCACGACGGACACTTGACTCGCCGGTGTACGATACACTTGCAGAAGATGCGCGCCAGCCGTCGATATACGAGCGCGAGCTGGAGCATCCCCGGCTCACGCCTATGCCGCTCACGCAGCCCTGCCCGCATGTGTACGACTCCGCGCCGATGCGGCCTGTGAGCGTTGCGTTACAGGAGGGCGTGGGGATGCTGCTCTCCCCGACGAGGGCGAGTGTGTTTGGCAAATTCTGGTAAGTTAAATGGATAGGAAGTACGTATTTAGAACCCATGTGATCTTGCCGGCTAGCTGACAATGAGGTTATGGACAGAACGATAGTATAGGACAATCCTGCCTGGCGTACGACTATCAACTCATTTGTATCTATATACCCACCATTCACGACTTGACACGACTTTATGACGACTTCCACACAAAGGCGGTTCTGTTCGTATGGACCGACAGTCGATACAACTTTCGACTTGCATGGTGCACTAAAGATACAAGAAGGATATTTCTATTTCTGACCGTGTATATGCGCATAACCTAACCACTCTTATCCTCACAGACCTACTGAGGCGGATTCTTTCCCTTGCAGTCTGGGAACCCGATGTCGCCCCAACCAGCCCACCACGGGTAGCACGCGCGGAATTTATGCGTCTTCTCGATGTCGTGGAGCTCTTGAATCTCCGCATCGTCGAGGTCGATGATTGTGAAGTTCTGTACGACACGCTCGGGAGTTACGGATTTCGTGAGTACTGTGGAGGCATGGTGTCACGTATTAGTATCGAAACGCAGGCTCACTTGGAAGGGACGACGTACCGCTGATGCCAGGACGGTTGGCCTGTAGGGATAAGAGGATGTTCGCCGGTCCGACGTTGTGCTTTTCCGCAAGCTTCTTGACGACTTCATTCGACATGAGCGGCGAGTCGCTCGATCCGAGCGGGGAGTACGCAGTCACAGCGATGCCTTTCGAACGACACATCTCGACGATGTCTTCTTGGACACACGATCTATACACAAGACCGTCATCATCCGCTTCTCTCTCGCAAGTGCGAAGAGACCACGTACGGATGCAGCTCAATTTGGTTCACGGCAGGCACAACGGTGGCGACCTTGAGCAGCTCTTCCATAAAGTCGACGGAAATGTTCGACACGCCGATCGCCTTGAGCTTATCCGGGTTGGCCTTGTACAGCTCCTCCATCGTCTGCCAGGTCTTGAGCCAACTCCACTCGAAGTCGGGCTTGCCGGTCTTGGGATCGCTCGGGCAGGGCCAGTGCATCAACCCTTCAACATAATACACAGGGTCAGGTACCAGCTGACAAACAAGATACGAATTCGTACAGAGGTCAAGATAAGGCGTCTCGAGGGCATCCAGTGACTTCTGGAGAGCCTCGGCAGGGTTGCGGTGCGCCGAGTTATCGAGCTTGGTGGTCAGGAAAATCTCCTCACGGGGGACGCCTGAGGCTTTGATGCCTTCGCCGACCTCCCGCTCGTTTGCTGTTATGAATGGAGCGTGTGAGCACGAAGATATACCGTTCCGTGAATCATGGGTGCTCACCGTAAGCGGCGGCAGTGTCGATGTGCCTGTATCCCGTCTTCAGTGCGATTTCGACCGCCTTCTCTACCTGACCTGGCTTGGACTGCCAAGTACCTGCAAAATACAATGTTCAAGACGTGACTAAGTCCCTGAGAGGCAGCGTGGACTGACCGAAGCCCAGGGTGGGCATCCTTGCCCCGGTGTTGAGTGTCAGGAATTTGGACGCGACCATGGTGTTTCAGGGAGAGGAATGGCTACGAATGAAACACACTCCTCGAGCGAATGCCCATTATATACGGCTCGAGCGACCACCAGGGTACACGGCTTCCTCTTCCGTGCTATCTGGCCTACATCATGACCATACGCCGAGGTTCGTCCCCAGCGCTGCGGGACGAATCCAGTGAGTCGGTGCTCCGCATACGCGTTTGGTACGGGCCATCTGGTGTTAAATACTATTGCCACCATCGACACCCTGGTGATTGGTATGAGCGGGTGCAATGGGGGCTGATTGCGATGTTATCGATGCTTGCCATTGTTCATATGGAGGAAACGACTCCAATGCTTACCAACCCATTCTTCGCTAGCTAAACTCGGTCCAATATATTGTGTCAGGAAAGTGGTATTGTACCATCTCCTCACGAAGATCACTTCGTGAGTGATGGCGTTCCCCGTGACACCTCTCAAAATCGACAAGGTTCATCTGTTTCGTTGTAGAGATCAGTTTACACGTGCCAGCGAAGACGCGTTGATGGGACGGCGCGTCACGCGTCGGACGCGTCGAGCTACGCGTGCTTGCCACTCTGGTAGCCTTTCACGAATGAGTGTAGTCTCTATGAAAGGGCGAGCGATCGATAATTTATGCGATAGCCTGTATTGTCATTGTTGTATTCATGTTCACGAGTACAGATGCCTTCATGATACAGAGGTCAGAATGGTGCAATTAGCCTCCTTTTGGCACACTGCTGTCCGGCCCAAATTCTTCGCGATGGGACCTAAAACCGGAGTCAGCCACCCATCCGAGGGCAAAAATAAAGAATTCCACCTGTAGGGCCATCGACCAGTGTGCACTCATCCACCAAGTCCGGGATATCGATGCACAGCTGTCCATCGACTAGTATGGGGAACTGTTTGTCTCCCCATTGGCCTTTGAAGTTAAGCCAGCCTACGCCCTCGCCCGGCTCTTCAGTTCCACCCTGTGCAACGCCATTAGCGAGGCTGAATGTCTGCGTCGTGTTGTCGAACCAGAATCCGCGGAAGTTCTTCGTCACATCCCAAAGCGTGCCGGCGTCGGTCTGGTCGAAGAGACCGGGGAAGTCGTGCTGGTGGTCTCCGGGCGTGGCGTAGTTGGCGTGCGTGCCGGTTGCGATGAAAGTGATGGGGCGGCCGTCCATCTTGGGCATGACGGAGAACTCGTACGCTGTGCCGCCTGAGTGCGCGGACATGTACAGCGTCTGTGGCACCCCGTTGACGAAGCGCACCATCGAGTGCTCCCAGTCGCCGACGTGATCACCAACAGTGATGCCCAGGAACTAAGCAAAAGGAATCAAGATATCACAACATCAAGATGTATCGCATCAGTAAGGTGGGTGCAGATGTGGAGTGTGAGATACATACCGTACCGTGGTCATACGAGTAGAAATAGAAATAGAAAGCATCGACAATTCCTCCAGGTTTTTCCACAGCGATGATGGTAGCAGGCGCAGTCGTAAAGCCTGTACTGTCAGGCTCCACACCGTTGAAAAACGACGCTTGCGGGTTCGCAAGGGGGTTATCCTTCGACGTGAGGAAAATGTCACTGCCAGCAAGCGCAGGGCTCGAGATGTTCGCGAATGTCACCGAGGGCGCAACAGGAGTGAAGTTGGCCGCGGGGAAGACGTGCTGCAAATGCGTCGCGACGTCCGAGGGGAAATGCGCTTCACCCGAGAACAAATGCGAGATCGGGGCGAACTGCAGGACGTAGTCCGGGAGCGGCGTGGTCGCGCGCGGGAGGACGGCGGCGCGAGAGCACGCAGCCAGGCTGAGCACCAGAGCAAAGAGGGAGCCTGAGGACTCAGGGAGCATTGTGCCTAGTGGAAGCCGAAGCTGGTTTGCACACCCACGACTAGGCCGCCTTATAAACGAAAGCGAGAGACCCGAACAGCACCATCTGTTGCAGATTTTTGAACGTGCAATGTATCATGCGCAGAGGCCTACAACGTTAAGCGATGTAAGCAAAAGCATCAGCGGGAGGAGGGTGATGTGCACCTTGCATCTGCCAATAACGTTGACGTGCATGCGGCCGCGCCGCGTTCCTAGTGATGTCTAGAAGGTATGAGTCGTTACACCATATGCCTGGAAGGCCTCATTTCATCACTTTTTCGAGAGTCGCCGTGGAAGAAAAGGCAAAGAAGCTGGCGAGAGCAGTCATGCCCCCCCTGCGAGCTACGAACCGTCATACAACAGGCTCGCGGCGCCCTATCAGCCAAGGGGGCCATCAGAAAGCCATGGGGATAATAATATATCTTGGGATGTGTTTCCCTTCGCGACCCTCGTGGCGTTGATCCACGTGCGAGCGCACGACCAAAGAAAGGCTCACGGTAAAGCACACAAAAGATGTGGGCCGGTTGCAATCATGCTGCTTGGGCAAAAGGTGGCTTGCGCTGGAAGGGGCTGCGAGCACGTTCACAGCAAGGCTGCAATCCGCAAGAACGCAACCTCGAGATGCACAGCAAACGTTCTCGCTTTATTGACTTCTATACGATGGTGCATTTGACAAAGCTGGCAAGTAACCGATTTGCGAAGGACTTACATACGATACACACTCGAGCCAGGGTAGAGTAACCTCGCCGTAGGCGTCCTTCCATGTTGAGCAGGTCCAGGGCGGAGTACGCACAAACATCCGTGATCCTAGGTCTTCGCGATTGTTTATCAGCGCTTGATGATTTGTGCTGGACCTACAAGAGCCCATCCGAGCGGACCTGAGAGGGCGAAGCGGTAGGAGCACGATAGCGCGTTATACATACCAGCCGGACAGAAGCATGAAGTTCTTGACAGGCCTAGCCTTGAGGTCTGACCGCTCGCTGTTTACACCGTTGCGCCTCGTTATACCGTTTGTGAGCTCCGGTGGGCTCGGAAATCGGCGCCTTGCGTCCTTATTAGTCAGCTAAGGCTCTTACCCGTGAAGCGTTCTTGCCAGAAGGCCTTGCAACGCAGGCAGTCGAGATCTATGGTCCTAAAGAAAAGCCTTGCACACGGTTTTCGGCTACAGACTTCACAACATCTATCTAGACCCTTGATACTGCGGGTAAAGCTGTGTGAACATCAGCGGGATTCTGGAGAATGCGATTATGAATACTTACGCAGTAAAGATGTGAATCAGATATATGCTACTACAGCACTGATTATGTTATTTATGAAACCTGGTACACAAGATGGATCAGTCACGGACATCCTTTGGATCGGACAAAGCTCACCAGAAGTTGGTTAAGAAGACTGTGATGTTGAGTACAAGCCTCCCTCCCGCAAGTAAAGAATGGCGATCCGTACCAAGGATTCTCTGTAAAGACCCGAGACAGGAATCAATGTAGATGCGAGAACGCCGAGGGCGGTACTAGGCGGA
The DNA here is from genome assembly GCA_005298045.1 of Pleurotus ostreatoroseus. Taxonomy (NCBI): domain Eukaryota; kingdom Fungi; phylum Basidiomycota; class Agaricomycetes; order Agaricales; family Pleurotaceae; genus Pleurotus; species Pleurotus ostreatoroseus. Next base: position 32,863 of record SWBT01000314.1, on the reverse strand, counting down.
TAGATCGCAGTGATGTGATCGCCAGCGAATGTCACATCGCGCCCACAGTGCAAGTGGAGCAATCCCCACAACTAAACAGCCACCTTAGTGGGGAAGACGACGATTGACGAGTCTTCACTTCAGGAGTAGAATGCGCGCGCTGAGCGGGAGAAGTCTTCTGGGGCGTAATGGGCGTAATGAAAGACGTTAAGCGAGTACAGAAGCGCGGTTCTTTGCAGTAACGAGACAGCGCAGGACCCGTAATCACTGTAGGTCGCAATCAATACGTGCCAGAATGTTGAATTCAGCACTTACAAAGGCAGATTTGAAGCATACAACCTTACCTCGGGATGGTGGTCACAAGCACTGTCGATGGCCGAGGACAAACGGACAACTTGTCGTCCCAAGGATGTGATAAAAATAACAGAGCCCTCTGGTGTCCTACGTTGCGCACTAACAGCGTCTGCCGAGATCGCCACAAAGCCTGGTAAATGACCGGATGGCGTCACAGTATCGTGAACCGTTCAAAGCCTGTGCAAAAGAATCCCGGTCAATTTCGTAGAAGTGGGGAAAGCGAAGATTGGGATTGAGATCAACCCGGGTATCCTCCCCAATCGTCGACGTAGGGTTTGTAGGATAGTATGCACTGGGGTATCAGAGATGTCAGCGAGACGGTTTCTGGCGTTTGTGAAGGATTGTACGGAGCGATTCGAGGTACGAAGCGTTCTGGAGTGACGGGACCAGAGCGACGTGCACTGCGAGCGCAGCATGGTAATATTTGCAGTGCTGGAGTTTGGGGGAACGTATAGACATTGAATATGATGATATGAAAGCAGAAAAAACCCGAGTAGACCGCTTTGAGACGTTTGGAACTTCCTGGGAGACAACAGCGAGGGGAAAGCTTGAAGAGGAAGGTAACGCCACGGCTGTAGCGGACGGTCTGGATGGTCGTGCGACGTGACTCGATGCTTGCTATCTTAATCCTCTACAAGCTTCTTGTGTTATTGAGTAGGAACCAGAGGCCTGAAGTCTTACGCCTAAGATCCGAGACGAGTCGCAGGAGCAGCGGCTGTCCCCAGTGAGATACAGTGAGATGGGACCACCAAACACCGTAGACGACTCGGCTTGTACGGCCTAGCGCAGAATAGAGGGAACTGGCAGTGTCATGAGGATCATTTAGGTGTAAGCCGAGAGCCCAAGTAATACCAGGATTCCGACATTATGATTCGGGAAGAGTCCGGTAGACCGCAACCCATACAAATTACACAAAAGCGAGCGTTCGATAGTTCCGAGAACATCCTAGCATTCCGTTGGGGGCCTCACGGAAAGCCCTGACAGACATGCTTCAGGCAATATGGCGATAGTGTGAGAGAAAGAGGTCGAGGAAATACGAAGCCGACGTTGCAAGAGGCAAGTTGTGCTCGCGGCGGTTCGCGGCAAACGGCGGCAGTTCCGCTGCAGCGCCCGAGACAGACCAGCTCCTCCGTGGGCCTCCCCATACCGGCTCTCCGTTAGCATGCTCCTGACTCACATCGACTCACAATCGCCATGGCGCGATTCACGAGCTTGGGGACGCCCCCTACGACTTGATATAATTGCTGCGCAGAGTGCGGACCTCTTTGTTTGATTTTCTGGCCACCTCTCCCTCGGAATCGTCTTTCGTTCTCTCATTTATTCCGCTTTTCGCCTTTTCTATACCTCGCAGATCCATTATGTCGCAAGCCGCCGTTGCCAGGGCCACCGCCGTGCCTACGTTGAGCAGAGGTAAGCTGGACCAAGTCGAAACCGATGGTCAGTTCGTCTTTCTGTCATCTTGCTCTGGACGTTCTGTGGCAGATGTTTGGGCTCAGATCATTGATTGCACATGAAGTTCATGGTTGGAACGATGTTTTGTGATTGGTTGCACTGGTAGTCGCTATGCGACATCGGTTTGCCTGCGCGGCTGCATGTAGAGTTCGTATGCTTTTCGAGGCTGCGGCTGCTTTTCCTGCATGAACGGCTGGAATGACTCCGAGATACGGAGTGCAAATTTTAGCCTCAGGAAATGAGGATCTCATTTTTGCCCTTCCCGCCGTCACTTATCTTCTTTTCTTGGAAACAAAACGTGCCTGGTATGGGATGAATTACCAGTGCTGGGTCTAGCATGAATCCAGATGCCATCCATGCCATGATGATACGTGGGCTCACACACTCCGGTTGGCTAAACGCATCTCATTGGCGAGTAACCACCGCAACCTCGTAGCTCCCCGGATTGTTCATCATGGCATGCGATGCGAGGTGTAGAATATAAGGAGGGGGCAGAGTGCAATCATGTCCCTCACCGCTCTCCTAGACCTCGACGCCTCCTTCACGACTTTCCTAGCTCTTTTAATCCATCTTCAATTTAGACTAACCTATATACCTCACCATGACTATAGTTCTGACCCCTTACTGGACTAATGGCGTGCAGAAGCTCAAGGTTGCGCCAAAGCGTACGTGCAACCTTTGTCCATGCTTTTAAGTGTGCTGACCATGCGTTCATAGCACCCCCGAAGCCCGCTCACGGATTGACTCCTCCCTCTCTTGACGAATCCGTGCACGTTGTCCGCTGCCTAAACCAACTTCGGTCGAAGGACCAGAGCATCGAAAAGTACATTTATCTCTCGCAGCTGAAGGATGCCGACCCGAGTATGTTCTACAAACTATGTGTGAACAACATGTCGGTGCGTAATATCTCTCTGTCCATTGGTCGACCGATTCTGACGTACCTTCGCAGGAAATCACTCCTCTAATCTACACCCCCACTGTCGGCGACGCATGCCTGCAATATTCACACATCTATAGACGCCCTGAGGGTCTCGTGCGTAGTATGCTATTCTGGGGTCGGAATACGACTCACAGTGCGCTTGCTCTTCCAGTTCATTTCCATCAAGGACAAAGGCAACGTGGGCAAGGTTCTTCGGAACTGGCCTAGGATCGAAGATGCTCGTATTGCCGTCGTGACGGATGGTAAGACCGGAATCAGTCCATCTCCCGCGACATGCTTTGCTGACAGTCGACTCAAGGTTCTCGTATCCTCGGTCTTGGTGACCTCGGTGTCAATGGCATGCCGATCTCTATCGGAAAGCTCTCCCTCTACGTCGCTGGCGCTGGGTACGAGTGTTTCTTCGCCCTAGTGCCACCCTCACAGCCACTAACGCGGATCCATTCTGTGCGTTAATAGAATCCGCCCACACGCCACCGTCCCGATCTGCATTGATGTCGGCACCGACAACAAGAAGTTCTTGGAGGACCCGCTCTACCTCGGTCTGCGCCACCCGCGTATCGCGCAGGAGGAGATGAACGAGCTGATGGAGGAGTTCATGCACGAAATGGCAACTGTGTTCCCGAACTTGCTCGTCCAGTTCGAGGACTTTTCCACGGACAAGGTGCGTCACGAGATTTGGTTGCACGCGACCTGCGGACTGACCTGAACTACAGGCCTTCCACTTCCTGTCTTCCTTCCGCGACCGCTACCCTCTCTTCAACGATGACATCCAAGGCACCGGCGCCGTCGTTCTCTCCGGCTTCTTGAATGCTGCGAAGCTTTCGTCTGCTGCATCCGGCCGCCCTCTCACCGACCACCGCATCCTCTTCCTTGGCGCCGGGTCTGCTGGTGTCGGTGTCGCTATGCAACTCATGAGCTTCTTCAAGCTCCAGGGCATGTCCGAGGATGAAGCCCGCGAGCGCATCTACTTGGTCGATTCTCAGGGTCTCATCTATGACGCACGTGGCAAGCTGGCTGAGCACAAGAAATGTGAGTCTCGTTATAATCCTCATTGTCTGCGAAACATAACTGACGTCTGTCCAGTCTTCTCCCGCAAGGACTACACTGGCCCTACTATGACCGACCTCGTCGAGATCATTGACTACGTGAAGCCCACCGCTCTCCTCGGTCTCTCCACGATCAAGGTCAGTGCCGTCTAGTCACACGACTACTCCTCCTGATTATCTAACTCAATCTTCTCACAGAGTGCCTTCAACGAGCCTGTCATCCGCAAGATGGTTGAGCTCAACCCCCGTCCTATCATCTTCCCGCTCTCGAACCCCGTCCGCCTCTCCGAGTGCGAGTTCCACGAGGCCGTCTCGTGGACCGACGGCCAGGTCATCTTCGCCTCCGGCTCACCCTTCCCCGAGCAGGAGCACGCCGGCCGCACACTCTACCCCGGCCAGGGCAACAACATGTACGTCTTCCCCGGCATCGGCCTTGGCGCGATCCTCTCGCGCGCGAAGTCCGTCACAGACAGCATGATCGAGGCGGCGTCACTCGGTCTCGCGAACTCCCTCACGGAGGAGGAGCGCGAGCTGGACATGGTCTACCCCCGCATTGAGCGCATCCGCGACATCAGTGCCAAGATCGCACTCAGTGTCATTCGTGAGGCTCAGAAGAAGGTATGTCTTACGGATAGCCTTGTAGTCTTACTTGGTCGCTGATTCACTTCTCCTTCAGGGTGTCGACCGTTCCGTTGACCTCCGTTCCATGGACGACGAGGCTCTCCTCGCTCACGTCAAGTCCAAGATGTGGAACCCTTAAAGGTCTCATTTACGCACAGCCTCATCAATCATCGAATTCCATGCTACTCTTACATGCTTTTAAGTTATCGCTCTGGTCTCCGCATCTGCTCGCCTCTGAATTTGGATGTACACTGCATGTACTTGTGAACGTACAACACCGCACGGCTATACGCGGCTGAAATAAATACAATCATCTAGAGATACATTCGACAGGATGCTCGACGAATGGACCGTTCGGTCTCGTAATAAATAAAAATCAAAGTAGGTAAGGCATGGCAGGGAACAAAGTGTACAACGGTCAAAATGGCTGCGGAGGATCTCGCGGCAAAGGCGGATGGGGCACCTGAGTGTGGCCTTCCGGGTTCGCCGTGGCAGGCAGACGCTCCAAGAACGTCATCAAAGTCGGTGCGATGAGGGAGACAGTGCTCTGGCGATCACCGCCCGAGTGCAGAGTGAGGCTTGTGGTCGCACTGGAAGCAGGAAGAATGGGACTGTTCGGCATGGCCTTCAGGTCGGCGACGGGTGTGCCCGGGACGGTTTTGGCAGTAGCTCCCAGCGTGGAGAGCTGGAAGGTCGTGGTCGCCCGTGTCTGCTTCTCGACATGAGATAGCTTGTCAAAGGGGTCGATAGAACTCGGGTTGGTAGGATTGTTCCGCATGATAGACTCCGTAGATGTGAACACAGGGGTAGGACTCCCACCTGTGTGCGAGTCAGACATGCTCGTAACAAGTCGTGAAGATAAACTATAGACTTACGGCGAAGCCAGCTCAAGACCGGGTAGCGTGTAATAGGGCGCAAGTTCCCTTTCTTCCGCCTGCGGTATAAGAAGTAGCCTGCCAACAGAAGCAGGCTTGTGACCACGACTCCTACAACAACGCCAACAATGATGGGTACATCGTTACGAGTTGTGGTACGAGTCTCAGGAACGAGAGCGGCGACGACGGGGTTGGTGGCTTTGTTGCACACAGTGAGAGAGTTCAGGATGTACGGGCTGCCGTCGGTGGTAACATTGATAGTGAGCTTGTGCGCGCCGAGCGGAAGCTCTTCGGACTCGAAGAATGCTTGGTTCGGTATGTCACGACTAGTGAACGGAAGAGGAAGGGAGATGGACGGGAAATCGTCGATAGTGTAAGATGCGGCCGCCGGCGGATTAGTGTCGTTGCTGGCATGTACAATGCCGACGACTGTAACACTTGTGCCTACGCTCCAAGTTAGTCTTTCGTTTACACAAAGAAAAGAGTTCATACCGTTGAAAGTCAGAGAGACTTGCGAGTTGGCGGTCGTCGTAGTGTGCGAGGTGAAGTAGAATCCGTTGGGATCTTTTGACTCCAGAGTCCAAGCACCGGTATACTGAAGCCGGCCGTCGTTGTCGTTAATGAGCTGACAGGAAGGGTCGAGGCTAGGTGCACCGAAACCAGGACCACTATTGGAATTGTTGGAGAAGCTTGATCCTTTGCTGGAGGAGTCGTTGTTACTGCTGTTACCGCCTTTCCCACTCCCGTTCTTACTATTATCGCTATCGTCATCATCGCTGTCGCTGTCACTATCGTCCTCGTTTCCTCCCTTTTGGCTCGAGCTACTTCTATCCTTCGAGTTACCGGCACTACTTGTCGACTGAGCAGCAGATGATGTCGCGGTCGATCGGTCAGCAGATGATGACATGGTCGATCGGTCCGTGCTAGTGTCGCTAACCAAAATGGGACCACCGCTGAAGAAAATAGTGGCAGAGGGACGGCTCGTAGTGGAAGAAGTCAATGTGGATGATTTGTTCACGGGATCCATGTCGTCCATCATATCACTGAGCTTCATGACAGACTTGTGGGAGCATCCCGACATTCCTCGCTTGTCACATGTCATAAGCTTGGAATGGTTGGCATGGCTAGATTGATGCCCTTTCAAACTTCAATTAGAGATCATCCAGAGGACGTTAATCTATACATCGTACTTACTGCGAGATTCCTGCCTCGTAGTCTTGTCCAAGGTGACCGTGTCTGCCTCCATGACCAATGCAGCGAAGTAAAGTAAGAAAGGAGGACGAAGACCCGCCTATTCCCAGTCTTCAATAAGCTATAGCGGGATTATCGGTTACTTGACTCACTTCGACCACGAAACGAAGAGCGTTCTACGCGGTGGTAAGGGAAAACGGTGTACGACCAAGGGGACATGGGATGTGCGTCCTTATAGCGACGGCTCCCAAAGGTTCGGCACATATTCTCAGTCTGTAACTCGTCAACCGAGCCCAGCTTGATACTTCGTCAATTCGAGTGACCAGTGTTCGGGAGCTGCTTCTCTTCCGGCAAGGTCACAAGGAGGCTGCACCTGTGCAACGCATTTCTATCGGGAAACATTCACTCTGTGTAGCAACAGCCTATAGAATACGTTAGTAACGACCCCCGGCACTGACAGCACGGACGAAGTATACATTGACAGACCTAAGGCACCAATGTGCTGCAGCCGAGCGAGACGGGTATACTCTGACGGTGTTTTGATAGCATAATCGCTTGGTCGACGAGGGCAGAGGGTATTCAAAGAGTAAGAGCGATATCTGCACGATCGTGTATGTGGTCGACCCAAAAGAGAGGATATCGGAGGTTTTTGTGACCAAGGTGACTTTGACTCGTTCAAGTCTTGCTAACGCTAAGACGCGGTCCCCAGAAGGTGTATACGGGTCTCAGGGAGTGTCGCAATTACAGCTGTTTTCATATCGATAGGCCCTTCGTAAGAAAATCACACACAGCGAAATGATGGCGGAGCACGAGCGGGCCTCATAACTCGTCCTCCGAAGTTTCATTTCGCATACAGCGCCGAGCTTCTGCCCAATCATGACAGTGGACGGGGCAAGCGGGGGATAGAATCTCTGGCTCCGTGCGAAATATCACTATGTGATTTCTTCGGCTGAGGCCTAACGATATGAAAACCGCTGTAACAGGCGATAGGCTATAGCTCGTGCGAGCGTGTGATGAGGATTAGACTATTGCAGCAGCGGCAGTGATTAAGCAACATTACTATTTGGAATTTGCTCTACAACAGTAGTTTTAGAAAGCAGAAGTTACAATGTACATGTGTTGCGATCATAAGAGTCCGGACTGCGCTGTGCACACCATGGTCTTCCGGACATATCATCGGCGCCATCTCTATAGCTAACCTTGCACTCTCCGGAACGCGTGGTAGCTGCTGCGACTGCGTAGTTTGATTTTACGCGCCACTGGCGTAGTCGTATAATTCTCAAACAATCTTCATCCAGCCTCAAGACCCTCAACCCTCAATGTATCCCGCTTTTCAACATACGTGAGCGGTAAACGCAGCAGGTAAGTCATCACGTGGGTGTGGGTGAATTAGACCTTTAAGGCAGGTTCCGGCACCCTTGGGTCCGGGTTAGAGTCCCTCATGTTACTAGACCCCCCTTCCCATATCTAGCCGTCGCCACGTTTTTACCCTAACCCCATCAACGGAAGTCTCGTTCGGGACAGTTCCCGCAAACTCCATCTTTGTCTGTTCCGCTCTCTGAATTACAACATAGACAGCAAATGTCCATCCATTCTACCATCCATCCGTAAACTATTAGGGGTCCCAGATCAGGTAGGAATAGCGACACAAAATACTTTGGAGAGTTGCTGACACGCATGGAAGGTGTTACAGTGCAGCTCCCAAGCGTACGCGGACGAGCTTGATTAGCTCGGTCTGCTCGCCATCTCGGATCTCGGCCAAGATCATGAACTAGTAAGAATACATAAAACATGCACTGCCAATGGTGTGTCTTTCTGTGCTCACGCTGCCGTGTCGCTCTTCAATAGTACTGTTATTCTCCCACCTCCACACACCAATGTATAACCAATGCAAGCTCAACAGGCTTGCGGATATATTTCACAAATGCGGTCTGTTACCCGAATACGAGTATGAGGTGTTTAAGCAGATGCATCCCATATTGTCAGCATACAAGAGCCGTCCACTTTCTGCTCGACTTTGCTCTCAAGATTGCTCCCGGAGCAGCTGTAGAAGTGCATGCCCGTAGAGGTGAAAGCAATCGTTGGTCTGTGGCTACTTGGTGCACAGGAGGGCCACAACATCCTTGAAACGGTGCGTTGCCAGTTACATGAGAAGCATTCATTCAGCCTGCAGGACGAGGGCGGTGTCGTCATCATGGACGGTGCGGACAAGTACATCTATGTCTGGTTCACGGTCAACTATTCAGGGATCACCACCCGTGACAATATACCGATGGACGCGCCGACGCGCGCAGCGCTCTGCCTCCGTGCGGCGTCGACGCAGATCGTATCCGCGCCTCCGTGCGGCGTGGGGCGTCAACGCAGATCGTGTCTGCGCCTCCGTCTGGTCAGAGTAGTTCGATGGGCAGATGCGTACGTTATACCAGCCCTCATATCTGAGATACAGGCTCATGCTCGCGCGCGCAGGATCGCCCATGCACTAGTATTAATCGCATCCAGCAACTTTATATACGCCTTCCTCTCCATGCACGGCCCCTCCCTGCCCGCGTGCGAGATGAACCGGCCGACCGTGATGTCACATGTGCGCACTGGGCAGTGCGTACCGCGGGGCAGCGAGGACGCCCGCACGCGCTGCGGTGTCCCACATCGCGGTGCGAAGGTCGAGGATGGACGGCGCACGGCGCACGGGTGGCGTTCCCGTTCCCGTCCCCCGAGGCGGAAGTTGCCGAGAGGAACGAGAGCGCGATACCGGAGAAGTCGCAGTTCAGCGTAGGGGTGTGTGCGGTCTTCACAGCGGACGCAGATGACGGCGCGCAGGCGAGGAAGGGCAAGGTGAGTGCCGCGGCGTGCGGGCGGCGTGCGGGCGCGGTGAGGTCTGAGGCGATTTCGAAGACGGTCATGTGTTGCGTGCCGGGGGGAACCAGATGCCTGTGTCGATTCATAGCGTGCGGATCAGTGTCTGCGTAAGCGGGGTACAGATGTGGGGAAGATGTGGTGTCGCGGTTATGCAGCGGGGAACGCAAGCCCCGCTCGGACTTCGCCTCTGAAGTGCGTCGGAGGACACCATGGCTCATAAAAGTGGAAGCGCACTCACCTCGATCATCTTCACCCAATGCCACCCTCATCTTCTTCTGTACGGACACTACAAGCCTTACATCTCCGTGCTCAGTCTCGCCCAGACGGTCAGGTTACGCCTCGTATCGATGGAGAAGTCTGGTGGGTCGCGTTGCAGGATCGCACTGAGCACCGGGTCTGTCTTGAGCGGTAGGGTAGGGTCCAGTACGAGGGCGCGCTGGACAGTAATGCGTGCGGATGGATGGATGGAATTTCTTTAGTAACTACGCGGTCCTGTGGGCCGAGTAGAGCTGGGCGAGGAGCGCGCGGTACGGGTTTTCGACCCACCCGACATCTCAGTGAACATCGTAGGTGTCTACAGTTGCAGAGAAAAGGGTGCCGGGTCGAGCGGCAGCCGACAAACAGAATGGAGTGATGGGGTGAATATAAAACGTGGCAATCTCCATTTCGGGACGATTTGAAATTGAACGTCCGTAGGACTTTTGGCCGGTCCAGGTAGTGGGGACCGCAACGAAACAGGATAAGAGGCGCATCAAAACGGCTTAATCGGGAAATCCCGCCTCGTCTCGTGAGAGGCATGGCTTCCCCTCTTCACATGGGCTCTGTTATTTGATTGGCCTCCCTGCAGCCAATGACTGAGCAAGTCATCGATATAGATTCACATATGGTGCGTTTCTAGCTATTTTGTTTGTTGCCATCCAGCGAGATTATCTGGATTCCTGATCGTACAGATATCTATTGTCGTCTCAGGTCCCTTCACTCAGCGGACTCTTCCTGGGCTCCCTTTACTGATTTGCAGCCACTAATACGATAGCAACGTGTCCAAGCTAGCGCACTGATTTTACACGCGTGTGGAATGGTTTGATGCATTCAAACCCATAGCTCTTCTCGCAAGCCTAGACATACGGGTATGCATGCTTCTGCACACCGCGAAGAGCAGAGCTCACTCATGTACAGATCATCCTCAATTGCGAAAACTGCTGTCTGTGTTGGAGAGAATCGAAGTACTGCGCTGAGGGCTGTTGTTGAGGTTGTTGTTGAGCCCCGATAGTGAGTTTAGATCTGCACCATGATATCGAAGTCGGAGGAGACGTTCTCTGAAGCATCGCGTACTTCAACGTTTCAGAGGGTGTAATTTTTATCCAATATATACAGGAGATAGTATGAAAGCCCTTTAATCCATTCTGAAAGCCTAGCTATGCCGACGTATGTTATAAGGGATTTGGGATAGACCAAGACATAGATCCATATGCGGTGGCTCTTCTATGACAGCATGCTTCGAGTCATATAGAGAGCTCTCTTCGCTGTCGTAGGGTGACGGCATTGCGATAAACGTAGCCACCATTGCATGGCCTGGTTCACGTAGTGACTGCAAATCCAACGAGGACTGCGACGACTTGGAGCGAAAAGTGCGTTGTTGAAATATCGTTAACGGTACTGTGCTAGGAGATCGTCGCCGCCTCGCAGAAATATGCCGGACGCTCAGCGGCTAGTAGGATTCAGTAAAACCGAGAAATCGTGTAGGGGACTGAAAGAGTAGACTCGCCATGATGGTTTCCCAGGACGCAGCTTGTAAATCAGCCCTTAAACAAACACTATACATGATCGGTTTTCGCTGCACTTGCGCCTGTTGCAAGGCCAAGAGTAACCTTCTCCGACGCCTGTCTCGAAAAGCCCAGGTCCCAGCTACGGCAGCAGCAAGAACGAGGCATACCACTAAGATGATAGGGAGTACAGTCGCAATCAGACTAGCAGAGTCGTCACCAGGATTTCCAACGTTGCCACGTTGATCTCTGGGTGAGAAGACCTGCAAGAAGAATCAGAGCGACATTCCATATAAGAGTTGGAGCATACCTTTGCATCTGGAGCGTCTACCATCTTTCTGATACCTCTACTCCGGAGCACGTCAAGGTGGGTAGTTCTGAGGGCTATCGTACCCTCGAGGCATAGTACCAGGAGGCCCTGTGCGCGTCGTGTTAGAAGAGACTATTCATATGCTCATTATCATCACTTACTTCTATTAGCTGGAATTGAATCAGCCTGAGTCAATTCTGACTCGATTCATGGATTCGGTCGCAAACGGCCGATACCGCCGGCATGGGCGTAAACGCTGTTTCCTTCCTCAAGCCGGCGATAACACAAACGATAAGCATTGGCTCTTGTTATCCCTCTCGATAACGTCGACACACAGCCCTGATACTCTCTCAACTTCTAGCCATGGCAGTCCGTATCGTACCTGACTTGTGCTAAGCCTAGACAGAGGTCTAGCTGTAGCTCTTCCCTGATATTTTTCTTGTTGTCGTGCCGCAAGCTATGTTTATTGGCATAGACTGACGGCATGGCAATCAGGGTAACCACCGTGATATGGTCACCTTTGCGTAGTAGCAGAGACATGTCCCGTGACGAGTGGAACGTATGCTGAGCGGGGAGCGGTTTACGATACCTGAACGAAGTCATGGTCGATGATGTGTTGTGGGGAACTTGTCCTCGCTGTTTTCCACAGTCGTGTGCGACACTCAGGGGCTAGTTAAGCTCGATCATCCATATATATCACGAAATGACACGAAAGTGATACTCACCATGATTGTACTCCAAGTCAACGCTGGTATATCCGCCTCGAGGCAGACATCGTATATGCCTGGCTTACTGGCTTCTTTCGCTTGACGGTAAGCTTGAGCTTGCCGTCTTCCACGTAGCATACGAAAAAGCCAGATACCAGTCACAACCGCAGCGAGGACGAGAGACACGACCAGGACGAGGGGAAACACAGATGCAATAGGACGACCAGAAATTGTATCGCTCCTAGGGCTTTGTTTGTTGCCACTACTATTGCTTGTATCGCTCGGAGCCTGTGAGCTTGTAAGCGAGAAGGACTGCCAAGACTTGTTAGTGCCACGTCCGGCGCGAGATCATTTGTAGCATACCTTCATATTACTTGCTCCTTGACATTGTATAGCGAGCTTTTCGTAATGTCGGGGGTTTTCGTGTAAGAGGAACATGATAGACGAAAGTACTGGCCACGGTACAGAAATCTGCGGGATGTTATATATGGAGACAGGGGAATTCGTACCGACTGCCATCCTTGCCGTCTGCTTTAACTCCAACTCCAGGCTTGGAATCATCTCGAGTCAGATCTGACTCGATGATCGAATTCGGCAGCGAACCCAGAGCCCCTGTCCAATGCATCAAGGAAGTCACAAGATACAGAAAGTACTGGCACTATCCTCTTGATCAGAATGTAGCCACGGGCAGGCTTACCAGGTATGCTGCATTTAAGGGGAGTTTGAACGCGGGGGACAGATATTGCTATTGCGCATGATCGTGAAAGCATTCGTCATTAAGACCGAATCCTGAACAGCTGGCTCTAATAGTGAACAGCTCGACGCAGTCCAAGACGCACACATATAACAAGACATCAATTGTCCTTACACACCGGCCATTTTCCTTAGCATGTTGAATTCGCTCTTGCCCGTGGCCTTGCAGAGCGAATAGAATCTTGACGTCGAATCTTTGAGCAAGGTGGCAGGTTTGTCGAATTCGACGATCCGACCCTCATCTAAAACCATCACCTGCAAAGCACGTCAATATCGTTATATTGTCGTAATATGCTGAATCATGCTGACCCTGTCGTAGTCAATGATCGTACGCAACCGATGTGCGATGGTCAAAATTGTGCTCTCGGCGAACTCCCTGGAAGATAATCAGCTCACGCGACTCGACAGGCAGACTGCACGCACTGCCGGATGGTCTTTCCAATCAATTCATCTGTGGCATAATCGACACTGCATCTAAGTCAGCAATCTGCCCGCCAGTATCCAAACAGTACCAACCTTGCTGTAGCCTCATCCATCATCAACAGCTTGGTACGCTTAAGGATAGCTCGGGCCATACAGAGCAGCTGCTTTTCACTGGAACGCAGATGAGTACAACGTTCACACAAGCGGCGCAGACATACCCCGTAGAGAAATTTTCACCGCCTTCAGATACTGGAGAATCCAGATTACGGAAGACATTTGAGTTCACTGCTTCAACGTCTTCTTCGACCTCGCCGGCAGGTATAAGATGTACTCGGCGCAATGCTTCGAACTGAATAGATGATTGATTTATGATCTTTAAGAAAGAAGGACGAGAAACGTACGATTTCGGGATCTTCGTATTCATTGAATACATCTAGTGTAGAACGCAGTGTCCCACTTAGAACAGTCGGATCCTCTGAATCGGCGTGAGCACGAAAGACGGTGTATGAGTGATCTAGGACGTACGGGGAATAATTGTCAACTTGCTCCTAAGATCAGTAAGACCAATCGTGGTGATGTCGACACCATCAATGATGATTTTCCCTTCAGTTGGTTCGACAAATCGGAAGAATGACAACGCCAAAGTACTCTTGCCAGATCCTGTTCGACCGAGGATACCAATCTTCTCTCCAGCATGCACCTCGAAGTTAAGGTCATGAAGCACATTAGGGAGATCAGGCTAGACAATTTATGTCACACGGGTAGCGTCTACACAGTTTAGAATGACACGTACCGCGTAGCGGATGGAAAGGCTTTCGCATTTGATCTCACCCTTAGTAGGCCAGGAAGCAGGAGGCCTCGGCTCAATAAACTCTGGCGGTTCTCTCTTAATCTCGGTGAACTCTTTGATCCGTTCTACAGCGACCTAAATGAACCAGTCAGTACGTCATCCCTAATACTAATCGTTGTCTATGAATCGCACCATTGATTGTTCAAGGCCAACAAACCGTCTAACCTAAAGAAAGTTCGGTATCTAAGGTGACCTCGAGTCTATTGATGCTTACCAGGAACACGAACTAACCGTTATTCAGCAACAAGAAGAGAAAATGAATCAAAGGACAAGACTTACGTTATTGCTCACGGTAGACGCAAAAGCTAGTGCAAAGCCTGCTGTTGACGCAGGGATTGACGGCGTTGCAATGATAACGAGTGCCGTCACCCCAACAACAGCACTTGATAAAAGATTGAAGCGGGCTGATAGCCAGCGATTCACTTTCGAGCACATTGTCAGTACCTTGCAATGTCAAGTTTGTATCTTGCTCACCTCCCCACATCCAGTAGTAGGGGTTGGAATTCTACGTAGTACAGTAAATACGTCAGTACAAGAATAGAGCATGATATCATGACTTACCGTGTCAACGCAACGAAGCATGTCTCTGAGGTACTTGGAGGATGCACCGAAGGCACGGACGACAGTAACACCCGCGATGGTTTCGCCATATATGGAGTACAGGGGACTGCGAGTAACGGAATCTGCGACAGAATTAGCGTGGGAAGAAGCGGTCGACTGTAAGGCTCACCGAGACGGCGCATGTCGCGCGAAGTCTGGCTATACACCTAGAGACTGATAAGCATGAGGTACAATATACCAAATTCCGATACTCACTTTGGCGACTGTTCGGAGCGTTGTGAGCACTTTGACTGGAGAATACTATCGGAAGGCTCACCACTGAAGTATAGACCGCATAGAGCGATCGCCGCAATCAGGAATGGAATGCCTCCCACGAAAGTAATACTGATGAAGGTAGTAAGCGCTGATAGTCCGTACATAACGCTGCGACCAAAGTTATCCGGTAGCGTGCTGTCAATGCCTGAAGGCCAAAAGTCTCAGTATCGACGCGCACATTGTACATCCATCACTCACCCTCGAAATCTTTACCAAATCTGTTCAGAAGACGTCCGCGAGAGACGGTATCGTGGAAGCGTATGTTCGCGAACAAAACACCTTCCAGAAGACCTAACGGCAGCGTGTCAGTAATCATAGACGGAATACGTCTTGTACGGAAAGTATACGTTTATGCAGGATATGGGATGCGTGGATACCGCCGCGATCTACAAACGCAAATCAGCTTACTACTGCGAAGTTAGTGAGATGCATTCTTACACAGCACGAAAAACCGCAAGGTACCAATGACCAAACCTGCTTTACGTGAGTAATATACTCGCAATAAGTGAAGACTTTCACATACTGATTGAGGTGATCTGGCATATTCGGTGTCAGAAAGACGACAAAGACGACAATTTTGAGACTTACGGCAGCATAGATCGAGATGTAGAATATGGGTCCTTTCGCACTGGTGCTCTCTAACGTTGAACCAGACCAAACTCTGAATAAGAAGATTAACGGTCAGAGCATCACCATGGACAGAGTCAGTAGCTCACTTCAACCACCAGTTCTCCAAGACAGGACCCGTCGCTGCTAATGTCAGGGTGACAGCAAATGCGATCCAATACAACCAGTTGCCGCAAGCACCGAGATACGTGAGCCAGATGTCCTTGCTAATGCGACCCACCGCGCGCTTTTCTTCCTCCACAAGCTTGCGAGGGGCCTTTTTGATCTCCGGCTTGGTTTCCGTCTCAGCGGCTGTAGCAGCGGTTGTTGAGCTAGTCTCCGAGTCCGCGGAGGGCCCCGAAGGGTGATCCGCGAGCTCTTCAATATCATGCACTTGTGTCTCTTCCTTCTCATCCGCCGCGTCTGCTGCGTCAGACTGGCTAAGACTCTTCAGGACTCCCGAGGAGATAAAGTCTTCTCGGTTGCCTTGGAACTGAAGATGCCCGTTGTCTAGAGCGACGATATAGCTAGCTCCAGGGGTGCAGAGCTGGACGTGATGGGAGACGAGAATCACCGTCCGACCACGCATCAAGTCCCCCTTGAGACATTCGTAGAAGAGATGACGGGCAGTATGTGCATCGACTACGATTTGGTTGAGCTCATGGTATACATCTAAAAATAGCGCAACTCACCTGCAGAAAGAACATCGTCCAGAAGAAGGACAGAAGCGCGGGAGTATACAGCGCGAGCCAGCGAAACTGTATAAAGTGTGAGAATCGCAGATTACAGACAGACCAGCTGCCCGAATACCTCGTGCTTTTTGACCACCAGAGAGGTTTACCTGGACGACATGTCAGGACTATGTAGCAAACGAAAGACGAGGAACCTACGCCTCTTTCTCCGATTTCCGACATATCGCCGTCCTCTAGAATCTTGAGATCGCTCAGGAGGGCGCAAACTTCAAGCGTCTTCTGGTAACGTTCTTCGTTGTACGGAAGATCGAACAAGATGTTGTCTGCGGCGGCAATGAGTGAGTCTGACTGTGTTTATAGGGGAGGAACAGTTGCAGTCACCTCTGATAGATGCGTTGCGCAACCACGCGCTCTATACAAAATATTAATAGTTACGAATGGGATGCAACACTCGGCGTACCTGTGGCACATAAGCACAAATGCCATCCACGACCCAATCTTCTGGCGCAATGTCTTCATTCTGGAATGCAGCAAGCGCGTCGGGAGGTGAGCGCGGGCAATTCAACTGGCCAGCCAGTAGGTCCGCCTCGCCGAGAAGCGCTACAACAAACAGTCAGCCGACAGTTTATCTCAATGAGTGGCGACAGACCTAACAACAGAAGCGTCTTTCCGCTTCCCAGCTTGCCACATATGAGTGAAAGTTCGCCTGGAGGGAACTTGAGCGACATATCAACTAGCATGAACTTGTGTCGCGGAGTGGACGCGGCGGACGCGGTTACTGATGACGCTCCGCTGCCACTACGGTTGCGATTCTGAGGCCAGGTAATAGTTGCAGATTGCAGCACGATGTCAAGGCTTTGGCTACTGAT
Source organism: Pleurotus ostreatoroseus (assembly GCA_005298045.1). Lineage (NCBI taxonomy): Eukaryota > Fungi > Basidiomycota > Agaricomycetes > Agaricales > Pleurotaceae > Pleurotus > Pleurotus ostreatoroseus. The sequence goes on along the minus strand of SWBT01000314.1, from coordinate 15,700 downwards.
AGGAGGGACAGGAGAGACTTCAGCACCGTTCAGGTATTTCTCTATGCGACGTAACGAAACAGTGGACTGTCGCAATCAATATCAGCAAAAGCCTTTTGGGCTACAGAGTAGGCAGAAGGATACCTGGAGCATGTTAATCAGAGTCTCGGGCAGTGCATTCAGAGCGAACTTCATCTCCTCGAACACTGTAAATGGTAAGTAAGCTTAATCGTATATACTGACAGTACTGATGCTAAGCACTTACCGCTAATTGCCGTGAACGCAATAGAGGGTGTAAGTACTTGTCCGCGAACTACTGCGAAATGCCAGAACGCAACGAGTGTGACGAGAATGGGAGACCCATTCCTACGTGATATCATTTAGAACGCAAATCTGCGATGACTATGCGAAACGCACCAGATCGCGTTCCACAAGACTTCGATCGTGTAGTTCAACTGTTGATATTTGAGTTCCCTATTTCTGATCTTGAGCACGCGGTTTTCGAAGTTGCGCTCCCATGCCATGAACTAGAACCGTCAGTAAATTATCGATGCACAGCCTTAGATGCGCATACCTTGAGCATACGGATACCGCCGAGGATCTACGACGAAACGATGATTCAGTACATCGAAACAAAGCATGGCTCCCCACAACAAACCTCGTTCATGAGCGCAGTACGTTCGTCGCGCGCCTTCATCAAATTGTCTTGGGCGCCCACAACAACTTTACCGGCGAAGTGGTTGAGAGGCATGAACAGACATGTGACACCAAGACCGAAGAAACACGATACCCCAAGAAGGTGGTACAAGAAAACGGTGCCAATGACTAGTTCGATGGGCGAGTCGATGAGCGTGAAGGCGTGCCACACGAAGTCGGAAACGCGGTCTACATCTGTGGTCATGAGAGTCATCACCTGCGCTTTGCTCGAGAACTCGTTCTCTTCCTCTTTCTTGTCGTCGGTATCGTTTCCGCTCGTCTTGGCTTTGTCGTCGTCTTCAGATGAAGAGGCTCCCGTTGAAGAGGCGACATCCTTGCGCACAAGCGTCTTGGCGAACAAGATTGAATTGAGTTGAGCTCGCATACGGACTTGGAGCGTCGTCGAAGTGAGTGACCATAATTGTCCGGAAACTGAGAGCTGGTGGTCAGCACGATGCACACGAACAGGTAAGTAAGTCCGACTTACTGAGTTGGACCGCGACGTTACTGAAGAACAACCCCACACAAAATACCCAGCCCCATCCGCGATTCTCTCGTGCAGGATCAACTTCCAGATACGCTACGAGATGTTGCAGGAAATACGCAGGAGCATAGTAAAGCAACGCCGACACTGACGCTAGTATGAACAGAAGGCACAGTGCGCTCATGTTCACGCGAATAAGACGGTATCCAGTTTCCCAACCACTCCCCGGGCGAGGCTTCCAGGAGCGAATCTTCAGCTTCCATCTTCGCATGGCCACACGCATCGAAGCGAATATGTGTGTTGCTCTCATGTCACCGGGCACGATAGGAAGGTCGCCGATCTCCAGACTCGTGGACGTGTATCCGAGCATAACTACTTTCGTTGTGTACGAGAACAGCAGAATGCTCCAGACGGAGGCACCGAGCGCTCCGCTTACGTTGTCTCGGTACTTGGACGTGACGGCCATGAGAGTCTTCGTGGAGTAGATGCGGTCGGAGGGATAGTGGTATGCAGGCCCACGGGGAGTCGTGATGGCCAACCCCCATACCGCAAAGTACAAAGCGAGTACGACGTACCATAGCGCCCGAGGCACGGAAATGGTATCTGCGGTGAGGCGAGACACAGGCATCGGCGTGGAGGGCAGAATAGCAGTGACACCAAGAAGCGACACGGCGGCTGTTGTGAGCACAGATAGATGCACTATGGACAGTGCATGTCTGCTGTATTCTTGCTTGACGGACCTGGCCGAGATGACGAGCAGGTAGAGTGCGAAGGCGACGTGTAAGGAGTAGATGATGATTGACCGACGGTCGAACTCCACGACAGACCATCCCAGAGACACACTCTGTATCACAAGGATGATGGCAGAGAGGACTGTGATGAATAGTTTCCTTAAACGCATCTGCACATACGGATGTTCACATTGTGAAAAGCGGCTCGACTCATCATCACTTTGGCACGCACCCTGGCCCAGAACTTGTCCTCGTCTACCGGTTCACCGTCGACGATATCTTCCGGTTTTGTGACATCGAAAGGGTCTTGCAAAGATTCATCTTCAACAACTTGAGGCAATTTCACCTTACCCTCATCAGGCTTCACGGCGATCAGGAGCAGTGCGCTGAACACTTCGCACGCGACCAGGACTATGGCAACCTGAACCTGGAACAGAGGCATGTCTGCGTGTTCCGCCTGAGTAGGGGGGCCGTTATGAAGTAGGATGCAGGGCCTACAACTTCAAGCCCAAGGTTATACCAGTGGTTCGGCATCAGCTCGGTAGCGCGGGACGGGACTGATGACTCCGTGACTAAAATCCACATGGTAAACCGATTGCAGAAATCGGCTATCAGTAGATAAGCCAGACTCCCGATTCGCAAGTGGTGGCATAAATTGTTTGACATTGTAACAGCTCTTTCCAGGCTCTCGAGATATATGTAGTGTCTCAAGACATGGCATATACATTCGTTAGTCCACACCACTTAGCTCTCAAAAATTTCCATGGGCGGCAAATTCGAACATAAAATGCACATGGGTCTTCCGAAACCCAACCTTATTTTAGGGTTTATCGGTGCCAGGTTCTCGGGGTCCTGCTCACGGCTCCGTCTGTGGTCGGGCCCTCTTGTCAAGAAAAAGTTCGTAGGATGACTTGGAATGATCATGATGCGCTTAGCATCGTCGACAAAATGAAGTTGACAATTCAGGCCCTAGATGCGCTCAACAAACCGCCTTGCATCGTTCCCGGTGTGGGGTGTCGAAACATGAGTCGGTAACATTCGTTTGGCCAATCAGAACTCCCGCATATGTTGGCAGGCATTTCACGCTGAGAACGTTTCAGATCAAACGCGTTTTCAGTTTTGATGCGCCCAGAGCGAAGCAGCCAGCATCCTTCGAACGTTACGCTCACCGACGGTCAGCGTGTGTCATCTCATGTTCGTGCGCACTTATAAAGGGAGTTGGTGAGCTTCGTGTCATCGCATCTGATTCCACTCACACGACATGTCTAAATACAACGAGCCTACAGATACCTATGAGCTCCTCCATTGGAACATGGTCAGGGGTATGTGTGTTTGCATATTGGCTATACATTTGTTGAATTACTCTTCACTCCAGCCCACCATGCGTTCAAGCTAGGGTTCGACAAGATCGTCGACGTATTGTCGAACGTCCCTACCAAAGACCTGAAGAACTTATTGGGTTATTGTGAGGCTTGGGCGCTGACTCTGCAAGACCATCACGATTGCGAGGTGAGCATTTCCGCTGACAATGAAAATACAACAAAGTCCCACGAGTATATTCCAGGAACATGTCGTTTTCCCGTTCTTGAACCAGAAGATGGACTTTTCGGGCGAAAAGACACAACATGGGGTCATACATGCATCACTTGAAAAGCTGTTTGCGATTATCCACTCAGCGAGGAACGACTCCGCGACATTCAATGGGAAACAGATGCAAGAGCTGATGCTTAGCTTACGGGGTCCCCTGGTCAGTATGACGACACCGAGATATGCCTCCCCCAGCTGATACATGGGAACCTTTACAGTACACTCATCTGGATGAAGAAGTCGAGCATATTACTGCCGACAAGATCCAAGCTGCAGGCTTCACCGAATCCGAGATCAAGAGGATGATTGCAGACTTGGAAGCGTTCGCCAGAGCGCATGCGAATCCTTGGCTTCAGTTGCCATTCATGACCAGGTATGTCGAGTATTCCCGAAATCTATCTCGCAGACCTGTTGATGTCGTCTACAGCCATAACCCTCCGGAATTTAAGAGCTCCTGGCCTCCGCTTCCGTGGGCTTTGAAGAAGGTGCTCATCCCCTATGTCTTTGCCATGCGCAATTCAGGGTTGGTTCGCAAGCTTTCTTCTCAATACGCATGACTAATCACCACTCCCGCCAATAGATATTGGAAGTATTCACCATATTCCGTATCCTAGGTGCCGTACAGACCTTTTCGGCTGTGAGAATGGACCCCTCCTCGTGCTGGTATACGCATTCTACCTTGCTACTACTTTAACGTATTATTCCTCGTGTTTTGATGACTTCACTCTTAGTATAATACATGCGGATGTCTTCCGACTATCCTACGGTCCGCTGAGCCATTCGAGCGCGATGTTGCTGCAAGGCCTTCAAGTTAGGTCGTGGTCCCGTGAACGTCTTGTACCCCCAGAACCACCAGTAGAACATGGCAATGGTTTGGAACGGCCTACACAAGGTTTGTTAGATCAGCAGCTCATTTACGTGCGACCGCAGACGACTTACGCATAGATTGCTATTGCCCAGTTCATATCCGCTGGAGCCGGCATTGGGGTCTCCGGGCTAAAAGGCGTTAGTACGGCTTCACGATATAGCGACCACAAACTTACAAGCTGACGAGAGGCATGATAAAGAAGTTCCATGCCACAGCCATATAACGGATCGGTCTTGAGAAGCGACCGAGGTTGTATGGGCCCGGTGCGTATTCGGGATTGTTCTCGTATAAACACCGACCGAGCACAGGCAGAATGTACGAGATCTGACCTGCAAGCGTGCTTCCTGAGAAGAAGGCCTGGAAAGCGGTGTCCGAGCCGATCGAAATGGCACCGAACCCTGCGGAGAGCAGGAAGACGACAAGTGAGGCGTTATTCGGCGTATGCGTACGCTTGTCGACCTTGCTCAACCAGTCCGAGAACGGAAGCGCTTTATCGCGGGAGTACGCGAAGAAGATGCGGCTCGCGGCGACGAACTGATGTAAAGGAGAACATGAGTTCGGATGCCGCTGCCGCTGCCGTAGTGTAGATAGCTACTCACAAAGGCCACACCGCACCCAAACTGCGATATGAAGTTGATCGCGAGCAAGGCAGCGCCCGCTTTCTCGCCCAATATGTTTGCGGTAAGCGTTCCGATAGGCTGCCCGAGGGGGTTGGCCATTAGGGCATCGATGTCGGTTGAGCACAGCGCGAGGGATATTAGGTAGACAAAACCTAATCCTGCACTGCTCCAAGTACTATAGATCATGGCGCGGGGTACATTGACGGCGGCGTTACTGGTCTCTTCGGCGACATGTGCGGCGACATCATATCCGCTAAGAGTCCATGTAGCAGACAGGAAAGACATACAGAATGCCCACCCTGTCGGCCAACCAGTCTGGTTATAGACCTATGGAGCATGGTAAGCGCCAGACTACAGGAGCCTAATTATACGTACTTCGGTGAAGATTGCCTTGGCTGAGTTCAGCTGCGGAGCCTGAATGGGAAGGACGATAGTCGTAACGACAAGAACGACAATGCCCAGGCCTGTTGCTCCGATGTTGAACCAGCTGACGTAGCGAGTTGGCAGGCAGATAACGGCGTAGGAGAAGAACATCATCGCAACATAAACCAAGTATACGTGCCATACTTCTGCGACGTAGTTTGGATACGCCAACTGAGCTGTTGCCACAAGCATCTGGGCGGCCTGAAATATATGTGAGGCGGAGGTCCATAGCAAGCTATGATTCTTCGTACCGAATATGTGATAGAACAACATGACAAGGGCGTTGAGATAATCATCGACCATGCGACGACGTAACATGCAAGCTGCAGTAGGCAAATTTCAGTATGAGGCACCCGTGATGAACGATGCGGGGTAGACCTTCTTGTATCTTGGGGCGGCAGTCATATAAGCCCAGTAGTATAGTCCGCCAGAGGTAGGGTAGGCTGAAGCAAGCTCGGCCAAAGAGTATGCTAGGAACTAACAAGATATACAATAATTAACATTAAAAGAAGGCCCATACTGCAGCGGCGTCTCACCTGTCCCATTACCGCGCCGGCAAACCAACCCCAGGTCATGCCAACGAGCCCACTATGGGAACGGTTGGTACACTCCTCATATCGAATGTGTCACTAAGCTCACCAATAGCCCATAGTATACCTAGCGAACGATGTTCAATGCGAATTTACGCATCAGATGGATAGAGACTCACCAAATGGTGCCTGCAACGCCAGGGAGGACAGCCAGTTCGCTAGAGCAAAGCGAGAACAGCCCTAGAAATGAGAAGTCTCGCTTGAACTCGGGTTTGTACCCAAGGTGCTCTAGTTCCACATCGTCTGCGTTATCGGGTTCTACTATCTCAACATCGACGCTATTCGAGTAATCCTTCTCTTTGAAGTCGTCGGAAGACATGACTGCAGTCACCGCTGGGGTTCGACGTCCAACGGTCACTGTACAAGGGGAACCCAAAGTCCGAGAGGGAAAGGTAGAGTTGAAGACTCTCTCTAGAGACGAGAGGCTGATAACTCTGGATCAGTCAACCGCTTGAAGTAAAATGATGCTGTGTCCGAGTGGTACGTCGGACTGGCGCTGTTGTGTCAAATGGAACTGAACTGAGCCATCAAACTTCCCCAGGCGATAAGTGATAAGAGACGTTTTCGTCCCACGAAGATCTTGGAACTCCCGAAAGGGTGCGCAAGTATGCATGAATTAGACGGTAGCATGTGGCCGAGTGCCGTTGTAGCCTGATGCTGCAGATGGCGGCGAACACAGACCAAGGCTGAGCGCACATAGGATGGCATTGAACGAAGATTCTTGACAAAATCTGCCTCAGGCATATTGAGACTGGTGCATGGAGCTCCGGAGTGGGGGGAGAACATATCGTACCTCATAAAGTACCGATGCGCAGCGGGTCTTGTGACTACAGAGCGTGTGGTCGAGCGCCCCAAGATGATAGCATATGGTCCCTGACGTCGATATGCACCAGTTCAGTATGATTGAGTAGGTGTCGAGAAGCTGCAATCTTCGCGAGACGTTGATAGGTAAAGCTCCGGCGACTCGGATCACCTTTAGAAACGGTAGTACTGGCAGAAGACACACCTAAGAAGCATCTGGCAAGGTACGTCGGGACTATGCGACCCACATTGACAGAGGAAGGAATCAAGGACCCATGCGCTTGTATGGGGACAGAATGTGGGATTGGTGAATGCCTCTGTCAAGTCCTTAATCACGACGGTGTCAGGAGCTATGTCATAAGACACTTGGAAAAGGGTGCTCGTGAGGTCGCCGAGTTCGGTAATGACTGAGGGTTGCAGCACGCCCAATATACTGTAGCGACGAATGCATGCAGGAGATGCTAGTACCATGTATGTCGGCAGCTTCGAGTACCGGGGTTGTGGTCGAGCTGGACGCATCAGGCGCTTATCATAGTCCGGTCGGCCCGCGGCTGCGAACGGTAGGATCGGTGCTGGGAGTGGGACTAGCTACCAATTCACAACTCTGAAAGATAACAAGCAGCGAATTTCACCAAGATATGATCGTTCACTCAAACTTACTTCAAGACGTTCTCATCCGAGCTTGATCCGAGCTCTTCTACAGACTCCCTTCACTCAAGCTCCAGAAAAATCCATTGCGATAGCGAATACAAAGTGCCTCGTCGGGAGGCTTTTGGAGTGACCGTAAAGGAAACAGTGATTCCTATTCTTCCAAACGTTCCTTTGTGTCAGAATCTTTGATGTCTTCAGAGTCGGAATCAGCCTTCTCTCCACGTGCCTGACGCAGAGCAGCGAGATTCGGTCGAGGACCTGTGAAGGTCTCGTATCCCCAGAACCACCAGTAGAACATCGCGATAATCTGAAATGGGCTGTGCGAAGCAAGCTCAAGTGAGTCCATAATATAGATATAAATATTTCAAAGGCTTACACGTAAACAACAACTGCCCAGTTCATATCCGCGGGTGTTGGCATCGGGTAATCCGGGCTAACCGAAAATCAGTTGCACCGTAAGTTTGCATAGCTAAGCGTTACTCACAAACTGCATAATGGCATAATGAACAGATTCCATAGTACTGCAATCCATCGAATAGGCTTCGAAAAACGACCAAGGTTGTATGGACCGGGGACATAATCTGGGTTGTCTTCATAGAGACATCGGCCGAGAACAGGGAGGATGTAGGATATTTGCCCTGCGAGAGTACTGCCTGAGAAGAATGCTTCGAAAGCGGTATCCGAGCCTATAGAGATGGCTCCGAACGCTGCCGAAGAAACGAAAACAACCAAAGAGGCGTTGTTCGGGGTATGGGTGCGTTTATCCACAACGCTCAGCCAATCCGAAAAGGGGAGAGCCTTGTCTCGCGAATAAGCGAAAAATATACGGCTCGCTGCAACGAACTGAGTTACGTCCATAAGTTGTAATCGTCGACCTGGTAAAAGTACTCACGAAAGCAACTCCGCAGCCAAATTGGGAGACAAAACTGATCGCAGAGAGCGCGATACCAGCTCTCAAGCCCAGAACGTTCGCCGTGAGGGTACTGATAGGCTGACCAAGAGGATTAGCCATGAGGGCGTCGATGTCTGTGGCGCAAAGAGCGAGAGCAATGAGATAGACGAAGCCCAACGCGGTGCTGCTCCATGTACTCCAGACCATGGCAAGCGGTACAGTCCGAGCAGCGTCTCGTGTCTCTTCTGCGACGTGAGCGGCAACGTCGTAGCCACTTAACGTCCACGTCGCCGCAAGGAAAGACATACAAAAGGCCCAGCCGGAAGGCCAGCCGGTTTGATTGTAAAGCTGTTCTCGACGTGAGGATACAACAAAGGTGATGCGGTTTCGGACACTTACGCTGGTGAAGATCTCCTTGCCAGAGTTGAGCTTCTCCGCTTTGATTGGTAGAAGGATGGTAGAGACTACCAAGACGACCTGGCCGAGGATATTGGCCCAGATATTGAACCAGCTGACATAGCGAGTGGGCAAGCAGATGATGACGTAGGACGCAAACATCATCGCAACGTAAACTAAATAGATATGCCACGACAGAGCATCATAATCTGGATACGCCAGCTGACAAGTAGCGATGAGCAGCTGTGCGGCCTTCAGAGGTTGTAAGTTTTCCAGTGCAAGATGATAAGCATATGACTGACCGAGTAGGTAATGGAGCAGCAAGCTAGAGGAGTGGAAATAATCATAGACCATGCTACCAAGTAACAGGCTACCTGGATAAAACGTAGGTTTACAGTCTTCTATCCTGAAATCAATGAGACGCACCTTCTTATACTTTGGCGGTGCTGTCATGTACGCCCAATGATAGAGGCCTCCCGAGGTAGGATACGCAGAGGATAGCTCCGCTAAGGAGTAGGCGAGCGGCTGTCCATCAAGATGTGGTCAGTTCCAATTCGGTACATGAGGGAATTGACTACGCACTTGGCCCATCACTGCGCCAACCAGCCATCCCCAGGTCATCCCAACCAAACCACTGGTGGATTTGCTCAGCTTGGCGCAGTGGTAATCACTCATTCGGCTCACCAGTATCCCATCATATACCTGTTTCTCGATTGTCAAAAACAGCCTTGGAATCAATGGACGAAGATGCGTACCAAATAGTGCCTGCCACACCTGGTAAAACGGCTAGCTCGCTGGAGACCAGCGAGAAGAGCCCAAGGAAGGTAAAGTCGCGTTTGAACTCGGACTTATACCCCAACAACTCCAGCTGCAGGTCATCCGAGTCGGCATACTCGACGACCTCGACATCAACGCTTCTGATGTCTGCTTGCTTGTCCTTGAGGTCCTCTCCAGCCATGATAGGGCACTATAGTCGGTGTTCGGAACTCACGACGTGATGGGCAACGAGTTTCGGGATGGGGGTTGCGGACCAAGGGTCGTCCACAGAGCCAAAGCGCACAAGACCATAATGCATCCGCTCTACGCCATATGGGACGAATAAAATTTGGTTCACGTCAGAGCTCGTGGTTTTGACGAGCACACGATCCAGAACGGCGAATATCCTCGGCAGATCATTGAAATTTGATCGAGGGGTAATATACCTGGACGGACCTTTATTAAAGAGGATAAACACAGTAAGCTAGGGCACATATATGTACAAGTCTGCGTATCATGTACCATTTAAGGACGTAGATCCCGGATCACCTCAGGATACTTGAAGGGTTATCAGGTCGCCCTCTCGGGTAAAGCTTTGTTACGAGCGCTTGGTATTTGTATGTGGCGTTCAAACAGCGTCGTGGACTCCGACTTTCCTGACTTTCGAACTCCGCAAAGCGCTCACAAGCAACTCGAAATTCAAAACTGCAGCTACTCATCAACATATCAGAGAATAGTATACGGGTGTTTGCAAAGAGGTCTACAGAGATTTCACGTACAGTTATTATTTTTGTGCTCGTTAACAGTCTCAATACGCCAGAGCTAGTATTCAAAGTTTGGTTCCCACGCATACGCTCTAGGAGTGTCCGAGGTCCTTCGACGCGTGCACAAATGACCGTTCCGGGCGCGACGCAGGTTGGTGAATCCATACCACGACCATCTGCCGACTACTCTCACTCTCCTGCTATCAATCATGGCTATGGACAATGAACCGCTCACACCGGAACTTATGCTCGCGTTCTACAAACGATTATACCCATTCAAGTCCATCTTCAACTGGCTAAATCACGAACATACCCCTACCAAGCTCTTCTACCAGCGCGAGTTCGCGTTCACGCTTCAAGGAGACGTGTATCTTCGCTATCAGTCGTTCATGAACGCAGAGGAGCTCAAGAAACAAGTATGTGCGCTGAATCCGACGCGTTTTGAGATCGGGCCTATGTATAGTGCGCGGGTAAGTTCCCTGCACATCTCGATGCCAATACCACTGAAACCGTGTCGACTTAGCCCAAAGACAAGAAGACTGTTCGTCCATCAGCCTTTGTGCCACTACAGCGCGAACTTGTCTTCGATATCGATATGACAGATTACGACTCCATCCGCACATGCTGCTCCGACGCTGCCATTTGCAGCCGGTGTTGGGTCTTCATCACGGCTGCGGTACGCGTCTTGGACCAAGGAATCCGGGAACAGTTTGGGTATACGCATCTATTATGGGTCTACTCCGGACGGCGTGGTATACATCTATGGATTAGCGACAAGGAGGCGATGGAGTTATCAGACGATGAGCGGCGAGCATTAGTCAACTGGCTGACTGTGATCCAGGGAGGGAAGGAGATGCACAAGAAAGTCAATGTTCGTCTAGGATCGCGGCCTCTTCCTCCATCCATAAAGTATGTGGCAGCCTCGCCGGCAAATCTTTCATACTGATACGGTCTGTCTAGGATGACGATAAATTCGTTGGCTGACACGTTCACTGAATTAATTCTAGCAGATCAAGACTGTTTTCGATCGGAATCCGGATGGGAGGAACTTTTGAAGCTCGTACCAGATAGGGGAGTTGCAGAAAGTCTGCGAGACTTGTGGACCGAAGACATCGATCGCTCCTCAGAACAGAAATGGGATGACTTGAAGAAAGAAATTCGCAAAACTACACCCGGGTCTTCACAAAGGGTATTTGCCGTCTTTTATACATTTATATTCGACGAATGACGCCTGATTAAACCTCAGCGGATGCTCACAGCAGCAGTGGAAGACATCATTTTGCAGTATACCTACCCGCGCCTAGATGCGGAGGTATCGAAGCATCGAAACCATTTACTGAAAGCCCCTTTCTGTGTCCATCCAAAGACTGGTCGTGTTTGTGTTCCTGTCGATCCGGAGAATATCGACGATTTCAACCCGGAACGCGTTCCAACAGTGGGTCAGTTACTGAGAGAGCTAGATAACATCAGCGCCGGAAGCGATGGAACGAACGGTGATAGCGCTGAACATCACTCCGGTTCGAGACTTTCTGCGAGCTCTGACCTGTGTCACTGACTGTGTTCCAACAGATTGGGAGAAGACGTCTCTCAAGCCTTACGTCCAAATGCTCGATAAACATGCACTAGCGCTGATGGAAGAAGTCAGGCGGAGTAAACGTGGTGCAGGCGCAGGTTCGAGATTTAGTTTCGTATACACGAACATGACGCACTGACCCCATGCTGTTAGACTTGTCATGGTGAGGTATGAAGTGGAATTTATTCGCCCAATGGTGTGTCGATATCTCTGTCGTTGCTGCTCTCGTGATGTATTGTTTTCGTTCGCTGTGTTACAATTGCAGTCATACCCGTGGTCTCTAGGTGGCTATACTTGCGACACAGTTACAGTTAGGACTGCGTACTAGCGGTCACAATTGGCATGAGAGCGTTGCTCAGGCGTGTGGTGGGCGTGTATTCGTGGGCGGCAGCGGCCGAATTGAATCTCGCCATCACGGACACGCCCTCGGCTCCAGGCGCCCATTATGGGTACAAGGAAGCTGCCTTTTTCGTACATCGCATCGCTCTGCAATATCACCGTACACGGAACAGCTGCTTCTCAAAGTTCTTGTTCGACATGCTAGCGTCCTCAGCTCACCTTCTTCCCGACCTTCATGGCGGCCACCTCGTTCAGACTGTTAGATACCCCCATAACCAGCAACGAGCTGGTCTCCCCTTCGTTACCGCTTGCAGATGCTCCCTCAACGTCGATCCCGTCAACCTCCAACATCGCAAATCCCACCTCAACGACCAATCAATACGATGCTGGACCTAGTCGTACACTTTCAACTGTCCTCCCTGGCTTCCTCATTGCCTTCATCTGCGTCATCGCCGTCTTTCTAATATTCGGTGTATTCCATGGGCGGCGAAGACGTGCTATGCTTGCACGACGAATGCCACCTGTACTTGCCGAACCTCCTAGTGGCGTTCTGCCACATGTTCGAACACGCAGAAAAAAGAAACGTGCTGTTAAGCCCAAACTGTGGGAAGCAGATGTCAAGGAGCTGAACTGGGGTCTTGACGTTGAGGCAATACAGGTCCGTAATATTCGAAGTGGCGGTATCAATCAATGACAATAATATCATCTAGCCTGTGGCAGCGGAACTGCTGGCAGATCCAAAACCATATCTGTCTGTACAAGACGAAAAACGAGCCAACCGGTACGAATCATCCCCCATCTTCATATATCCAACCGTTGACCGACCTCCTTAAGTCTCCTTCCAAGCTTCATGAACTCTCCACCTCCCGAGGAGGAAGGGACCGCCACGCAACCGGTGCAGATAACAGTGCTACTTGCTATGCCTGCGCCACATTCACAGATAGACTTGAACTTACGAGAATACGCTATCGGGACGAGATGTCTACCTTTCAGGCCAGAGTGCGAGGCAGACGACGACGAGAAACGAGGGGAGGAGTCTAAAAAGCTGGAGGAAATTCATCGAGCGAAGAAACGCTTTGAACGCTTCGCGTTTCGCTGATACATTACTTTGTATTTTGTTCTTTGACAGAACATAATCATCATGGGGTGGCTAGCCGGACTTTTTATCTGATCTCAATATTGGGCGTTCAGCAGCAAGATCTTGCACCTATCTAGTCAATCTCTATATTACTAGTCTCATACTGATACCATTGTTCATTCGTTGTCAGAGAATCATGCAGGGAAGGCGCGTCGAGTCACGGGGGCCTTAACCCATTGTGCAATTCTGTTACTATCAAAGGCAATCAAGCCTTGAAGTTCATGAACTAATCCCTCTGTACCCGGATAGAGAGTAGGGAGCAGATTCGAATATTTGAATGTAAAGCTGATGGAAAGACCCCCTATCAAAGGCTAAGACAAAGAAAGCGATTAGTCTTTATGATATGGACAAGTTGATATGAAACCTGTTTCCAGCCTAGAAATGCGCGGAGAAGGGTGCAGCGCCGTCTAACCTCCAAACTCTCGACCTCCAAACTCAAACATACACGACTTCCTTTTAAGGACTTACACTTGGGCGCTCCTTCGTTGATCTGTCGTCCGTGCTCCGCCGCTTCTGGACTCTGGATTTTGCAACTTAGGGGCTATGTTTCCGCTATTGCCACCATCCATCCAGCGGGTGCATATCACAGACTATCCTCACGTCCCTGCTTAGAAGGCCGCGATCAATGTATCCGCATATCGATCTACGAACTCAAATACAGCTCCGAAGCTCCGGGCGAAAATGATCAATGTCTCTCTGAGGGTTTATAGTGAGCTCAAAGAACGCGGAAGGTGCTGAATCTCGTAGCTTGATAGCCAAGAATACGGCGAACCTTGGCGTTTTAGTCAATGCCGCCCGAAGCTACAGCCACGAAACATAGGAGACAATGCGGGGTAGAGCACGTTTCATCTGTCACTGCGGGCAAGCAGGTCTCGACACGGACATCGGTTATGCTGCATATCTCCTTCAAGACTCGAACTCTATACGGCACTAGGAGAATGCTATAGGGCCCATTTAATACCGAGGCATGTCTGCTCAGAGCTGCTCCCGCACTCGCCACCAACCCCCCGCATGTCTACGTTCACTTCGGCCACGTCGATATCCACACCTTCCGCAACAGACATAGCCCCTAGCACAAACGACAGCGCGTCCTTGCGCATTGTTGCAATAGTCGTACCCGTCACTCTCATTGTGGGTTTCGTCCTTTGGATCCTCCTTGTAGCCGTAGGCGTTATGTCTAGCACCACAAGGCTCTACCATACATCGACCATTTCACCATCTCGTCGTCACCGAGATGAGGAATATCTCGAGGAACCCAAACTGTGGGAAGTTCAGACAACGACATCGGAGGTGAAACAACAGCTTGAGGACCTGAACGTGCGTAAATATGGTACCCATCCTTTCTATGCCCGTGTTGACATCCACTTGATGCGTAGCCATTATCTATGGACCTATTCTCAGACCTGGATCATGGCGGTAAAAACGCGACAACGTCGTGGAAGACTAAACTCGGCTTCAGGGCCTTCAAAAAATGGCGGTGAGCTGCTTTCAGGATGCTGTGTTCTCGACGCTAAACCGTTCGTGTCAAGGAAACGTGCTCGGAGCACTACTCCGCTGCCGGAACCTAAATACAGCGACCTCGAAAGCCAAGTGACTGTTTTTGTCGCGATGCCTACACCTGGTGGACGTATGCCAGGACAGCCAATGCGCGAATACGCTATCGGAACGCGCTCGATGGCTTACTCCAGCACCGGAGAACAAGTGGTGATACCACCAAAACAGTCTTCACCAACCCGCATCCGTCCATGCTCATCGCGAACGTCCTCGTCGACAGAGATACCGATCATAGCGGAGCTAAGCGCGTATGGATACTTCTTCTAGATCAAAGCGTGCGGTGGAAGCATTTTCACAATATACCCTTGTACCTTGTACTCTACCGATATTCAGAATTCTTTGTCAGTAAGACACCAGAGGGTGAATTTGACTCACTCCACAGTACGAACCATGCACCGGAAATCTTCACGGCATTGTCCTAGCATTGTCCCGAAAAGTAGATATCTGCATTATGAGGTATGTAGCTAGAGAACGCATCTCTAGCTGTTACCGATGATCATCGGACGTGCCCTGTCCCCAATTTTGTGCAGCAATATAGGAACGCATCACTAAGAGCAAGCATGCTAAAATCCACATTTCTCTATAGGTCACTTCACGATGAGTCGCGTCCAAGCGAGTCCGCAGCATGTTCGACGGATGGTGGCCAAGTCGGTTTAACACCAACTGCTCGTGGATCGAGGGAACCCGACTACGCATTTCTTCGGTTGATAAGCTCCTTGACACCATCCGTCCCCGCAATCCTCTCCAGCTTCATGTAATCGTAGCGCGAGTATATGACTTTGCACGTGACGTCGCTCGGTTCAACGCCATCATCCAAGAAGGGATATGACAGGAACTCCGTGTAGAACTGGGGGGGGG
>SWBT01000315.1:0-131193 GCA_005298045.1 Pleurotus ostreatoroseus | reverse complement strand
GCAATCCTCTCCAGCTTCATGTAATCGTAGCGCGAGTATATGACTTTGCACGTGACGTCGCTCGGTTCAACGCCATCATCCAAGAAGGGATATGACAGGAACTCCGTGTAGAACTGGGGGTGGTCTGGCGGCGCGTAGAATATCAAGTTACGAATGCCACGGATTTTGTACCTGAAGATGATGTTAGAATTAGATCGGAGTGTACAGTATGTGTCACGTACCGTCTGAAAAAGTGGAAACGCTCGCTGACAAGCAGGAATGCCTTCTTTCCGTTGAAGAACGATTGACGCGCTCGCGAAATATCTTGGTTGGACGAATATCTATAGAGATGGTGTTAAAAACCACATAAGGGAAAGGTATTACACCATGCTTACTCGGAAAGAACAGCGAAAGAAGCTCCTACTGTTTTACGGAAGTGGTTTTGTATTCGTATGAAGTCGAATGATGATGGGACGAATACGATAGCGTTTGCGCTTTGGACAGCAGACTTCAATACACTCGGTAGTACCTATAAATCCGACTGTCAGTGAACAATGTGTTTTATTCTTGCAGAGTACGAACCTGAGTGGTGAAGAACTGGAAACGCTTCTCTAGCTCATCTTTTGGGTTCGTACAATCAAAATGTACGAAGTTCTGAAACCGCGTCAGTGTGGAAGATCGGAAGAATGCAGAACATCGCTGACCTGTTCTATACCTTCCGGAACAGGAACGGCAGTCCACTTTTTCTCACTCCTCAGCTTGCCTGCGACGTTTCGCAGAGAGCTATTGAATAATGCGCGAGTCTCTGGAGTCTCATATGCCGTGAGGAATATGGATTGGCGGAGATAAGCAGCACTGTGAAGGAGGTCGATCAGGCCGTTTGAAAAGGCGTTTTATGAAGGATATTTCTTACCGTCCGTCTAGATACCATGGCTTGATCCGCGAGAAATCGACGTCATGCGATTCCTTGGGAAGCTTGTTGAGGTGGGAGAAGACGAACTGTGATTGGGTACGATAAGTGGAACTGCGTGCGAGACTTAGACGGGCGATGCCATACCTGGACGTGTTCCCAGTTCTGCATCGTCAATGCGTCCATCTGATCGACGATTAGGAGTTCAATCGAAGAGAGAAAATCCGCGTTCCTAGAACGGTCAGCTACTACAGCGGATGAGAAACACTGTCGACTTACTTCTCCTTCTCAATAGACATCCTGAGTCCGAGGGGGCTAGCGAGGATCAGATCGCAACCGTAGAACTCCGCGAAGAGCTTCACGCTCTTTCGCGTTATCTTCACGCCCACCCTAAAGCTGTCATCGACATTGCCCTTGAACATCTCCACATGGTCCTTGGGATAGGTACCGGGCTCCGCAGACTCAAGCTTATCCACCGCCCCTGGTGGTAGGCCGTACTCCGTTTGGAACCGCGATCGATTTTCTACTTGAAATGCGGGAGCAGGAGTGTGTGAAGTGAGCGCAGATATCCAGCGCAAAGCGAAAGATCGGAAGGGGAGAAGTACAAGAACCGATGGACGTGTAAATCCCTGATCTTGTACGTCTTCTGGCGGAGGATTTCCAGCTTTCGCGGCATGCGCAATTCGTTCGTTATTTTTCAACACGCGCCGACGCTTTCTTCTATCAGTCAGTAAAGAGGGCGCATCAATCTTGCAAGCTTACTTACTTCGATATGTGATTCAGGAAATGTAGTGAAATAGCCTCGCGTATGCCTTGATGGTTTTCAAGCGGCATCCCGGCTAGTTGCAGGTCACGCTGTGAAGAGAGAACAGTTAAGAGATCTGTCTGAAGGGCAGCCAATTCTGTAGGGATGGTCAGAACGATAATAAGAGTGATATGGGTTTTGTAACCGACCCTGCGGCAGTTTAGCTTGCCGTTCTGCGAAAGGTTGTTGTAGCCTTGACAAAACCTTTTCACATATTTAAGTAAGGAAATTTCGAAATTTGATCATACTCACAACTGGAGAAAGTTCAGGTGCAGTTTCCGATTGTTCTACATCCGGAAGACATTCGACGAAGCTTCCCAGCTTGCCATGTTTGTTCCTTGATGACTTCCACGCCTTATTGTCTACCGCGACCCATTTGGGCTCTGACAATGCTGAAGACTTCGGACCAAAGTGATATTCATAAGAGTCCATACACGAATCTAGAACAATTGTGTTCTTTCGTTAGACTCATACGTGTAAATTAGGCGAGACTCACTCTGAGGGACATCTTCGTCCTCATCCTCATCCTCGTCCGCCCTGCCGTCTTTCCTACTAGATTCCGCACTGGGATGCAATTCCGCCCCTTCAGGCTCGTGCGCGGTAGCATCGTCTTGCGTGGGGACTATGTTTACCGTGGGTTCGTCGAGCAGTATCACTCGTCGTTTGTTCAGTTTCTCCTTTGGTTTTGCATCGTCGGAGACCCATTTCCTTTTGGAAGCTTTTGTGGCAGAGACATTTAGGAGAGTAAGAAGCTGCGTTGTTGTCTCGTTTCCGCGGTCCAAGCCCATGATGCTGAAAAAGAGTAATAGCCTCTCACAGATCTCGATGTCAAGACGCAAGGTAAGCCCACGCCCAAAAGACAGTCGATTTGCGCGCGGCAATTGCCGAGGATTCTAGACGCTCACACTGCTAACCTCGAGCTCCTTTCCAACGACGACGTTGACATCCTTACGATCCAATATATTCACTCGCTAATGATACCTGGGACTCCCTCGCATTTCGTCAAAGATGGCGTCGATATTGTGGCTGCTTATGCATCATTTTTCACTTTCATCACCATGAACGACCGTATTCCGCAAAGCGCATGGTTTTGCGTGCGTGTATTCACACCTACTGTACGTTCGCTGCACTCATTTCCTATGAGATCGATACGTCGTCCTAGGCAGTTGTGATTCATTGCTCAGGTACATCTAATACGTTTAGGCCTGCACGATCATACGCTGATTTTGTGCTTCACCAGCGCTGCAAGCTTGTATCCGTCATCCCTTTCCGCAGCGCAATCCGTAGCTGTCGTGCATCAGCCCCTTGAACGCAATTTCGATGGACCAATGAAGAAGTTTGGTTTCACAGGAACCATCGAAACCCCGTCGTATTTGGGACACATTTCTCACCGTCAACCTAGAGGCTCCCTCGCGACCTGCCTTTTGTAGTTCTGCTATCGTGTGCGCCAACCGACGGCGTCTGTTGCCTGCTGCGTACGTGCCCGCCCCTGTTCAAATGCGCTCACGACATCCACGGTCAGCTTGCACTGGGACTTCACCCCCTTCAAGGCCCCTGTAAGCGATTCTCCATGAATTAACGCTCTACGACATGTATACCTCTTATACCTCTTGCGGGTCTTCGGACCAGGAGGCGCATTTCGTTTTCGATCCATCTACGCTTCATACATTCCATGCGCGCGATGTTTCGACCGTCAGCGCATCAAGCTTTATCATCGTCGTAACGGTGGCCTTCATTGGTCTTCTCATGATTTGTGCGGGCAGCAGTTCGTACTATCGCCGACGCCTGGCGCGTAGTGCACCGCTGCGTGCAGCAAGACGAAGCGGAATCATCAATCTAAGGATACCGCCACGACTATGGGATATCTATCTGGAGAAATGTACGGGCCATGATTCAGAAGACGCAGACCAGTGGCGCTATCTGCAAGTACGTACCTTGCCATATGTATCGTAACGATGCTACATTCGGATTGTCAGCCTATGGCGATGAGAGTGTCGGGCTCCCAGAACAAACCTTCGAACATTGCACCACCCTCAGAAAGTAGGAACATTGGGCGGTGGTGAGTGCATAACTTGACACCATCAGAGCTTACGTCTCATGCCGACAAACTTATACTAGGTTAAGGGGTCGTACGCCTCCCCTTCCTCAGAGTTCTAAGTATTCTGAGAATGTCACCTCAGAAGCCGAAGTTGCCGTGCTCGTCGCAATGCCTGGCGCGCCGCCAGTTCCGAACGTCCCACATAAAACAGGATATGATTCCATCGGTTTCCATTCATCGCCGAGGGAGTATCAACTGTGGTCAAATTATGTGGTCGGGGTTGCACGTATCCCTTTCTCATGGAATGGCTAGTTACGAGCTACATAACAGACTTTATAACTCTATGTGTTCAGACTTTCGTACGTCCGTGGTTTGCATCGTATAACTTTCCTGGACACTGCATTTACACCAATTGCACGATCAGATGTTCTTTCAGTCCCGCAACGGAGACTTCGGCTTCTAGCCGGACACGTTCTCTTCTGTATGTGCGTCAGTTTGAAAATGAGCGTATGCCGCGCTCGCTTTCCCGACATTGCTTGGTCCTCTTACCCGCTAATGACTTGACCTATGCTGACCCTTGTCGATCAGAATGAAAACCTTGAAAGGTGATCCACAAACATGAAATGCTAGAAATCCTCAAATGCACAACCTTTGCGCTTGTGGTCGACGTTCAGCGATACTAGTCAACGGATCAACCGCGGTTTTCTCTCGTCTACTGCTGCTTGCATCCGTGCCCGTATACCCGTTTCGTCGCACGCGCATGCTTTTTGTATGCCGGCACCCAACACGTTACCTTGTCTTCGATCCACAAACCTACTCCAGTGACTAAATGAGTCTTCTACCGAGAAACGTTTCAGCCATTCAAGCTCGCGGTACATTGAAGCGTCCATCTACTGCCGTTATATTCCCAAGTGAGCTCCACGCATTGACCAGAGTTCAATACTGATAGAGCTGCAAGGCCTAGGCCTTCATGTTCTTAATACCCCCTATTGAGAGGATCCTCGAAGTGCGTCACCTATCTGCGTGTCTTCTCTGAAAATCTCACGTACGTCGGTGTAATCAGTCCTGATCAATGAGGGTCATGTAAGGCTCATGGCGGCCTGGTTCTGGAGGTCGTCAGACTCTACCCCTGTGCGTAACGATCGTCGCCGCTCTTCCTCGTGCTATATTGAGATATTCATGATTGTTCCATCGTAATCAATGATAGCACATCCGATCTAGTGAATGCTATATCCCTCCATAGGTGCGCAACCGCTCTCTCTGGCGCTTGAAGCTCGAAGCTCAAGACCCCACGCAACACCCTTCCTCAACTTACGGCTACCGGAGGCTAGCACGAGGCGTCTTGCCTGTGAGGCTGGGAACAGTCGTGGTCAGACTCGGCCTAGGCCTGAAGGCCCCACTCATCGTCAATGATCGGTCTTCACACATGCAAAGCGCACTCTGAGGCAACGAAAGCTCGAATGTCATTAATGCGACGCTCCGTCTCCTTTCGGACCGGCCGCAGACCCCTTGGTCACATTATCCATGCAAGAGGATGCTAAGCGTTGTCATTCATCTAATTTGCGGCGATGACCACAACGGCGAGAGCCAACCAATGCATATCGTCGGCAAAAAACCGTCGTTAATGTGAGGGTCCTGCGGCGTTGGCTGTCCTCCTTCGAGGGTGTGCCCTCCTCGTTCCGCATTGTGCGGCAGTTTTATCGACGTCCCGAATGTCAAACGGACAAACGGCTTCCGAGCGCACAGCGTTTCTTAAACCGAACTGTATGTTCTTCGTCCATAACCGAGCGCACGGCCGCTGCCAGGAAGATAACAGCCAGCGCAGGTTTTGACCCTCCGGCCCTGCAGGGGCGTC
Organism: Pleurotus ostreatoroseus; assembly: GCA_005298045.1. NCBI lineage: Eukaryota > Fungi > Basidiomycota > Agaricomycetes > Agaricales > Pleurotaceae > Pleurotus > Pleurotus ostreatoroseus. The sequence continues at coordinate 125,606 of SWBT01000315.1, read as the reverse complement.
ACAGACATTCGGGAAGTTACATCTCACAAGCGCAACGTTCAGCTCTTTTACTGGTGCCACATACTCCCTAAAGTTAATCGGAGCTATTCGACAGATCTTTCCGCTCGCAAGATGCATGCGTGAGAAAACGACTCCCGTGCACGTCCGCTGACCACCCAGCGGGTGGGTGAATCGGGACTTTGGTATCCACCATGGTACGTTCATGCCACTTGCGAAAGTGTGATTCACATCCGATGATGAGATTTAGGACATGCGTCTGCGGCTTTACGTTACTATTACATTGAGGAGAAATTGCTCCACCAACTCATCGTGTTTGCCCGACGGGCTACTCAGCGGAAATACCGCTGCCAACACCAGCTCCAAGCGTCGTTAAGGGCTTTTAATGGGCCGTCTGAGACATGCGTGGCGACGTTCGCCACGTCTTGGGCGTATGCGCACCACTAAACAATTGGACGCTGTCTCGGAAGCACGGGCCGCCGTTGAGTAGTCATCGTCTGAATGCCAGACATGACTAGGCGATGGCTGCTTCCCACCACCTTCACGGCGTTCGCACTATCAAATCCTCGAGCCGCTGAGATAGAGCCAAGGTTCTACTCTTGAAGGTTTACGCGCACCGCAGGCAAGGACGAGCAGCTAGGTTCTTTAGACATGCGTGCTACACTTGAGCTATGCTCTGATATGTCGCTCCTCGCATGAAAAATCCTTCCACGCTGACGGGATCGTGTGAAAACAAATCTAAGCGCGTTCCTCGCGATGCAGCTTGTTGTCTCGATGTCTCGAGGAGGTCATCCGCACCGGATTCCGAACAGGCAAGCGATCACGCCATAAAGTGCACGTCGTGGACGTGCACTCGCTTGTAGTCCATATTCGCACCGTGTCGCGTCTTGTGCGTACCTACACAGCTTTCCGAGGGGCCCGATCTCCATATTCATTTTCGTGTCAAACGCCAGATTGCATGTCTACTATCCCCCCGGTCCGAAAGGTTGAGTGAGAACAAAACAAGTCCCGCACGGCGCTACATCTCATCGCGATTCGAGAGAAAGATAGTAAGGCCATGTCGTTCCCCTCAGCATCTCCCTTGTTCCGTGCGGGCGGGGCTGATTCTGTCTGATTTGGGTTCTTCAAGCTGCCACACCTCCAGGAATCTCGGTGAAAGAATGATGCGCGTCGGAACGACGTTACCTCACCATGCCTGCTGAGCACATGCACTACGTTTCCGCGCTCGTCCCTGCCCAATCTCGTCTCGGTGCGCTCGAGTGAGTGACTTGTTGACCAAAGCATCCGGACCGCTGTTCTCCGCTAATACCGTTGATGGCGAAATTGGGGGCTCCACAGGCAAGATCGAAGTGATCTGTCGAACGCTTTGATCCTGCAGGCCTGAGCTCTAGACCGACGTGCAGGGCCATCGAAGGGGACGTGTGTTCTTGTACGTGCACGCCCACATCCGCTGGGTACCCTTGATTGTGTAAATGTCGTATCTCGGGACCGTGTCTCCGACATTATCGTGAGTTTTTGCAATTCTACACCTGTTGACTCACGAAGAGAACGCACTTGAGAGACACAACAAGAGTCTTTGTTCCGCTTCGAACTTCTGTCTTCTGCAATTTTCTCGAGCGGAGTGCCACGGACAGACTATAGTATGATATGAGGCGCGGAAATACGCCCATTTAACAAGACGCTTGGCAATACATCTCGTTTCTTCTGACTAAACTCGGGTCCTATCTTGTTCTGTTCATCGTACGTACATTTAAGATTATTCACACCTCGACTATGTCGGACCATGCGTCTGTTGAAGCACGAGGACAGCCACAACGAACCTAAGGTTGCACATTTCACATGAGCCCGGCAACGAACTGAACCTGAAAGAAATTAAGGAATAGCGTACCGTGCCGCAAACAGTCGTCGATCTGACTTACCGACCCATCCACCCCTGCGATTTGCCTTTGAGTCAGTAGTCTGAATGCTGTGAGAGTACCGGCAGTACTAACTCCGTCGACGACCAATAGCTCGCCGCACACGTACTGACTGGCTTGACTAGCCAAGAATACCACAGGTCCCGCAAAATCGCGGGGCTCACCCCAGCGCCCCGCGGGAATCCTCTCAGATATCTGGCGCAGGCGAACTGGATCTGCCAACAGCTTTTCGTTCCTAATAAAAGCGTAGGGGGGGGGTCAATAATCTTCCAAGGTAACGAAAATAGACTGGACGAATTTACGCACATATCTGTAGCTATATAACCTGGCACGATTCCGTTGACCTGAACGTTCTCCTTGCTCCATTCGTTGCTCAACGCCTTTGTGAGCTGCCCCAGCGCGCCCTTCGCCGCGGCGTATGCCGGCACAGTGAAGCCGCCCTGTTATGGTGCAACATCATCACCGGAAGTTTAATCATTACGATGCGAAATAGACCCAGAAAGCTAATTCAGTCATCTTGTTAGTCAGGGAAAAACATACGACCGGCTCACCTGGAACGTCAGCAGAGAGCAGAAGTTGATAATCTTCCCTCTGCGGCGCGGCACCATGTGTTGCCCTGCGGCCTGGCTGAGAATCCAGCAAGCCTTGAGGTTCACGTCGAGGACCTAGTTGCGGTAAGTGCCATTTTGGGGCGCACAGCATGCCAACGAGACGAGAAAGGACAAAGTGATAGCGGAGGGTGGATGATATAAGGTACGGGCCGTCGTGATCGTGAAAAAGAGGAAGTAGTATACAATAAAGATGGGGTCGCAACCACAAAACACCGTCATCGTGAGACCACGATGAGACGGGAAGGTAGGTAACAGATTATAAAGTGTCGGTATAGAAAGCGCAAACGAGGTAAGAGGGAAGGATGCAGCAAAAATCGGTATGGGAGAGGCCGTATACGAAGGATTTGGCCGTTGGGAAAGGGGAATAGATAGAAGAACGATGCACACAGACCAGAAGTGGCAGTTGCATGCGGCGGATAGAGGAATACGGCAACCATGATGGTGAGAGTTAGAATAGCACGAGACGGAGACCCGTTGAATGGAACCAAGATAGACGGTACGCAATTTGGTGATGGAAGGGGTAAACGGTCCGTCGAAATGGCGGATGTATCAGCCAGGAGGTGCCCCGAAATACGGAGCCAGGACCAAGAGATGGCCAATTAGGCGCGAAGGAAGCAGCCGCGCAAAGTCGATACGAATGTCGCAGTCGGCGCATCGCGACAAATGAAGGGCAAACCCGTTCCGCGGGCAACAGAATAGCACAGGCCATCCGCGAATTCAAACGGTGGGCACACCAGCGCACAACGTGACACCACGTCATCGAGAGTGTATGCGAGACGCCAGCACGGAGGTAATAGGATGTGGATGCAGTATGAATGGAGAGGGTTCGGGCAGGTGGGAGGTGCCGAACGCCGACGAGAATCCATCGACACGAGGGTGCGGTGGGACGTTGAAGCGTCGTGTTGGGCCCAGATTAAGGTATACGTCGAATACGGACCCGGGCACAGGCGTGGCAGGATCATAAGTGGCGACCGACGCCAAGTTGTAGTCGAGCAGCGCGCGCGAACAGAAGTATACGCGCGGACGATCCGGGGGAGTAAACAGTATACGGGGACGAGACATGGGGGAAGCGAGAGCGCGATAATGCGTCATTGACCGAACAAGTCAAAAGTATGGTTTATGGTGGTGCACGGGTCAACACATGCAAGGTGGATTTGGAGCATGAAGACAGCAATCAGAAAAGTATGGTCAGCAGAGTGCAATGGTCGAAAGATAGCTACAAGGGTCTACGTACATCGTCCCAGTCCTTCTCGCTGAAGGACACCGCCGGTGATCGCCGCTGGATACCAGCACAGTTCACGAGTACGTGAATCTCGCCACCCATAGCATCTAGGGCTCGTTGGAAGAGCGTGCGGACAGAGTCGAGGTCCGAGATATCACATCCTACGATCTTGACCGTACGGCCTAGAGCTTGGATTGTGTTGTAGGTCTCGAGGTTGGTTGAACCGGGACGTTGCACCAAGCAAAGCGAAGCCCCTGCCTCTGCAAGGGCGATCGCACATGCAGCACCTATGCCTGCAGGATGGTCATGAGTAAGAGAGGGTCTGTAGCTTATGAAGGCTGCGGTGTCAGGGGCAACAAGCACGGCGATAGAGTGCGGAGATCTAACATTGGACGCTTCGACAGGAAAAAGTAAACTTTTCCGCATCGAGGCAGACCAAGCTATAGCAGACGTATGTGATTTGATGCTTGTACTGACCTCGGGTGCATCCAGTGATGAGCACGTTACTGCCTTTGAGCGAAAATAGGTTGGGAGTAGGTATGCTTGGAGTCGGATCCATGTCGGTCTCTGTGAAGCTATCGGAGGTGAGTGTGCTCAGCCTGTGCCGTACACCGCGTTATTTATCTACTGGTGACACAAGCAGCTCGATCGAATAGGGTAAGTTTAGGAGGTCGTGTCTGGAATAAGATGTCAGCAGCGGGCCTGCAGAATCGATGGCCGGGAGTTTGAGGCTCGTGGAGTAGGAAGAATAGAGGCGGCTAGAGGAATACGGGAGGACAGGGCCGGTATTCGGTGCTGTGAGCTTGTAAATGAAGAAGCGGAATGTACAGAGGCTGTATTCCAGGACGAAACTGTGCATAGGTTTTTGCTTGGGCGGCCCCAGAACCGGTTATTTCCCCGGGTCGGGAAGGCGCGCCGCCTTCCGAAGGATTCAGGAGCAGCATAGACAAATTGTTCGGCTAGACGGGCTAAATAGGCGGGGAGATGCAAAGTGTCTCATTGACTGGGGGATGCGGGATGGAGGGGGGAAGACAGGGCAGGCACGGTCTCGATAAGCGATGATCTGGGGTGCAGTGCAGAAGGAAAAATCTGATTGAACGGAGCAGAGAGTGCGAAAATACAAGGAAGGAACTGCAGGAATCTGACCTGCGAGAATCCGCACGAGCGAGAATCGAAACCGAGCAAGGTTCTGCGGCGAGAATCCGAGTCTGTTGACGGAAGGCCCGATAAGGAAGGGCCGGTCCGGTGCAGGGTCTCTGATGACTTTGCCTTAAGCGGGACAATACTAGCTCCGTCTAAATTACATAATATTTGCAGACCTCTCCCGGTTCTTCGGACCGAACTTTTCCTCCCACTGTTTGGCGGGATTCAGCCGCTCCCTCACGAGACGGTATCCTCTGCAGAACAGTATAAAGTCTTCCTGCTCTCAACCACAATGTTCCACATCTCCCTCGCCTCGACACAGACTCCCTGCGCCACACAATCCTCCCTTTCTCCCCAACACGGCCCTAAACATGTCTCCCGTAGCCCTCCGTACCCAGCACGCTGTTGTGCTTCACGGCCCCAAGGACCTCCGCGTCGAAGAGCGTACCCTTTGGCCCCCACAGCAGGGTCAGGTCCAGGTTGCCGTCCGAGGCACTGGTCTTTGCGGCAGCGACCGTGAGTGCTTTACAGTTCTCATACACTCCACCAACTCATCAAACCCGCCCCGTGACAGTGCACTATTACCTCCACGGTAGAAACGGCGACTTCGCGCTCCAGGCACCGCTAGTCCTCGGTCACGAGGCAGCCGGTGTAGTGACCGCTGTGGGTCCAGGTGTCAAGAACTTCGTCGTCGGTCAGCGCGTCGCTATCGAGGCTGGCATTATGTGCAACAACTGCTCCTATTGCTCAAAGGGCCGCTATAACCTTTGCAAAAACATGCGGTTCGCCAGCAGCGCTAAGACCTTCCCTCATCTGGACGGCACTCTTCAAGAACGCATGAACCACCCTGCTCACGTCCTTCACCCGTAAGTGCATCGGCATAATTAGGTGTACGACTAGGGAATCTCATCTGTCGCTTTCCAGACTGCCAGAGCACTGCACCTTCGACCAAGCCGCCCTTGCGGAACCGCTATCGGTTCTCCTACATGCGTCCCGTCGCGCGGGGTTCAACCCTGGCACAAAGTGGTCCGTCCTCGTCTTCGGCGTCGGCGCAATCGGTCTTCTTGCTTGCTCCCTCGCAAAGTCGTACGGCGCGACACGTGTGGTCGCAATCGACATCAATCAGGCACGCCTCGATTTTGCCCGGGCTCAGGGCTTCGCAGAGCAAACGTACTGTCTGCCAGCCGCAGACAAAGCGAAGACAACTGAGGATCAGCTCCGCCGGGCTCGCGAAAACATCTCGGCCGCCCTTGCGCACTTCGACATGCAAGACGGCTTCGACCTCGTCTTTGAGTGCACAGGCGCCGAACCGTGTATTCAAATGTCCATTCACGTAAGCCCTCCCCCTCCCCCTGCCTCATGTCCAAGATGATCCTAACCGCCTGTTCTCCACATAGGCTGCAGTTACTGGCGGCAAGGTCATGCTTGTAGGCATGGGCACACGTAACATCACTCTCCCCCTCTCCGCCGCAGCATTGCGCGAAGTCGACATTCAAGGCTCCTTCCGCTATTGCAATACGTACCCTGCCGCACTCGCGTTGCTCGGCTCGGGCAAATTGCCCAACTTGGAGAGCATCATCACCCACCGCTTTCCACTTGAGCAAAGCGCGCAGGCTTTCGATCTGCTTTCGCGAGGACGGGATGCCGACGGCAACATGGTACTGAAAGTCATGATCGGCCCGTCATCGCAGCAATAAAGCATAGACTCCCGATCTGCGTCGTGTTGTCGGGTTTCCCCCTCTTGTCTCGCGCACCCGCATAGATAAAAGCGCCCGGGGATGGGCGCGACCGTGGCTGGTGCTTCGTTCTGCTGTGCTTGCTTTGGTCGTTTTGCCTATGCAGTTTTTACTCCCTTCCATCTCTCGGACTACTTCTGTATCTATATCACAGCGTTGTCTCCTACAGCTCAGTCTTCATCCTATCTTTATTGGGTCTCAGTTACGGTTTAGCATCGTCGCACACTGCCTCGTTTCTCCCCGCCCATTCCCTTACAAAGCATTGCACTCGTACATACAGCCCGCTACTATTCATCACGCACACATGCGAGTATCTAGCTTCGTGCAAACAACAATCCATCATCAATTGCAATTGTACACTCGCTGGAATCTTCGGGCTGCGCACATGATGGCGTGACATTGGACACGCATACTGGCTACTAAGATCTGGACTGGTCACTTCGCGGCGGTGAACTCTACGGGCCGCCATGGGGGGCTGGAGCTTGGCAACGCGGGGAAGGCGTCAGCGGGTAGACGGTTTACATCTCGTGTGAACGAGGGGAAGACACTGTCCAGTTACGACACAGATAAACTACAGGCCCCGTACAGCAGGCGCCACGGGCAGTGGTCAGTAGGTCAGTCAGCGATTTGGGCCGCGGACGGGAGAGGAGAAGGGCTAGACTAGCGATCTACGAATGCCACGTTCCCGTCGCGTGCATCACGTATCAAGGAGCTTGAGCATGCGCCAGCACGAATATTCGGAATCCAGCCGCCCTTCTTCAGTAAAGCCCCCTACCGGACTTTCCTCATTGGTCGACGAACCTTGACTGGAGTTTAGTTCGTGGCAATTAGAGGAAGAAAGTTACGCAGGTTTGATGAAGTCAACACTCCGTCTTACCAGCCAGCGCTCGCCGTCAACAGACGACGCCGGACGTACACATACACGTATAACGTATGCTTCAAGTGCGCGTCGATCGCTTCGACTGCCATTGTCAGTCGTACCTTTGCCAGTTGACTGCGACTATACTGCTTGAACGAGTATATGAAAACCTTATTTGGCTTCCTGATCGCGGGCGACAGGCGTGCGACTCGGGCGCGCCTCCTTCATGTTTGAGAAGGTTGGAAATACAATTGCAATTGTCTAATTCTCACTGGAATGCAATGGAGAGTTCCATGTGTATGTATACATTTCCTTCGAACTGCGCTTGGTGCTATACAGAGAATAAACAGGAGTCCGAACAGCGCCCGAAGGCTTGTTCTGTTCTTTGTATCTGCTCGCGATCCTACTTACCGGATTTCACAAGATTCGAGGTGAAACTTGAGAAAGTTTCCTATGTCTCAATGACAATATATTGCCTCGGGTAACCGTAACTTCTCGTTCGTATGATTCTCAATGTTCTATTGAGTCAGAGGATACACGCTCGATGATCCGGGTACGTACCACTCAGGCGTCGCAGAACGAAGCGGTAGCCAGCAAGCTTAAGGTCGGCCAGAGTGCTCTGTTTCTTGTTTTGTCCTTCGTGATCTGATCGTCCTTGTACGACTATGGTCGTCCGTGGTAGATAACTTGCGACCCTCCTTGCCCAGGATCAGCATGAGCCCAGCATAGCTATATCAGACACGGAGTTGCGGTCAGGACAGCTTATCATGATCGTGGCGGCCTCAGCTCCTGAATTCCTCGGACTCGGAGGAGTCTCCCTGATGGACCGGAGATCATGCGTGTGTTGGTATGGTAAATGTAATCATCCTTCCGCACAGGGGAGCTCGTACCGATATGCTCTAGAGTATAGCCGTGCATCGCCTGTTCGTGCGTTTCGAAGCCCACGCGCCGCTCGCTGGCTGCTGGTAGTTTGTATGTGCGGGCCGGTGCGGACCGTGTTCAGTTCCTTGTAATGTGTGGAAGCGCGCGTAAGTGAGGTGGCGAGTCGCCTGGAGGAGAGGACGTGCGGCATACAGTAACGTATCATCCTATCGCACACAGTCGTGGTGGCTTTCTATTCAATGTGGGGCCTTCTGTTACTCGCCTAGGCGGTGATCTCAACCTTGTCCCGAAACCATGAGTACGCCGATGACGAAAGTCGCTCCCTCATCCGGCGTGACAGCCTGAGCGTCGCGGTGCCAGTTAGCGTTAGCGTGGAAACCGCACAAACTTCAGGGGACTCTCTGTCGTAAGTGATTTGGGCGTTCTAGAGCCTAGCCGGGCCTGTGGCAATGTCCGTATGCGTAAAGGGTTGATGTGGGCGAGTGCGAACCTGCTTCCCATACTCTTCTTGGCAGCTCATACGGAGCACATGTTTAGGCCAGTTGAATGGACAAGCATGATTGGCTGGCGACTGGGGAAGATCGTGATAGGATTCAGCTGTTTACGAAAGAGCCCCGTAGTTCAGTTGCTCACCAGCACGGGCGCATCTTCTGGTCCAGGTGTTGTAGGGGCCGTATACATTGAGGGGTCAGTGGACGATCGGTTTACTCTAATGCGTATTCTTGGGGGTTATACACTTCAGGGACCTATTTCCAGAGCCGAGTCTCACGCAAGAGTACTCACGATAAATCGCTCCCAGTTTAAGAGAGTGGCCTTGCGGTCTTGCGTTGGCCGGATTCGCCGACGTGAGCCCAGGGCCGGTTGCCTCGGACATCAACTGTAAATGAGGTTATGCTGAGGCTAAAGCACATATTGGACATATGACGACAGGGGAATCCCAAGGAGAGCTCGGAGTTGGTTGATGTGTGCTCGTCTATCCAATGAGCCGATACCAATAAACAAATGATAGCACATTGCGCCGATGGTGCTCGCCTTCGACATTTAGAGTGATAGTTCACTTCGCGCATGATTCAACAAATGCGGGGTAAAGTCGGGGTGTGAAGTCGAGTGGAGTGCATGAATACGGTCGGGTCTGGATACGCTCGTCGCGGGAGAAGACAGCGTGGGCTTGGTGCAGCCGATTGGTTTGATACCGAACTCTACACGCTGTAGTCTGAGGTTGAATTCTCTAAAAAGTATAACACGCCACAAGAAAGCCGAGACGGCCCATGACTCATTTTCAGAGGTGCTACCAACTCTTGCGCGGAGGTTTGAAATGACAGACTCACTGGCGAGCTCTCTACACGCATGTACATCCAAGTAAGTGACGGCATGCTTTTCTATGTGTGGTACATGGATCTACACCCTTCATGGTAAGTTGTCCGTCCGAGCCAGCCGCAAGAGGCACCTAGAATTGTGTTGCGTTGACTCGTGGCATCTTGATGATTTTCAAAAGCGCAAACGTTTGAAACATGTCTTGATGCAAACAACGACGTTGACAGTGGTGTTCGAACATGCTATACAGAAGATGGAGCGGATCTTTATGACGTCCAAACATGGAGATACAGCGGCGGACAGAACGATCGATCCAATAATCGGGTGAGATGTGGCTGACATCTCTGGTAAGTGAATGGGTGTAGGTTGCGCGGTTCTAGCAAGGCTCCTCAGCGGAGAATCCGATCGTTGATGGCTCGAGAAGTTGGATTCGCGAGGAAACATAGGATGTAAATGAATCTCGTGCAGTGCGGAGGTATTAGATGGGAACGCAAGTGGTTGGCAGTATGGAGTCACTTTCTCCTCGAGGCTGCTTGCACGCCACAGAGACATTGAGGTCAGGAGGCCTAGACAACGGCTCAAGTAGAGAAAGACCCCGTTCAGTCTATACTATGGCGATTCGTGGGAGGAGGCAGACACAGCGCAGTTCGTTTCTATCGCCCAAACAATCTGCGAACATGACGTTAGACATAGTTGTATGAGGAGTTTGACGTACCTTGTGCTATTTGTTCACGATCCTCAATCGAGGCAACATCCACAAAACAGTGATCAAGACCATTCTGTCCTACTGAAAGGTCCTTTTCGCTTTTTGGACACCACTACCACTCCCGTACCTAACATGGACGATCAGTGACCTGTCATGATCGATCGTAGACGCTAATCGTACCCCCTGGCCTATATTGAGACCTCTCATATGCCCAGCCATATTTGCCTGTCGCCAAGTGTATGCTGACAATGCTGTAAGATAAATTTAGCATTGTACTTTTGTTATCATCGCCGTGATTTGTTCAAATAACAGATATGTAAGAATCTGGTTGCTTCGTCTTAATGTGTCTTGGCTTAGAACCTATGCCACATACAAGACCCTACATCTTCTCGAGAGGGCTTGCTTGCAAGGTGCTCCAGTACACGCGCTTTAGAAAATGTTGTTCATCTGAAGGGATCGTAATGCAACCATGCATGACAGATTGACGTAAGATAGTTGCATGCACGACCATGCATGTTGGTCAGCCTGGAACCCAAAACGTTGGGAAAGGCTGAACTCACTTACGATACAATACCGGCTCACAGCACAGTTAGCGGCTCCCATGCTCCATATCGTATCGCGCATTGACATTTCCGTCAAGCCCGACTTCAGCACGTGCACTTGTAGCGCCTTGATATTTATCATGGGTGACACTCGTGGCACAACGCGTTGTATACGCCTGTGTCCGATCGCTGTCGGAGAAGCGGTTCTCAAACTGCATGAGTTGGGAAGAACAGGTCAGTGCATGAGCATCTTGGATTCAACTCTGCATGAAGCGGCCAGATGTACTAAAGGATACGCACCTAAACGGTGTCCTCTAGGATCTACGGTATACTCATAGCGACAGCGGAGAGCGCCCTGGAAATGACATAGCGCTAGTGGCGATTAGGGGAGTAGGATACAGGCATTTTCAGGATGAACCTACCGGAATGGCTGACCGTGAATCCTATAGAACGGGTGCGTGCCATAGTGCTCCGGTGCTGAAGCTTCCAGGGAGACAACCCTGTTCACAGGGATGGAAGAACCATGACGCGTTATTACTGGAAAAGGCGTTTGTCTCAACCAAGTGCAGATGAGAAGAGGGGAACATCACATCGGGGCCAGAGCAGTAGCGCGACTACATCACAAGTTGGAAGCTATACAGTAGATGGTCTTCGAGAGGGTCCGGACTGGTCTATAATGCTCAAACCGGTCCGACTTTGTGACCCACGTCTCATATCTGGGGTGAAGATCGAGACGGAAATGTCCAGTGCGAGGTCCGTCACAGTATGGGACGAAATCCAATATGAAGATCCAGGCCACCGAGCGCCAACAGACGCATACGGCACGCAAGTCCACAGGGGAGCGCGTGTGGAAGGGAGAGGAAATAAGAATACGGACGAGATTATAGACCATGCATGTTCGTGGAATTGCTTGTCTATGTCTTCACCACACGGAGTATTGAGGATGGATAATGAGAAGATATGCGGTTACGTTCCCGATGTAGCGCAAGAACAATGGTCCTCAAAATAAGCGCGTCCTAGGCCGCAAGCTATCTCGCAATGATCGTCAGTGTACAACCGTGACATCATCTAGATTGTTGTGGACTCGTACCCAGTAGATACTTCTGACGAAGGTGGTAAGAGCGGCGTAAATGAGGACGTTGTGCGCCCGTGAAAAGTACGAACAAGAGGCCATTTTGGGCGTGCAGTTGACTTTTCGGAGTCGTTCATTGACGGCACCTGGATGTGGTAACATTTGCATGATTAGCTTACTCGTTATTCAAGCTTATGCAAGCTGGAAAAAGCGATATCTGCAGTACCTGAGCGTAGACCCGTCAGTTAGCGGGTAAATTGTGTGTATATCAGTTCGGGCTGCCAGACATAAACAAGATACGAGCGACAAGCATTCAAGAATATTCATGAGACTATGAGGCCACCAATGATAGTCAACATATGTTCGGATACAAAGATGAAACGCACTCAGGCTGTGAGGAATTTGCTAAGTCGAGCAACACATGTCAGAGGAGGTTTTCAGTCCAGTAGCCTCTCCAAGTTAGTCCGCCATTGCTATTGAACGCAATTGTTTTATCTCATGGAGGTTGGTAGAACAACAGAGGCGGCTGTCCACCTGGTCGTACTGGAGAGAATGCTTCAGGGGTGTCGCCTGAAGCCTTCGATCTTGATCATAGTTCGAACCTCTTGATATCAATTGAAATATTCGCGTCTTGACTGAGCCATGTATCAAGTACTAAGTTAACCAAATGAACAGCTACAAAGGTGTGCGTGTTGTGGAGAACGTGATGGTTGAAGTAAAAGAAGGTTACCACGTGACAATACAAAGTCTGTCATACCACTTATGTAAGCAGTTGAATCTGCCCAAATCGGGAAGGCAGGCACCTTTGACGCCCGAATATGGCCTGGCACTAGGTGGCAAGACATACTGGATCTTATGGAAATCATACGTTATATGCTACGATACTAGAAGGTATATGGACGTCTAGATTGCACATAGTTGCTAATGTACTTCCCTCAGCAGCTTCGAAGGCGAACTCAAGCTCGTGCTTTTCAAGTTCAAACCATCGATTCAGACCATCAGCAAATGGATCAGTTAATGACATTGGGTCACAATAGTATGATCAAATATTTCGAGAGATATTAAAAGACAGTGGGGCATACATGCTTCCTAGAGGTTCATACCACCGCTTTGTCCATATCCGAGCCAGAATATCAAAGAGGGTGGAATTCAAACCAGGGACCATAATCGATGGAACGCCCTCGGCATAATAGCTACAAGAGCTTAGTGATCAGACGCGTTGAGAGCATCGTAGGTGGGGCAGAGGTCCGACCAGTCCTCTGTGGAAATATGAGCGACAAGAGTAAGATATACTATCTAGCAGCACTTACGCGGCACGGTGGTAACAGAAGCGATATCAGGGATGTCCTCAGCCAAGACGATAGCAAAGCCGGCTGCGAGATGCCAGTCGATGTGACAGTGAAGGAACCATGGACCAGGATTGTTAGTCTGCACAAGTACAAGCTGTCAGCTCGGCTCTCCGAGTATAGTATAAATACTCACCTCGAAGCGAATCGTTACGTTGTCTCCAGCGTTACCAAGGCTTACGACGTCGCGCTGTACTGGGTTTACATAGTTGTAATCCGTGGCACCCGCAGGTCTGACGACGCTGAACGTATGCTGACAACGAGCTCAGTTGGATGTGCGAAATGACCATTGTAAAATGCTTACACCGTGCAAATGTATCGGGTGAGGACCACCTGCTGCACCGGCAGGCATACTTATCTCGATGGTAGAGTTTGAGGGCAGAGAGTATACGCTTCCGCTGGGGAGAAGGTCCTGAGCGGATTGCGTGCCACTCAGGATCTGGAGCAACACTGGAACAGTAGGTGGTACGAAGCTGACGCTGTTGACAAGGAAATCCAAGTTGGGGCCGTCCTTTTGAAGGGTATTGTTAGAGCGTACCTATACTAGTACCGACAAATACTCACGAATGTTATATTCAAGTTCAAGGCATAGTCGACTCCACCAACAACGGGATCGCCAGGCTACAAGCCGGTCAGAACGTTCGGAAGCAACCAACTAAGAAATGGACTGACCGCTGCGGCGTTCGTAAGGGGTACCAAGTTCGACTCGCTCAACGGATTGGTGCTCGTTGTCTCATTAGTGGTGGGCTCGGTTTCATTGGCACCCGTGTATCTCAAGATGGCTGAGTTGATCCCGCCTGCAAATCCTTGAGTGATCCCTGTGCCGGGATTCGCCCGAATCCAATAGTTGTCAACTGCTTGATCAGCGGTGAGCTGTGCAGATGGTCAGCTACAGCGCAGAATTAAGTACTGTGGTGGACTCACAATGAAGGAGTAACGTTGGCCAGCATAGATAGTAAGCGAGTCCACAGTCAACGCCTCGTGGTTAGTGCCGTCGACCTCAATTACCGTCATGTTATGTCCGTCAATGCTGAAAGTGAATTGAGAATCACAAGAGATAGAAACCAAGCGGAAGCGGTAGCTGAAATACGAAGAAGGACAATCAGATCACGAACACATAATACGCTGATGTGCATCATACCGTTTGCCTTGGTCGACAGTAATGACCGTCAAATTTGAAGCGGGACAGCCTGATTCACCGCATCGGCCCAGCCCATTGATCAAAGTCGTATCCGCAGCCCTGTGGTAAATTAGCAGTTGTTTCACGGACGAGAACAAAATACTTACGGGAAGGCAGTTCCAAGTTCTGCAGCGGTGTGATACCAGTCCGCCAAAGTGATGACAGTGCTGTCTGGGGGGATGTTAGTCATAGTGACAATAAGGACTCGTTGGCGTACCATCGTCAACGTCGTACATGTCGAGGTACGGATCATCGGGATCGTACACTACGAAGGGCCCACGAAGACCATCGCAGTATTGCGTGGACAGATGACTATGATACCAGAAAGTACCTACGTATGAATGAGTATCAAGATCATGCAGAAAATATCAAAGGGCGGCATCGTACCAGCTTGATCGGGCACCTCAAAGTTGTACAGGAAGGAGTCACCAGATGCAATGGGGCATTGGTTTACGAATGCTACACCATCAGCCCAGTTAGTGCCATGCTGGAAGAAACCGTGCCAGTGCTGCCGGAAAAACGCGGGTGAAAAAGTGCACAATCATATAAGTGAGAGACACCGACAATGGTAGTGGTCTTCAACATAGTGGCATTGGTCAACTCGTCGATGACATTGATCTGGAAATTATCGCCCTACACCAAAGGTCAGCATATCGACTGAGTGAGGGCAAAATAAACTACCTTATTGCCTGCAATGAGAGGACCTGGAAAGACACCTTCAGCCAGGACAGCCTGACGAGAGAAACCATCCGTTGTGACAGCAGCGTTCACAATGTGAAGGTCGGTTACAGGCCCAATGGCGGCAAAAGCCCGAGCGGTGAAAGTTGTAACAACGAGTGCGGTAGAACGAAGGAGGGTACGCATGCTGTGGTACACCCTTGAGTGGGGAATGGGGCATCCGCTCACCATGACACGAGGCTTTTATGCCTCGTCTGCATCCTATGCTGCCCGCGCTTCTGAGGCATTTTCCTCAAGTCCAGCTGCTTCAGGCCCAGATGTTACGTATACCGCCCATTCGTAGATGACAGTAAGCGGTCGCTGTGTCGCGTGTGTGCGCCGAGCACCGCGAGAGCACACGCTTGTTCGTGGGATGACCGACTGTCAGGAACGCAGCCCCGTACACGGGAAGACCACCCTCCGTATGATCGGATGGCGACTCTACCAAGTTTCGACCTGGCATACATTCGGCTCCGAAGCCCATCAGCTTTATGTGAAAGCTGCATGTAAGGCTTGATTCACTGGCGTATATTGAATGCAGATTTAAGTGATGACAGTTTGTTTGGGTCCAAAACGCTTACCGCTGCGTTCGAGTGCCTCTGTGTGTATCATTCCGAAAACATCAGCAGGAATAGCACGAGTGCCCTCGGCATGGACATGGCTGGATTTGGGCCAAATTCTCTGTTCAAATTGCCTCATCCCGCTTTCAACACCGCCTTCGTATCATTCTCAACCTGAAACAAAGAAGCCAGCTCGATGGGCCGTCAGAGGGTCGTCTACAGTAAATGTCCTGCTGCGTACCCTAGCGAAGAAGTTGCCGTTGAGAAGGAACCGTACAATATCACTGCTGCGCGGAAGTTCAGTGACAGCTCTTCCAACCAATCCCTAGAAGGCAATGATCATCAAAGGCAAATGTTCCCACGGGTATAAGGCGTCTAATGTGGACAGTGGCGACCTATCGCTCTTGCGCTGTTTGAAGTGCTACCACATCGACCTCTACCTGACTGTACAAACCTCTTGGCATTGGGACTCACCATTCACCCCAGAAGATGCTAATTTTGGAGCTATCTACATTTTCAAACCTCACCACTTGATGCGCCCGGGATATGAGCCCTGTAACGAATGTGGCTGGGATGAGACGGATGCTTGGTTCTCAGTACCGTGAAGGCGCATCAAGAAATCTTCTATGTTCACGCGATGCTCGCGAATAGAAGAGCTGCGCTTTGCTCTTTGGCTGACTTGGGTGCGTTCTCAACATGGGTCATAGCCTTCAATCCATCATGCGTTCTCAGTCACGCAGAGCCTCAAACAGATACAGCGAAGAGCGGATCTTTGGTTTCCTATCAAGAAACAACGTACTCTACTCTGCGCCAGGCACTTGAATTTGTCGCACAGAGGACAGCTTGAATACATTCGGCAGGTAGTAATAATCAAACTATGTGGGGCAGCCCGTTGCATTCCCAGCAACCCATGCCATAGTGAGCTTCACGGTACAGGGATTCCAAATTTGATCATGTACTACGCAAATCGTCGAAGCGTGTTGCAGCCAGCCGATGCACTTGGCACCTTTCTCTCAAGTGGTACAAGGTTAACTTTATGTGAATGCGGGTCCGAAAATGCTGACGTGTATCGTCGTAGTCAGCCGTGTGCTCGAGGGTACCGGCGTACAATACCACAGCCCGCGGCAGAAATGCTTTATGGCATGGCGACAACACAAACTGCGCAATTTCTGTATGTCCACCAGTTATGCCACGCTTCCGCAGTTCTTACTTTATGCCGTTGATGCGAAGGATCGTCCTGGTACTACGCATCGCTGTATTCGAACAGCTTTTTTGACGTCCACGTCTGTAGCAGAACGCTGCGGACATAGCTTCTTTACTGCGAGTATGTTGTACTGTTGTTTTCGTAAATTTCAAAAACTCTTGCAAGCATATGCGTTCTTTTCTAGGATGGGGCAGGTTAGCTGCTGCCACCAGCACTGCATCAGGTGCCTGAAGTAAAGCCACATACGGCGGTTTGTTCACGAATACGCTCCCCGACCTCTCGCAACTTCTGCCCCATGAAGAGTGCGACTGTCGGCCTGGAAGATGGTCCTGTGCGTCGGAGGAAGGCGAATTGCATTGTTCACCAATGAGAACATTACCTGCATCTGGTATGAAATTGAGGAATGGCCGTGATAGCCGCGTCTCTGCCGACTACTTGAAGTTCGCAAGTGGAGTCCTTCTGCCATATCCTCTGCATCCCTTCTTTTCATACAACACAGCAACAATATGCTATCGAAGTTCTCTGTGCTCTTGTTATGCGCGTTGGGCACCGTCATGGCCTCCCCGGTAGGCATCTAGTATCGCTTGTGTCAAGTTTCCTTACTGACAATGCCATAAGGCTGCGTCGGCGTCTGAGGACGTATCGTCGGTCGTCACTTCCACATTCACCGGTACCAAGGTCATGCCCACGATACTCAGCGGTGAGTAAATTTCCTCCTGTCAGTTTGTTGCCTAACATGTTTCGATTATTCTAGTGGAGCCTTTCTTGGGATCGGCGACCTCTGTCGTCGTCTGGACTGAGACTTTCAATGTCTCCTCGGCCACAGCTTCCGCCGCTTGATGACACTGGCGGTGCTCTCGACTTGCAACGCGTTCTGCTTAGTGGGTTCCCCTTCGGTATTCTGGTCTTCCGAATGGTACATTCTGACCGTCATCTTTGTTGCTGTTTTCCACAGACGTTTGCTTGATCTTGTAATATTAATATCGACAAGCCTGAATTCTGACAAATCCAGTGGTTGCTGTATTCCTTATCGTTTCACGATCGCATTGTGACTTTGAATCTGACGTGATTCGTATACGTAAGACGAGTTCTTGTTTCCGCTGCCTAGCGAGTAATTTCGAGTTGTTCTTGTTTATTCACCGTCCGCACTGCCAATCGCACAGAGGTTAGACGGAAGAATTAAGCTCAAATTGGCATGCGGTTATAGCTCGTGAACCATATGCAAGCATGAGAGCTCGGCGTAGTCATTGGAAAAGATTTGACTTTCCTGCCTTGGCGGTCACACTCACGAGGAGACCCAGTCCGAATGAGGAAGGAGAGCACCTTTGACGCCCAAGATGCGGCGGGAAGGACGTACAGAACGGCCCGTACATGATTGATACGAGTCGACATCGCCGAAGAGGCCAAAGGTAGAGCTCTAATCATGCTTTACACGTGGTAGTCGCTGAATGAAACGTGCGTACTACTACTCCCAGGTCGACGCACGGAGCATCATATCTCTAGTTCGCGCGAAAGCTGCATACACACGAAACGTAGTAAATGCATCATTATGACATAGCTACTACAGTAGCTCAGTCAATGAGATATTTGCGCTTGAAGAATGCACGTAGGTGGAAGATCTGCCATATGCCAAGGCAGATGAGAGAAACCAGCGAGAACCATGCGAAGTTTTGTACTCGTGAGTTCGTGGACACTAAGGTAAGGTCGTTAGCGTATACGGTAAGGGGATGCAAATGAGACGCACTGTTGGTAGACTGAAACCGCTCTTCACGCTTCTTGAGGTATCCCATCTCGTCCACAATTTCCTTAACCACTCCTTCGAGCTTGCGCATCTCCGTCTCAAGCGCTGAAAGCGACTCCTGGTTCGCAATGGCGCTGTGGGACATGGTCAGGACTTCTCCAACATACTCTCAGATGATATATTAACGCACTTGTAGTCGACAGCGTCTGCACCGATGTCAACGTCCAAGTCGATGACACGTGTTCTCGGCTTTCCCCCCTCCGCTATAAAGACAAGCATGATTAAGCTCGTGTGATGTAAGACAGTACGCATCCATTACTTACCGACGTCCAAGTAGTTTCGGAAGCATATCCCAACGTCGCCTTCATCGTTATGTGCCGTGATAGCAAATCTGGCCTCTCCTGAGATTCCCCGCTTGTTCAAGTAGACATTCTTCTCAGGACCCGAATCCACAATCTCGATGTCTAACCTTTGACCCTCTCCTGGTCCCACGTTGGCAGTGACAATAACAAGTGCTCCTTTATGTGCTGTGTTCCATATGCACTTCGCTGGAGGGTATCTGTACGCTTGAATCTCGAATTTGATCGCGGTGGTGGGTGTTGAGAGCAATAGTGTTGCTACGATGACCGCGAAGACAAAGCGTAGTGACGAGATGCAGCTATACATTTTACGATTATGAGGTCTGGGTGGTATAAGATAACGTGGCAAGACCTGCACTGTCTACTACAACAGTGAGGTGGTGGTATGAACTCAGAGTGTGTCGCGCAGAGGCTGCAGCTTCCTCCTCGGCGTCTATACACTGGTTACACGTCGCTTCCATCATGGCGGACCAAAGAGCTGTCTGAAACCACGATGGGCATGTATTTGGCATCCCGAAACTATGTTCTATTCCGAATCCCCTGTGGTTCGGGTCTTACTATCAGGGACGGGACTGCCTCGGGCACGTGACTTCCTCCTGCCCGGCTCGACTTGTATCTTTTTTGTCGTCGAAAAGTATGTATGAACTGCTCTTCAAACTTTGCAGTTTTATGTGCCTCGTATGTATGTGTCGTGCTCTTATTTTGTCTGAATTTTCGGTTGATATTAGTAATTCCTGCTTACTGCCTCTCTATACTACGCTTGGCGCCTGTCCTCGCCGTGCGCTCTCGAACGTTGCTCGAACGCTCGGATGCGCGATAACATACTGCATTCTGTTCTCTAGTCGATGCTAGCTCGCACTGTTGTACTTTGCGCATCTTGGCCGGCTTTAAGCTCGTGAATGCTGTATATTCCTGTAGCGAGCGACCTGTTCAAGGACTGTCAGTGTCGCCGTATTCTTCGCGATAGGATGACAGTCGCACAGCAGTGAGACTGGAGAGCTTCTGCTCGCCCCGCCCCCTCCTTCCATCCAGGGGATTCGGAAAGGAGCGTCAGCGAACTTCAGCTCGTCTGCAGAACATGAGCCATACCCGGCATACCGTGATGAATTCTCGTTTCCAACGCGCATCAGCCGAGAAATTCGATTCGTCGTGAGCCGTCCCGCGCGCGGCCCGGGTAGAGGATACTGGAAGAGCAGCTGACTGTCGAAGTCGAGTACTTGAGCTATGGCTGAAGTCACCGCTGTCTCGACTGCGCCCAATACCAATATGCCCTCTGAAGGTCGTACGCTGCACTCCAGCAAACTGACGAAGATAGAGGTACGCTTGTTGCTGTAACTCTACGCATTCACCTAAACAACAATCCAATGTGGCACGAAGATTTTTCGATTACCACCTCGATGGCTATTTGTTCGTGTAGAGACTGAGGGTGGGCTAGTGGGCTGGGGAGAGGCCACGCTAGAAGGTGAGCACTCAACGTAGTTTCACGATTCTAAGCTCAAAATGCTGTTTCAGGGCACACAGAGGCGGTCGAAGGAGCCTTTTCGGCATTAAGAGACACCTTTATAGGCTGGGATGGCGATAGAATCCAGGATATATGGCAACACGCCTACCGTTCTCGGTTCTACAGAGGCGGACCCGTGCTGATGGTAAGCTAATCCGACTGCATAGTATACACCATAAACGGCTGATGCCATCGTTTTATAGTCAGCCCTTTCGGGGCTCGACATCGCTCTATGGGATATCAAAGGAAAGAAACTCGGCGTGCCGATATGGCAACTTCTTGGAGGTAAAGTCCGAGACAATGTCAAAGTATACGGATGGATCGGCGGAGACACACCACAAGCTGTTGTCGAGGGCGCCACCCTACGAAAAGAGCAAGGATTTACTGCCGTAAAGATGAACGGAACTGGTGCTTACTCTTCTCTGTGCATTGGACCATCGGTTAACCCATGATATTAGGATCCTTGGACTGGATCGACTCGCCATCTAAACTCACCGACTCCATTCAGCGGATACGGGATGTACGCGCCATAGGCCTTGACGTCGGCATAGATTTCCACGGCCGTTTGCACAAAGGCATGGCGAAGCAGCTTGCGAAGTTGCTCGAACCGTTGCAGCCCCTATTTATTGAAGAACCCCTCTTACCGACCCAGCCAGAGGAGATCGCAGACTTGTCTAGGATGATATCTACGCCTATCGCCTTGGGGGAACGGCTATATGGTCGAAATGACTTCCGGCCGTACCTTGAACGACGTGCAATCGACATTGCACAGCCAGATGTGGGTAGAGTGATGATCTAGCCGCGCGATGTTGCTGATATCCCACGTTAGGTTGCTCATTGTGGCGGGATCAGCGAGTTACATAGGCTGGCCTCTCTGACTGAAACATACGATGTAGCTCTTGCACCCCATTCCCCCATTGGACCCATTGCACTCGCTGCGTCTATACAAGTCGATTTAGTCGCCCCGAATTGTGAGTGTCAAGAGAAATACGTATGACGTCCTGCTTCTCATGACCGTTTGCAGTTGTTATTCAGGAGATGAGCTGGCAAGTGCGTTTGCACAGCGTTTTCGTTAACTTCTGAGTTTCTCACATGTACGTCTGCAGATTCACTACAACAAAGGCGCAGATCTTTTCACGTATTTGGTCGACCCATCGGTTTTTGCGGTGGACAACGGATACATCAGAGCACTGGAAGGTGAAGCTTATACTCTTCATAACACCGCGATCTCTGACGCCCCATCAGGTCCCGGGTTAGGCATTGTGATCAATGAAGACCTTGTCAGAGAGGCCGCAGCAGCATATGCGAAAGAGAAACCATGGCGGAATGAAGTATGGCACGGCGCTGATAATGCGTTGCGGGAGTGGTAGTAGCTTAGTTGAACTCTGATATTTCGGAAGCAATAAGTCGCGGTAGTACAAGGTTTGACAGTTTGAGATACTCAGGAGCTTTTTAGTTTGCACATGTTGGGATCGCAAGCTCGGTCATATCCTAATTCGATTGCCGTGGGCCGAGCTGGTACTTTACCTCTTCGTGTAACCACAGGGACCCATCTGACACTCTTAGGGGAAAGATTATACCACAGCGTAGGCTGTACTAACCACTCAAGCCAAAGCGTAGTGAGAAATGAGAATGAAAACTACGAATATATTACGCCCGAAGGTCTAAGTCAAGACTGAGAAAATCAAAGTACATCCGAGAATCCTATGATATTGTCCGTGAATGATACAAGATCGATAGACATACAAGACGAGTAAGAGAGATAAGAGGTAGAAATTGTAGAGGGGCCATATGTCTACAACGGTCAACGGATAAAGAAACTCTGCGCTACAGCCAAGGCACAGACGGTGGAACAAACGAGGAAGCCGAGGGGGTATCCAGACGGATTGTTTTGTACACTCATTGACCACATCTATATGTTACCAGTCAGTATGAAAGTGACGTTGCGGCACTGACGACACATACCAGACCACCGAGAACGGGACCGCAGAAACGGGCCAAACTAACTATACTCTGGGCGATGCCGTTAGCATACCCTACGATGTGCGGTGGGGACACTAGACCGAGATAAGCGTCAAGACGTTAAGGATCGGACATGATGAGATGACCCACTGTAGTTCAGGAGGACAGCGACCGCAGTGTAGCTGAAGGTGATCGCACAGAACCGAATGGCGCTAAAGATCACTCAAGATCAGCTGGGAGGACACAGATAATGAAGCGAAATTCTTACGTGCTAATGGCCAACGCTTCATATGCGAAAATAAACGCGAGCATCGTCAGATAGATATAAGAACCAAAGAAGCAAGATACTTACCGCACATGAGGATGAAGTTGCCATCATCGGTGGCACTTGCGAATACACGATATAGGATTACAGATAGGTACGCTGGTATATATAGAAGCGACCCGATGCGGAACATGGCCAAGTGAGAGAAACGACCCCGAGGAGGACTGTAGAAATGTGCCGTTAGCAAACTTAGACCACAGTATCACGCATAATACATACCCAATATTTCTGGTGGCAACATCATATCAGTAAAACTGCGGCTTCAATCCACCGAACATTACTCACGGGTAGAAATAGAACTGGTAGACGATTTGTGCGAGGCACATGAGAGCAACTGCAAATAACTAAGTCACAGGACACGCCAGCATAGGGCAGAAAAGACTGACTGAGCTGCGAGAAATGACCGGCATTGAGATTCAATCCGCCACTAGGATATTTCCTGTTGTATAGTATGAATCAGGGTGTATTCCTCGGCGGCAGGGACGAAAACTTACGAGACAAGGTACAGATAGAAGACCTGGTCGTGCGTCGTGGAATGCAACGCAAGCACACCGTACTGGAAGATAATTAGCAGCGGAAGCTGAGACATGAGCGAAGATTCGGGCGCAGTCTCTGGGGCAGAATTGATCTGCGACATGCGTTGGTCCTCCGTAATAGGTGCAAGCGATGGGGCGGCGGTAGCCTCTTGCTCGTCCGCCAAAGCAAGCAACTTCTGTGCTTCAACAACGGCAGGAGGCGTTCGGACACCGACATGCGAGAAGATCGGCGCCGTTGTGGTCGAGTAGCGGCGTACAGGCGTCTGGGAGACGTCGAGTCCGCTTGCGGAGGGCGACATCACATTCGAGGGGCGGCGTATGCCGGCGGGCGAGGGACGGTTCTGAGACGTCGAGGGTCCGCGCGAGGTACTGGGGTGGAGGACCGTCGAGGCGACAGACGGCCGCCTGATGAAGCGGTTGTTGCGAGGTGTCGGGTCATAGTCGAACATATCCTCCTCAGTAAGCTCATCGGGAGTCCCGGACCGCTCGGCTACGGACGCGGACGCCTCGGGCCCGTACTGCCAGTCGTCATCGTCTTCGAACACCTCTTCGTTGTCGACGTTGATCGCAGCGGCAACCCAAAGATCTGCGATGCTAGTCACAGTGTTCTCGTTCGCCATCAGGAGACGCTGGGCGAAGTTGAGGTCCGCGCCCGAAGTGTACGATCCGATAGCTAGCTCGCCTGCCCCCGTGTTTGCGTTGCTCTCGCGCCGCCTGCGGTATGAAGCCATGCTCGCCCGTCTGGCGCTGATACTGGGCCCAAGCGTACCGTGGCTCGCCAGCCGAGCACGGTACGACCCATTGTAGCCGTAGGCGGACCCCGCAGCTGCGCTTCCGCGAGAGAAGCCGCGAGCACGGCCCGGAGCGGGAGCCAGGGGAACCGGGGTAGACGTCGACGCACTGAGGGTCTCTTCTGGCACACGAGAAGCGAAGATGCCAGAGAACCTGCGGCTGACTTTGCGACCAATGGTACCGATGATGCCTGTCTGTTCGTGCGAGTCGTCGGTGGGTGATACGGGGGGCGAGTCTTCTTCCGGGATGGTAGGTACATCTGTGTTCTTCTCGGGCGGAAGCCGTATGGCGCCCTGTCTGGGTCCACAGTCCGGTCCAAGAAAGAGAGACAAGAAGGAGCCTAGATTGTCTCCCGTCAGCACCGCTTATCTTTGGATGAGGCTTTACGCACCTGTCAGAGTGACAGTCGATGCAACCATACACGGTAGAAGGTACGGATATTCCACAAAAAGGGGTATCTTGCCAAAGGATCCTGACCATTTCGTTGCAGGGTTCTCGACTGTGAGAGGAGTCAGTGAGATGCTGTAGGAAATGTTCGAATGTGTACTAACAGGTTCCTCCAACGATGGCGCCAACCACACCTCCAAGACCCCAGGAGAAACTGTCCCCGAAAATGAGTCAAATAAGAAATTGCGGTTGAGTCTTTCTTACCCAAGGATAGCATAAGCCCTGCCCTCGTTGCTTGGGTCTGTTATTGATGCAACCGTTCCACGAGCGACGCCAATGGCGCCTGCAAATACACCTTGGGCTAGTCGTATAGCCATGGCTTGCTGAATAGTCTTGGATGTACCAAACAAGACGCACGTAATGGCGCTTCCGAGGAGAGAGATGCCAACTACGAGTCGCTGTCCGTGCTTAGCAGCAACGGTAGCCTAAGGCGGCGTGTTAGATGACGCGTTCAAAGGACGAATGTACTTTGCTAATATGCTTACCCATAGTAAGGACGTCAAGAATTGCGTGAGGAAGAATGTTGACACTACATACGTAGGTCAATGCTGTGCAAAGATAAAGCGGCGTAGCACGCACCCAGTATACCCGTCCAGTATCCTACATCCGCTTCATTCTCAAACTGATCAAAGCCTGGACTGAGATCAGCTTCCTGTTCGACGCATATGCACAGCATACATACTCTCAACCATGAATAGCAGGAACGGCGCCGAGACATTCGCGCACAGGAACTCTCCGAGCATACTCTGTGTGCACGATATGGTCAATGTGTATCGTATCATAAGGGGCGGCGTACGATAGACAGCACGATCATCGACACCATCGGCAGCGGCGTCGAGTACACCTCAGGCGGTGGCTGCAACGCGCTCGGTATCGCGGGTCGCTCAGGCTTCGGCGAGCGCACCCCGCCCTCCTCATCCAGCGCATTGTTGCTCCTCCACCTGCTGAAACTCGGCCGATGTTGGGATTGAGTCGAGAACGAGACGCGTCCCGGAGCAGACGGGCGCCGCGGCGTCGTCTGCGGGGTCGTCGGTCTGCGCACGGGGGACGCATCGTCGGCGTCGAGCGCAGAGTCACCTGCAGGGGCCCCGAAGACCCGCCTCGGGGGCACTGGCGTGCGGTTGGTCGATGGGTCGCTCATGGCGGGAGGAAAGATGGAGGTCGGCGACGACTTTGCGCAGGTCGCCACTGGCTGCGATCGGTTTAGGATGGGCGCTGGTTGGGTTTCGGTTGCTCGCCTATCTAGCCGTGATTGATTGACGTCACGGTTTCAAAAGAGTGCTTACTGGGTAACAAAGTAATTGAAGCGTTGTGATAGGGTGGTTAGAAACGCTTTCAAACGCTTTGAAGCCCAGTAACAAAGTTTTCTATTGACCCTTCGCTCCTTAAGCGCACAAAGGTCTTCCTTTCCGACGTCGACCCCGTCCTGCATCGATGTTCTGGCATAATTCCCGCTACACTTCTCCGGTGTCTGCTGACTCTGGAATACGATAATCGGTATCGATATGCAGCGTGCATTTTGCGACCGAAAAAGCCTTCTCAGATGCAAAGTCATTGCTGACTTGCTACAGCAAATTTGACGACTCCTCTCG
The DNA here is from genome assembly GCA_005298045.1 of Pleurotus ostreatoroseus. Taxonomy (NCBI): domain Eukaryota; kingdom Fungi; phylum Basidiomycota; class Agaricomycetes; order Agaricales; family Pleurotaceae; genus Pleurotus; species Pleurotus ostreatoroseus. The sequence goes on along the minus strand of SWBT01000315.1, from coordinate 99,344 downwards.
GAATCACACGATGCCCTATGGTCTTGAATCATATTCGCAGCGCGCTCATGGTCTACTCTCTATACACCCATGACAGACTTGACCGGATAATCTACTATCGCTGACATCCAACGGTCTCTAATGCTACCGACCCGCGACATGTATGGAAGTAGCCTAAGCAGTCTTTAGTGGACCTCTCTGCCCAATGTGAGTTCTACACTACCCCGAGTGCAGGCCGCCGCATTCTCTGACGAACGCCCTTGCTTTTCACAGGCACTTCCGTGCCCACCTTCATGAAACTTCTATGGCCCCGTTGTAGGTGGTATCGGGCCCGCGAGGCGTCTTCTTCCCACGTCTAACCTCTATGGGCGCTCACACTCGAGCTGTCCATGCCGAAATAGCTTCTCATGTGTCCACTAAGTTTCGTATGGCGGCTCAGGTATAGTGCAGCAATGATCCCACCGTATGCAACTGACCTTTGGTTCGTAGAAAGAGACTATGTCTTCCCATATGTTTTCGTCGCGCTCTCGAGCGCGATTCGCACCCTCTTCGAACCCGGTGCTGTGTGAACTGGTCATCGTTGGTCGAAGGTACCGGCCCCATGAAATCGACACTAGTCAAAAAGGTAGTTTAGCTTAGGAAACACGCATGCCGGCCATCCAAGTGTTGCAATCGCCCGCACTGCATTTCGGTCACCGCCTACAACCGCCAGCCACTAGGAAGTCGGGCAGTTGAACGAGGTGGCGTCGTATGATACTATACCATGGTCCGTCTTCATTCTCTTTGTCTCTGCCCTCCAAAGCTGACTGCCTAGCCAAGTGTAGCTCAAATTGCTGCGCCGACCGTGCCCGGTCATCTTCAGCGTATATCGAGCTCTACGCGTCCTTGTGCGATCCATACCCAATAACCTCCAGACCGTTATTAGCTAGTCATTTCCTCTTGGTTCTCCGCCAAGTCCTCAGGCTCGTTGCTTGACCCAAAGCAACCATAGCTCCCCGACATACGCCACAATCCCGCAAGGCCATCGGTGCAGTACAGCACAAAACGCCATCAAGCGCGTCATGTTCTATGCACTGCCCCTGGCGTGCACGAAAGCGCGGACGAAAGTGGCAAATTGTCGTCCCACTCTCGTTCACGATATGGCAGTATGTGGCCGCTTCGCACACAACGCCAGCCACCGAAAATTGCAAGATTTTCCGAAGCGGCGTCAGGACGTTGTCCTCGACCCCTTGGCCCTCCGCGAAGTACTCACGTACACTCAGGCTCATTGCTTGACGCGACTCAGCCACATTTCCCCGACATACACCCCGATACGCAATTCCGCCCGCAGATAACGCCGCCCTCTCGCCACTGCACCACAAACAGCGCCGCGCTGGACGTGCGCCGCACGCGGCAGACCAAGCGAAAGCGTCGCGACTATCGTCCCACCCAGGCTTCCCATACGCAGTGTAGACACTGCTCGCCATTCAGAGCACGGCGAACGCTGCGCTGCTCATGCACGCATATGAATCCTGCATTCTCCGAGCGCGTCCCACGCAGCGTGCGTACTGCGGTACTCCATGTGCGCCGCTCTCCTCAAGGCTTTCGCACCCTTTTTTGCCAGCGTCGAGGCATCCAAGCAATCAGCCGTACAGAGATCCCGGACGCTCTCTGTAGCTCTTCGTTGTCCTCAAGCACTTCGAACGCTGCACTACTCATACGCGCATATGAAGCCTGCATTCTCCGGGCGTAGTGCGACGCGCACGGCGTGCGCACCGTCGTACTTCATATGTTACACGCCTCCCCGTTCACGACTTTGTGCCCTCAATAGTCTCGCAAACATCCAAGCAATCCCAGCTACACAGAAAGCCCCGGAATACAATACTGTATCGTGCTCTGTAAGACACCCCCGTTTTTCTGTCCAATGAGGCTTCCAGCCAAGATCCGGCACCGCTGCAGCTCGTCCTTCTCTGCGCCACAAACCCGACTCCTGTCGCGCGCTGTGAGAGCCCTGCTTACCACGGCATCCTCAAGCAGCAGCCTTATACCTTTCCAAATCGCGGCTCCGTGGCCATCGTCGCGTCTTCAGTGCTCACGATGAGATGCTCACGGTATCTGGTTCTGATCAGAAACGCCGAGGTTAAACGTTAAAGATTCGACAATATGTGGCGCACTCCCGACGTCTCGAATGTTCGTCCCCTCGGGAGGCTACTCGCTTCCCAAAAGGATGCCGCGCGCCCCCGCTCTTCCCACTACCCCCTAGCTAGCCATACGCTTGTTGTCCAACACGGTACAGTCCTAGCCTGACAGGCTGCATTTCATTAGAAGTCCCTCAGCTGTGGCCCACAAACTTTCGAAGTCGATTCGAACTCAGCTCAACGTGCTTGTTTGGACGCGCGCCATGCTTGCTCGAGCTCGCCGGCGCAGCCTGAGCCCCATCCGACCATTCGACGTCAGCCATGGACCACGGCACGGCCCCTTTGCGCCGCACCCGTTCATGTAACGCGCTTCCCCGCAAGTCACCGTCCTTGAAGTCGCTGTGCCTGAATATCGAGATCGGGCCGCGTCTCGCAGGTGCGAATACGATACGTGCTGGGCGAGGCATTTGTAGTTCGCTGACAGATATCCCCTGTGACATTTTACAGATATGATGTTCCGACACAGACATACGTGCGACGTCCGTCCTATTGTGGACCGACGCGCATGTGCCGCGCCGTCTATGTTCGTGTTCGATTCCGCATGGTACAGCGCGCTGGGGGCTCACTGCGCGTACAGCTTGCCCGCATGAGGCGGATCTCCTCCCACAGTCCTCAACATTCAATGTCCGCGGAACAATGCGAGATGCGTCAGGGGCACAGGACGACGTTCCGCACACGCAGTCCTCCAATGATCTTTGGCTATGTGCTTGATGATGCAACGATGCATTACTCTAAATTCATGCAGATGCTTTGATAGTTACCTGCGTGCCAGTTACACCTCGTCAGGGACCGCACACTGCAGCCGCGGCGATTGTGAACAAGGTGTCGCAATGCAGCAGTATCTTGTTACTGCCTGGATCTCGCACCATTCGATACATTCGATACCGGTCATCAGGTCAAGATTGGACGAGATGGCGGCAACGGACGAAGGTTCGTGTCATTGTCTTCCTGGCTGTGTTCACCCAAATTAATACCTGTGTTTGAAACATATACAGATCAACGTGACGCCGTGGTCCCCAGCGTTCCAACTGACGACCAAAGGCTTCCTGGAGGTCTAGGTGTGGCGCAAATGCACCACGACGGCTACCATGAACAAACAACATTGAACGGAACTCTCCAGCCCTCCGGTGCATATGTTAACGAGGGCGGTGACTGCGACGCCCGGGTGCTAAAGTTGCGTCGATACATTTCCGTCGGACCTTGAACCCATCGAGTGGATACTGCGGTCTGAGACTGCACACGGCGGGCCATGTTCGTTGCTTACGAACAATAGGTTGTGGATGCGCCGAGCGGAAGGAGGCTCGCTGTGGCATGCGCCGTGCAAAGTTGGCCGTCGCGTCATCATTTTAATTACGACCATGTACGACGGTGACGGGGCTTCCTAGGCGGGCAGAAAGTTACCCGGCTGATGGCGAGGAGGCCCGACTCGATCGCAACTTCGCACAGCGCCAGGAAAGGAAGGACGGGCGCGACAAGCCCGAGTCAGTCGAGAACGCCGCGCGATGCATCCTCGCCGCGACGATACGCGACGTGCGGAGCGGGATTTGACGCGAGCTCGCAGCTCCGTCGTACGCGCGACCCTGCACGGAGACTGGAGGCGATTCGGACTCTTTGCGCGATGGGGACATGCGAATCATGACACCTGCCCAATCGGGACGCCACGACAACCTTTGAAGCGGCGTGGCGGTGATGCGCAACGCTCTTCCTTTTCCACTCTGTGTTGCTCGGGTGGGCAGCAGGACCTGAAGCGATGCAGGATATGTTCTGTCATGGTGACATGCCTGCGAGCACACCGTGCCGCGCGTCGAGCACGTCGTCTTCGCTGGGTGGGGTGCCCGGGAGCGGTGGCCCGTTGAACCCGCTCCGTGTGCGGTGTTGTCCGGGTCCGTCGCGCGACGTTATGTTGACGGGGCGCGATTTCAGATCTTGCAAGGGTCGCCATGCTGCTGGATCTGCATAATGAAATAGATCCGTGCACCGAGCTGAATCTGAGCCGAATCTGCGTCCGCGCCAGCCAATGGGAACGCCTATGCCGTACCTGTTCTTTGCCCGCATCACTGCCCGCATCAGTGATTTTCGGCGTGAAACGCGTGAAACATCGCGACTACTTCATCCCAGCTTCATCTCTCGTATGTCGCCTAGCCTGTTTCCCGTTTAGGCACTTGCCCGCCCAGCACGGCCTGCGATTGGCCACGGAAGACGACGAGCACAGTCGTTGACGGCACTCTTTGCTGCAATGTCATGTCGTCCTCGTCCGCCCGCGACTATCGCGCCCGAAACACTGCCCCACGTGGTCCTGCACAATATTCCGCTGTCCGCCAAACACATATAAGACCCGCAGCCGCTGCCCTTCCGTTCTCCCCATCCCAGGTCTTTCCGGGCTTACTTCTTTCTTCTCGTCTGTACATTTCTACTCCTCCCTTCGGGTCGTATTCAAGCCTCTCCGCAACAATGCAGCAGCAACTCGTCCACTCCGAGTCCACCGCCCTCACCCCGCCTCCTTCCAAAATAGTCATCCCTGACCTTGTCTCCCACTGCGACTTCCCGCTCCGCAACAACCGCCATCGCAAGCAAGCCACCGTCGAGTGTAAGCAATGGCTCTTCCGCGGCGGCAACCTCAGCGAGCGCAAGCGCAACGCGTTCCATGGTCTCAAAGCCGGCCAGCTCACCTCCATGTGCTACCCGAACGCTGCATACCCACAGCTTCGTGTCTGCTGCGACTTCATGAACTGGCTTTTCCACCTCGACAACATCTCCGACGACATGAATGACCGCGGCACGTCCAACACGGGCATCGACATCATGAACACGCTCTGGTGCCCCGAGACTCACAACCCTGCGTCACGCGTCGCCAAGATGACGAGAGAGTGAGTCTCACGCGTCCTATATTGCTTGCGACCCGTCTCTGACCGTGTCCCACAGTTTCTGGCGCAGACTCATTCCCACTGCCACACCAGGCATGATGCAGCGTTTCCGCGAGACCATGGATTTCTTCTTCCAGGCCATCACACAGCAGGCTATGGATCGCGCGGAAGGCGTCGTCCCTGATCTTGAGTCGTACATTGCCCTTCGGCGCGACACGAGGTATGTGCGCATGTGCGTGTCGTGGGTGCCGCGAAGCTTATACTGAATGCACAGCGGCTGCAAACCTTGCTGGGCCCTCATTGAGTACGCATACAACCTCAATATCCCCGACGAAGTCATGGACCACCCGACTATTCGCAACCTCGGTGAGGCGGCGAACGACCTGGTGACATGGTCGAACGTGAGTGACATTTCTAGCATGGCGTGGGGTGGAAATCACTAGAAGCAGAGGCTGATGCCATGTATCCTTATAGGACATCTTCTCGTACAACGTGGAACAATCGAAGGGTGCGCACGACGGACCATGGTGTATCGCGCGATAACAGCTGATGCGCGTTCTTCATATAGGCGACACGCACAACATGATCGTGGTCGTGATGAAGCAGGAGGGTTTGGATCTGCAGTCCGCGGTCGACTTCGTGGGAGAGCTCTGCCAGCAGTCCATCGACCGCTTCGTCGCCGACCGCGCGAGCCTGCCCTCCTGGGGCCCAGAGATCGACAGGCAGGTCGACACGTACGTGCAGGGCCTCGCGGACTGGATCGTAGGAAGCCTCCACTGGTCGTTCGAGTCCGAGCGGTACTTCGGCAAGCACGGGCTAGACGTCAAGACGCACCGAGTCGTCCAGTTGCTCCCACGCCGGGAGTGAGGCTCGCACGCGCCGCTGGACGTGCCCGCTGCGGCCCCGTCCAGTGTTCGTGATCTTTATTCGGGGTACGTCACCTTTCTATTGCGCTGCGGCGACGTCGGGCGCATTTGCTGACTCTGTCCTCGCGTCTTCCGCATTGCAGGTGCCTTCGTCCCCCTTCTTCGTCATAAGGATCTCCAAGGACAGTGCCTGCGCTGTAGTGCAGCTGCTAGAACACGACTGGACCCTTTCCTGCTCTCGGTTATTTCCTCTGCGATCAATGTATTTCTACAACCTGTCGCTGCAGCCCTCGCACCGCATCCGCATCCATTGCACGGCGAGGCCAGCCCGGCCCCAGACTTCGAGTCCAAGCTTCAGACTGCGAAGATTATGTATTATCGAACCCCTGCGCCATCGCTACATTCTTTTCCACGTCCACGTGTCATCCCGTTCCCAGTTCCGTTTCCATGTCCTGCTCTGTACATCGCGCATGCTTGTTCCGCGATTCCGCCGCACAGCCTACGCCCTTCCTCTCCTTACGCTACCCCGCCCAACATTCGTTTAATCCCGGCCGCCCCGCGCCGCCCTTCCCTACCCCGCCTAATACGCAGTGCGCACAGCCTACTCTAATCCCTCGAACTCTGGCTTCGTTCACCCTACTCTACGTTCTTTGTTCGCACACGCCTAGTGTCTAGTCCATTCCTAGTACCATCCTTATTCGCTCTTTTCCCTGCCCCCGCTCGGCACGCCGCCCCTCGATCTTTCGGGGACGCGTGCTCCGAGGCTCGACACACCTCTTCGGCTCCGGATTGCCAGGAAACGTCCGGCACCGCCAGGCGCAACACGGCGCTGAATAGGCCCCTTCGTTCTTTTCCTTTTCCTCATAGAGACTCTTCATAGAGACTATCGTATCTAGTATCGGTGACTCGTTCTGTTGTAGCCATTGTGTATTTATTTCTGGCTTATAAATACGCGAACATTGTTAATGGTTCATTGATGCGTTCGACGCGTGCGTGTGACCAGAGCACGTGGTTGTGACGGACGCGTTTGTTGTGACTGTCGTTTGAAGCGCGCGTGGTGACGGTCTTCACTGCGACGTTCACCTTCTCAGAAGTTGAGTTACGATGCTCAAACTAGTGCGTACGCGCATCGAAGGCTTTATCCTTCGTTTTGATCTTCTCTGATAAATCTGCTAGACGTTCATCTGTGCTGGAGACTCAGATGCTGCAGTTCGCTAGCGATGGTCACCGTAAATTTTGAGCACAATAAACGCGGTCGGCTCCGACCCGAGACACGCAAACCGAGGTCACCGATCCCCCACGGCGTTCTCGGTAACTAATATCATCCAACTCATACTGCCTAAACGAGGTCGTTTGCGAAGAACGTCAGAAGGGACCGACGGAGCCGGTCTGCACGTCGACCAAGCGCGGACGCGAACGCCCTGCTTCGCGTTCCACAGCTTCCGCTCAGCAGCCAGTATCAATCATGCTTTAGGCTACGGTATCGAGAAGACCGGGCTCATATTACGGAGGTCGCTGGCTTCCGTCTCTTTAGGATGCGATCTGGGAGACAAGATGTGGGGACGCTGTGAGACTCTACTCGATCTCGCGTTTGTTGGTGCGACGAAGGTCGAGCACGTCTTCAGCTCCCTCTGCTCCAGAATCATGGCTCTTAATGACAGTACTCGCGGGTGTCGCGTCTACCCTTCTCGTGTAGATTGCCTACGCTGTGGATAATGAACAACGATGCGTCGAAGCGCTTCGCGATCGTCTTTGGATATCAGTGACCTGACGTTAAGCGGAGCTGGGTCAATGGGCACATGGACATGGACACTAGGCGTGCCCGTCGTGCAGAACTAAGTTCAACTAACACTGAACCCTGCGCTGAAGAAGCAATACGATGATCAAAGGAAGCTCCCCCATTTCTTTCCGAATCGATGCTATCGATGTCTACAACAGATATATAGGGTCCTTATTATCGAATGCATGAAGGCTACTCTCACGACTCAAGGAGTGTCGAGGTGCGTCGAGTTTAAACAAATCCTACAGTCCTTCCTAGCTACTGAAGTCTGCATCAGTCACCTAGAAATGTTTCAGATAGGGACAGTCAACACTGGCTCGCTTCATTCCTGGGACAGACCAGCCAATGACAATCCCCTACCCGTCCAATTCCCCACACCTCACCCCAACCCGCCATCAGTCCTCACGGGCCTGAACGCCCTCGACATCGGCAGACACGCTAACTTTCGCGTCCACGCCCAGATCAAGGATGTCCGCAAAGACGGCATGAAGATCAACATGGCGTCCTGGGCGGACACCGTGCAACACTCCTCGGGCTGCGCCTGGCTTGTCCCCCCTCCCTCCGACAGCGACTTCCAGTACGGGCACTTCTGCACGTGGGACGACCACCCGTGGTACAATCCCAAGCGGCAGACCACGCGCCGCATCCGCTTCACGCGCCCCTACGCAGCGCCACCGCGGGTTGTCGCGTGGCTCGACATGATCGACGTCAGCAACAAAGTCAACTGCCGCGTCCACGCACACGTCTCCGACGTTGCGTGCGACGCGTTCACGCTGCACGTCGATACGTGGGCGGACACGGCGCTCTACGGCGCGGGCGTGTACTGGGCGGCGCATTCCGCGGGGAGGAAGGACGTGTGCAGCGGGACGTTCGGGACGGGGGACGTCCGGCCCTGGTCCGAGCCGCGCTGCGACAACTTCAAGACGTGCTTATTCCGGAGCGCGAACTTTGACAAGCCGCCGCGGGTGTTCCTTGCGTTCAACAGTATCGATGTCGACCGTGGCGCGAACCTGCGGCTCAAGGTGTATACCAGCCATCTCATGTCTGCGGGGATGATCTGGCATATCGACGGCTGGGCTGATACAGTGCTGTATTCTGCAGGCGTATCGTTTATCGCTGTACCTTAGCAGTAACGTGCCAGGTCAGGCATTTTATGTACTACATACGTGGCCGCCGGCCGGTCCTATATCACTTATGTTGCAAGCAAACAGGCGGATCGCCCCAAGTCTAGGGTCCCGGTTGGATTGTGCGACGAAAGCCGGTAATTGCACGAGATTGGACAGTATACCAGCTTAGAATGAAGTGAAGACAGTTTATCAACGCATGACGGCCGCAAAACCGGTTGGTTGGTCAAATGGAGGATATAAAGGCCCAAAATACAATGATGACGGCGCTCGTATGTATGGATACAGTAAGTCCGAAGTTTAGCGAGTATCTTGAATGGCGTGTATGGCTAAATGCTACGAAAAGGACGAATGACGGCGACAACAATGATGATAACTTGCAAGACGTACGAACGTTCGGGGTGAAATGGACGTGCGGTATGTGGTATATGTATTTGCTGTGACTCTGGTCTCAGCACGGTGTCCGATGGGTGTGGTAATAAACGTCGAGGCTACGAAAAATAACGACAGCTGCAATAGACATGGTGCCACCGGGGCTAAGTCTGTGAATGCGTCATGCCAGGGTAAATCATTTTGGATTATAGCTAGATGCTTAATCGTCGGAACCGAAGAGCTCAGGCCAGATGCGGCTATGGGATCGCTGATGGTTCGAGCTTCGATAGCAGTCCAAGAAGCTGTCCGCCCCGGCATCTTTCGCCACACTCGGGGAAGGCGGCGGTGTGGCTAACGGCGTTATGGGCCCGTTATCGACGGCGTTGCTGGGAGTGAGATGCCCACTAGTCCGTTGGGGAAGGAGGATGTTCGGTGAACTACCGGGAGGCTGTATCAACTCCATCGACATGGAAGGACTGGAATTCGGATCCACAGGAAGACTCGTTGACGGGGCTACGGAAGTCGTGAACGGGGATTGCGATGCTAGTGGCGAGTCAGCGTTGATGTTGCAGGGCATTAGACTGTCATATAAACGTACTGGTCTGCGGCTCTTCAGGCTTGTAATGCCACTTGAGGTGGATCGCCAGGCCGTTACGTCTCTCGAAAGCGCGTGGGCACAGTGGGCATTGATGCAACAACACGTAGCCGGGATATGGGCTCGGATAGGCGTATTGCTTTCGACCTCTTACGCGGGTGTTCTCCTTTTCAACGCGCTGAGGGCGAGACCTCTTGGCCTTGAACTTCACCGTAGGTAAAGACTCAAAGTGGGCGGTCCAAGACTCCGCACGAGCCATAGTCGGACGAGGTGCAGAAGGTCCGGCGGTTTCAGAAATAGGCTCAAGCGGCAACGGACTGGACGCGACTGAGGGAGGCAGAGAACCCGAGGCAAGAGAGGAGACACTGCTTGTACCAGGAGTATGTACGGCGTGAGTATCTGTATAGCCAGCCAGATTAGGTGCAGGGCCCATAGGAAATCCCGGATGTCCCAGGCGAAGAGGACCAGGGAACTGAGCTAAAGAAGGTTGCCACGGTGTGGGCATGGTAATCGGCGGCGGTCTCCGCGTCAGGTCGCCTTGCATCGGGATATCCGGCAAACGTGGAGGCAAGCGTGACGGAATAAGTGGCGCATAATAGGAAGTTTGGCTAGGTCCTATGAGTGTATGCTGAGGACGATGCAACGGGGGAGGGGTCGGTATATGCGGTATGCTAGGCAAGCTATGTCTGCGTCCATCGGAAGTGATGCCGAACGAGGCCTGATAAGTCTCTGAGGGGGTATATATGGTGCCGTGAGGATGCAGAGCTTTCGGTTGAGATTGAGATTGAGGGTAGCTTGGCGCATCATAACGGTGGAACTGTCGAAAGTTCATCTGGGCTCTGTAAAGATAGTCAAGCGTCACCAATAAAGCTCCCATAGCGACGGAAGACGTACGGATCCTGGTCCATCGATGGAAAATGTTCAGTCTGCGGATGATGACTTTGAACGTCGTGTGGGTTGATGTGCCCAAAATGTTGAGTGCCTGGAGGAGGTTGAGCGAACGGAGACGGCCCAAATACGGAAGGGAGAGAAAAGACAGCTGTGTGTGATGGATCATGCGCTACGGGAAATTGGTATTCCATAGTGTAAGGGCCAGGGCTTGGACATCTCGTGACCGGCAAGCTAGTAGAGAGTCCAAGTGGTGGGGCACGGTGGTGGGAAGGCTGTAGAGCTTGAGATATGCCTGGTGGAAACCCAGAGACGTGCGAAGACAGGTTTGAAGCGGCCTTGGATATAGATTGGGCCATGTATAACGATGGGTTGTCAGAAAACCCAGAGAAGGTAGAGTTTGTAGAGGTCGAGGGGTTTAACGCGATAGAATCGGCGGGACTACCGGGCTGGTCCTGCCTTTCCTCCGGTTCGGGAGTTGCGTTCAGGAGAAACGAGTGCTGGAACGTCTCGATAGGGCTGGACGAAAAATTCCGATTCTTACGTGGTGTGTGTGATTCCTGCAATTCCACCTGGAAGATAGACAGCATATCTGGTGGCACGCCAGGAGCCCAATCAAGGAATGCGTCTTCGTCCTTGCGAACGACATTCTCCTTCTTGCGGGGTGGTCTGGTCTGGACGTGGTGTATGAACCCCGCACGAGTGTATCTCGGCCGTTCGGGGCTACCGTCCATCTAGTGGGCTGACGACGAACTTGAGGCAGGTAAATGTGAATATGTAATAAATCATACTGACCGAAACAAAGCTCTAACGCGAGAGCTACGTGGTGGTGGTCGAGGACAAAGAGGACTTGAGGGCAGAAAAGCACGGGGCTCGTTTGGAGACTGCCGCCTAAAAAGGCAAATACTTGACAGGCAGTAAAGTTGTCGGGACAGGATCATGCGCCGATAATAAATCTGCAATCTGTGAGCAGTACTGATCTAGGATGATGAAGATACGTCCAAGATCTCCGCAGTCAATCTCCCTATCTTGTGTATTGGACCCCGATGAACAGATGATATACGCCGAAACGTTCGTTCAGTGATTCCATGTGAGATTGATATCCGTGCGGAGACATTCCGAGAAGGCTACATGTAGGGAGTGTTACAAAGTGCAGATATTACGAAATTTTACAGAGAGGGTTCACGGTATACGAACCACCAATAGATCACTGCAATTGGAGGTCGTGTGAGCTCCCGCAAGACGGACGAAAGTCAGTGCGCACATTAGAAGGTTTTGTTTTGGAGTTCGAAGGCACCTCATCTCCAGGTGATGCTGTCTTGATGTTAGGAGTAGGATGATCAGAGCGAGTGTCCTCCTTCGCTTGCTGGAATGAAGCATTTGCTCCGGCTTGCTTTTCTTCTTTCTCAATCCGAGCTCGCCCTAGATTCTTCAGTGATCCAAATGACTGCAGAATCAAGCACATGGCATACAATCTAGTTTCTCGGTAGGCCTTGTCCCAGCTGCGTCTTGTTCTCTGCGCCGTTCGTCGATACCTTTCTTAGCGAAGTAGTAACTTACGCCGGCTGCGGCAACCAGGCTCGCCCAGCCAAGGGCCTATTTTCCTATGTCAGCAAGTAGTCCGTACGCATGCACATAGACTCGATAACTTACGGTACTCTTGGGATTGTTCATGATATCCTGAAGCTGAGAGTGCTGCTCGACCGAGCGAACCTGGTTGAGATGAACCCGCCGAAAGGATCGGCGTCGCTCCGATGCTCCCGAAGATCGTGACCGTTATCACCGGCAAGCGCGCGCCTCGGCCGTAGTTTTGATCCGAGCCGGTGTCCTGCAGAGCGGCAGGTCGGGCGATCGCAGAGTTTCAATTGTACCGTCCCAACCTTGCCACCAGTCACAATCAAATCCGACGTCCCATGCGTTCAATGATGTGGTTTACAGAGGGTTTGACAGTTTCGGAAAGAAGGGCTGGCTGTGTGTCCTCATCTCAGAAAATATTTCAGACGCTAGACTGGGGCCAACAACTTGGTGAAATCCTGACCATTGGGGAGCCTGCGAAGGGTGGTAAGTTGACGGTCTGGAGGGTACCGAGGCTTTAGAAAATGTTTGCTCTTGGTACGCTTTGATCTGCTCAGCATTCCGGTTGCGAGAGCTAAGATGTGCCATGCTGTCCCATTTTCAGAATGCCACTCGCGCAGGGCAGAAACTTTACGTACATGACAGGATCAAGACCTCACAACGATTATTGAAGATCACTGTAAATCGTGATGCTACGATGCATATTTTGTAGACACGTGCGCTCTACTCTACTATGTTTCACTTTCGTGACCTGGCTGGTCCTCTGCAACACGTGTTCTGTCGCGAAGTGAACCCAGCACACGTCGCATTGTGTGCACTCTATATAGCCAATAGGGCTGGCCATTCTGATCGCCACCAAACTGAGACCCCCGTAGTCAATGTCGTACAGTTACGCTGTAGGTCTCGACCACATGTATCCGGCCCCTCGTGACGCCTCTCACTTATCTGTTCTCTCCAGATGATTGACAAGACACGGCAGTGATACACTATCCGCTTGCGGAAACACGCAAGGTACAGCTCGCTCATTGATCTATGTCGATCATTACTCTCACATCCGCAGGCATCACTCTATAGAGGCAGGCACATGTGCGTATGAGCCACATGTCTATAGCACACGCTAAACAAGTGATCACATTGTAGGAATCCGTTGCATCTTCTATCACGCATGCCAAGCATCGTCAATCGTTCCTTGAGGTCTACACCTAGACTGCCCAACCGTTGCGAGACATTCAACCCACGCGATGATTTTCTCGGCCCCGACGGTTCCATCTCATTGACCGACCTAGCTTTCCTGTACCGGCAACGGAAAGCGCGACGACGATGGCTTTTGCTGGTTCTTTTCCCGGATTTACAGCTACATTGTCTTTGATGGGATGTAGCTTCTCTTCTGGCCTTATGGTTGTTGCAGGGATCCTCAAGGTACATACCTGGGTTGCATGTGCATCCATCAAAACATCTCTTTTGGGTCATGTATCCCCAGCGGGAGCTGAGGTAGTACAGCTGTTGTGCGGTGGTATAAAAGAGACGAAGGATGGACAGGACGAACAGCATTTCAGCATACCCCCAGTAAAACATGGTCGGGCTCCACTCCGCTTCCCTCGTTCGCCTTGCCTCCTTCCTGGCTGCCTTTGGCGCCGCCAGAGTCCTGGGTTTCGACATTTCCCGTAATGACAATGTACGTACTGTTCCCAGAATGCCTCATCAATTCGCAAGCTAACCTGTATGTCAGGTCGCAGCGTGAGTATCAGTATTTAATGATACGCAAGCCACCTGACCGTACCTCACTTCCAGATACTGGGGTCAAAACTCTTACGGAGCCGCTGGAGGCGCACAGTCCTTATGGCAGCAGCCTATCGACTACTACTGCCAGGATAACTCCGTCGACATGTTCCCTATTGCATTCTTGAACGTATTCTTCGGCGCTGGTGGTCTGCCTTCCTTGGATCTTGCAAACGTCAGTGTGACACCTTACATATGAACGTTGGTTACTCAAACCGCCTCTAGATCTGTAGCACCTCAGGAGATCCCGTATTCGACGGCACCCAGCTACCCAACTGCCAGTTCCTTGCTTCTGCTATCCAAACCTGCCAGTCTAAGGGCAAGGCCGTAACACTCAGTCTTGGTGGTGCCACTGGCGCTGCAGGCTTCAGTTCAGATGCCCAGGCAACGGCCTTCGCAGATACAATCTGGAACCTCTTCCTCGGCGGTTCGAGTTCCACACGTCCTTTCGGCAGCGCTGTCCTCGACGGGTACGTCGTTGATCTTGCAACCCATTGTCATCGACGTCTGATGTCCTCCCAGTATCGACCTGGATATCGAGGGTGGCTCGACAGCGTACTTCACCTCCTTTGTCAACCAACTCCGGTCACATATGAATGGTGCCAGCAAGCAGTTAGTGTCTTTTATGTTGATCGTTTGCTTATCACGACAACTAACCTGGATCAGGTACTATATCACTGCGGCACCACAGTGCCCATTCCCTGACGCTTACCTCGGAAGGTACGTTCATCTCATATACGTGCTGCATCATACTGGTCTCAACATTCTTCAGTGTCATCAACGCCGTTGGCTTTGACGCCATTCTGGTTCAATTCTGTGAGTTTCGCGGATGTGTCTGCTTTCATATGGGCTGACGACCTCGTAGACAACAATTACTGTGGTTTGAATAACTACGCCAACCCGAACGACTGGAATTTCGGGACATGGTAAGCTCGTGTCACGTTGACGCACATCTACTTCCGACTTACGCACTCCCAGGGATAACTGGGCCAAGACAACTTCTCCCAACAAGAATGTCAAGATCTTCATTGGCGCACCTGCCTCATCGACGGCCGCAGGCTCCGGTTATGTCCCCATCGATCAGCTCACGACCATCCTCCAGCAAACCAAAGCGCAATATTCCTCCTTTGGCGGCGTGATGTACTGGGATATCAGCCAGGCCTATGGTCAGTACCTCAGAAACTTGGAGCGCAATTGCCCCACTGATAGTGTCACTGTTTGCAGCGAACAATCGGTTTGACGTCGCGGTCAAGAGCGCCGTTAGTGGAGGTGCCAGCGCGCCTGGAAACCCCACCACAACTACCACGCCCACAACTGCCCCGACTACTACTACCACTACGACCTCACCAACCACTGTACCTACTTCCGGCGGTAGCTGCTCTAGTGCTAACGCCTGGGTTAGCAACGTTGCTGTAAGCTCATGACACTTGGATACTCAAACACGCACTGACCCTTATAACTGGCAGTACAACGGCGGAGACCAAGTTGTATACAACGGACATCTTTGGACCGCGAAGTGGTGGAGCTATGGCGATGTTCCTGGAGGCAAGTTCCTGACCGGCTGACGTCATTTCCTCCCGACTGACCGTTACGCCATAGGCTCTGCTGGCGACTGGCAAGACGATGGCGCTTGCACAACCGTGGCAGTCGTACAAGGTGCCTTCGTCACCGCGCACTACGAGAGCAAGTCCGTACCGACTTCTTCGCCAGTCGAGACACCAGCTTCAGAAGGCCCGAAGAGCAAGAACTCACGCTTCTTCCAGTTCTGAGGGGATTCGTATTTCACTGTAGAAACGGCTAGAAAATGTCGTAGCGATAAGGGATCGACGTATGATACCGTCTTATGACCTCAGCACACGCAAGAGTCCGACGGGTTCTTACCATACCTGAAACTACGTAGGTCGGTGCGAAAGCAGCTGGTCTAGACCCAAACCTAACCCTAGGGGTATGTAACACTAGCTACACGTGGCAAATGTGGCACGCGAATAAGCGCTTACGCGTCGGGTGCAGTCTCTCGCTACCATCGATTCAACCACGACATGCCATGAAGGGTTGGCTACGGGATCTCAGAGATCCGAGGACGCGGAGTTCTCATTCTTCGCTGAAATGACCCGTAATTACTGTGCGACGTTTCCTTGAAACTGCTTCTTAGAGCACCTTCTGGTCAGTCGTCTACGTTTCACGAGCTGGTTGCGTACCGAGACAGGTCTTATTAAATTCTGTGCCGCTGATATAAAGGCGTAGTAGAAGGTTGGATACACTCGCATAACCTCACTTCATCCAATGGCATAGCGTTAACTTTGGTAGAGGGTAACTCTGGGGTCTGGAACCATGCCAGCTTCACTCACGCTTGCGATTCTTGACAGGCTTCGCGGGAATTGCACTTACGCTCCGCCGCCGATTCGCTCTCCGGATGCTCAGCAGCCAAGCGTAAGTCACTTTTGCATTGCATTATCTCTACGAAGACCTGCGAGCTAAACTGATTATATCTGTTGAAGCTCGTTTCCTGAGCCTGATCAGTGACAAAGCTCTTTCAAGGGCTGAGCGAGAACATATCCATGCTTAACCGCATTTTTATCAGCAAGAAGCCTCCAAAGCGCCTCTTAAATCCACTGGCCAGCATCTTCTTGCTCTCCTTACACATCCGCAACCGTACGCGCGTGCGCTTACGTGGCTGACTGGCTCGCGATTCCCGCCGCGCAATCCTCGGGTTGGAATGGATCTCGGTGCCGTAAATTCTTCCATATCTCTTGTTGTCTGACTCACCGAATGTACTTGCGATCAAGTGTAGCTTACTGGTTCATCCCTGGCTAGTACACACTCGCCGGTATATTTCGACTTCCTAGGACTATATCGAGAGCTTCGAGTGCGGCTCTAAATGTCTCTGCGCTCGTATTGTAGTGCCAAGGCTCCAGAACAATCGCCGCCCTCTATCTCCGCATATGTCGCACCCCGTTTCACGTTGTGACTTGTTGTCTTGCCTACTACCTAGAAGACTGGCCACACCGTGTTTCTAGGTACGATACTTGCCATGTTTATTGCTTTCTATCGAGCTGCAGTTGCTGAAAATCATATGCCAAAAGAGAGACATTGTTAGGATGTTGCGACCGCAGCATACATGTGCTGATGTCCTATCGAGGCTAGGAATTGCCAGCGTGAGCTGCGGACTGAATAGTAGAGACACTCCCTTGATTCCTTTATTTGACTGCGTCCTAAGATAAAACAATATGCATCCTAGGCTAGGCCCTACGAGCACACGAGCAATATGCGGGCCGTCTTCGTCAAATTGGTTAATCTCAAATTCGTGCACTGAATGTCGCTGGTGAAACATAGGCACGACACGACCACCCCTATAATACGGCCCACGTTCACGAGGTTGTACTTGAGCAAAAGCACACCAGATCCGACCGGCCATACGAATTTGTACACATTAGCAAGCCCGATGCTCATGGCCGTTGGAAACAGTCTGCGTCCTGCAAACCTGACCCGGTGAGTACGTGGTGCTATCGGCACATCCTTGTAGCTGAGACGACGCCCTGAGCTTATAGAAATGTACGCGCTTGCGGTTTGCCCAGACTGACGGCCGATCGTGCCGACACGAGGACGCAGTGAAAGCCCCTTGACTGCTTCGATCGAGGGCGACCTGTGAACGACTGCCAACGGGCAGCCAGGAACCCAATTCCAAGTAAAGTACTCGGTCCGCACAAGCACGCACTCGCTGATTAGCTACAGGGGTCAAGCAATTTCCGGTGTGTGACGCCTGCGCTGCCGCTGTCGCAGCTGAACTCACTCCCAGTACAGCCTGCCATACACACGCTGCCCCTCAGCGCAACTATCAGCAGACTGCGAAGGCCGGATCCCTTGGGCTTGTGACGAATGTGCCCCGCATTGCGAAGGGTGCCTAGACTGCTGGGGTCAGCACCTCCTAGATCATGTTTGAATAACCTCAGAGCCCTCCGGTTGGCGGAGCGTGTAAATATTACAAGCAGGCCTATCAGATCGAGCGAGCCAGGGATTTAATTACGATCGACGAATACACGTCGGCGCGCTCTTCTTCGTGAGCCCCAAGTTCTCCGGAATTCTTTCTCTGATCAAGCCCTGCTCCCAGGTCTAGGCCACCACTGGCGTTTAGTGGATCTCAACGCTGGCCCGCTGGATGATTCTTCATCGCTCCGTTTATACTCGCTGAACTACGAAGTACCCGACCGCTCGTTCGCTACATACCCTGGCAGGAAAGCATACGAGAGCGTACGCTTCCATCGTATAGTGACAGGACCTAGACCGGGGTAGGATTGGGCCGTTTGAACCCTAGCCCTAAGTGGTGACAGTCACAATGTGCTGAGGGTAAGTACCCTTGTCTCCGAATTTCCGCTTACAAGCTCTTCCTTATGCTGGGCATTTGGCGAGCCAGAGAACTGTACGATCCACTTCTCCCTTGCCCCTGCTGCGAGCGCGCTGTTTCGCACGAGTCGCGCTTGGCAACAGTGCCTCGACGGTGTCGCGCCTTTGTGTACGAATATGTTTCAGTCCCATGCTAAACCTGTAACCTGAAGCCAACCGCTAATGGCGACTATGCTTGACTGCCGGCCGCCGAGGATAGTCACTTCTGTAGCATGCACCGGAAAGACTGTCTCAATGTCGAGAGCCAACGCATCCTGAGCAATCCCGAGAGCCATCGAACCATATGCGAGATTTCCAGGGGGAGTAAATATACTTGGGGATACAATGGGTGAATGTACAGTTGCGAGGTATCTATGCTATAACAGTAGAATGTGGTGAATAAGATGCATGAATACAATAATAAAAGAGGAAGGAGCCACGGCGAATTATAACCCTTGATAAATAATGCAACCACAAAACATGCCGGCCCAACCAAATTGTAGCATATCGTATGTGACGTCTTCCCGTGTGTTTCCATTCCGCCCTGCAAGGTTTGGAACCGTTTTTATCCCAGAGACCGCAGCCACGGGGATCTGCGCTATCTGCGTATGGTATCGCGACAGCGTTCGCTAGCAAAACCTGTGAATCGCGTATGGGTCTCTGCAAGAGATGTGTGCATACGGATGACGTGGGCTGTGAACCGTGCTAGAAGCGGTTTGGAAGGCAGCGAGAGACGGATGGCACAGGTCTGCGCAGGCCGAGACGCTGCCGTCGGTCCGAACGCGCGACCAAAGACGATGGACGCGAAGCATCATCTTCGGGTAACATAGCGCCAGAATTGACTGTTTGGTGGCTGGAAGAGA
Source organism: Pleurotus ostreatoroseus (assembly GCA_005298045.1). Taxonomy (NCBI): domain Eukaryota; kingdom Fungi; phylum Basidiomycota; class Agaricomycetes; order Agaricales; family Pleurotaceae; genus Pleurotus; species Pleurotus ostreatoroseus. Next base: position 80,102 of record SWBT01000315.1, on the reverse strand, counting down.
CGGGTCAGCGGAAGAATCACAGAGGTACGGGGAGACGGTGGCAATTGAGCTAAGTACACACCTGAGTGCCTGGTAGTGAAGTGTCTGGTATGCGGACGGCGGCCATCAGTACACGGCGGTGTGCGCGCAGAATTTTGCTACTCACGAGCTCGTACGCATTCCCAAATATCTACGCCTTTCTGCTTGGGATCCCAGACTCCACACTGCGAGTTCAATGGCCAGTGTATGTTGAGCTCCCAGATGCGGGTAGCGTCACTGACAAGACCGGGCATGGCGTAGGATGTAGATAGGGTGGTATGGGAGCGCGAAAGGTGTACTTGGGGTGTCTGGCGATGGCGAGAGGTGCGTTCGGCTGGGTTTATTCGCGCAGGAGCACGGTCTGGTTGGGTTTTTGCGTGGGCGGACGTCGCGGAGAGTGATGGCACGGTAGGAGAGGAGGTAACTGGGAGAGTGGCGGGAACCTAAGTGGACTATATACCAACGCGGAATGGCACAGAATGCGGGCGCCAGCGACATGGCCATGACATATTCACCTTCCCGATCGGGGAGGTATGCACTTTTGTCACCGATGCAGTCCGGTCCCGCCGTTTCGGAGCTGACTGGCGCCGGCCCTGGCGGAGAATTACCTCATTAAGCAGGTTTGCCGAGGGCGTCCCGCCCGCCAACATTTCCGCCCGTCCTGCCAGCGCCGGGCCAGGCAGCCCTAACGTTATGTCTTTGCCAGAGCCTCCATGTCGACCGTCCCCAGTGTAATTTTATATTGACAATGATTGCGGCGCTGACTGTGTTGGTTGGTCGCCCCATCGTCGGCCGCGCTGTCCTGTGTAGTATACGGTAGACCGACGACGCTTGGTCGCTCCGCCGGTCCAGGTCCAGCAAAAGTCGCGACTCCGCACGACCTGGATTGCTCAACATAGCTCGTTGATTGGCCACCAAAAGCATCCTCGGAACTATCAGTGCAATTGCACGGTTAAACAACGCACGCGTTGGGGCATCGGTCCTCGGAACCCCTCTCATCTCGCAGCTGCTCGAACCCTTGTAAGCACTCGCATCTCCCACAACGGCCTCGATATCCTTTACGTTAATTGACAGCATGCACGAGAGCCGGAATCAAGCACTTCAAATAGGTTGCAAATGACTTCGGATGCTGACGGGGTCGCGAACACTGGATCTGGGGTACGTTCTCAATACTCGCAATCAGCCGCCTCCCTACCCTCATCCTCGTATAAATCGGGCCCATCGCAACAAACATACGAATTCGATCGAAAGGATCGCTCGTGTACTAGCATTTTGGGTCGACTGAATTCATACATGTATATCACCGCGATCGCGCCATGGAGCCTACTCACGCGCCCCGTCTTCGCCTCGCGTCGCACAGTCCGAGGTGCACCTGATCCGCAGGGGACCCTACTTCTCCATTGCCTCTGACTCTGCAACACAGCGACATGTTAACGCAAGCGTAGCTAACCGCTAAGCGATGTTAGCACCATTGGCGGTCCTCGTTGCATCTGCCTACGTGGTCAGTAACGAGGGACAATGATACATGGGATGTGCAAGGAACAGACAATGCTCAGATGCAAGATGCAAGAATACCTTGTCACGAGGCCATACCCGTTTTCCATGCGATCGGACACTGCAGAGAGCATCGTGCAGAAGCATCGATCAGCTGGCATCCTCTGAACACTAGCATGAGAATGGCTCCACCATGCAATCTACTATGACACTCTTGCAAGGAAGGTGACATCTCGCAATACCAAGGCATCCCGCTGCGCTGATACCTGCCATCCCGGCGCAAACGGCCTCATACATGCATGCGCGATGGAACGCCTACGTGAGTGGTCAGACGACTCTGCAGTCAGCCATCTGATTCATAACCCCTTCGTTGTGCGAATTGAACAGAGGAGGGTGCCTTCGCGCACAGGTCAAGTGTTCCTACGCTTTGAACTTTGAGAGGCCGGACTTCCCGCAAGCGAGACCCGCGTGAGATTCCCGCCTCGCTGGTTGCCGAGTAACACATCCAGTGAACGATCTACTCATCTATCCAGGCCGCCGAACGCAGGTGTTCTATACCTTTGCCTGGCAGGCCCGGGAGGACTGAGCTCCCATCGTGTTTGACAGCACGGTGAATCGCTAGTTGTCTAGCTCCGACGTAGATGAGGGCTTGATATCCGCAATCCGCAACTTGAGTAGCCTGCATGGAACCACGCGACCCGCCGGACCGAGCGCTGTACCCTCAAGGCGTTGTGTACGGAAGGCCATAATCTGTAGACAACGAGGGTCTGGCCGTCAAGCCGTCGTATTGCCTAGTTATTTTTAATGGCCGGCTACTCTACGCGTCTGGTAAGCTATGTAGTAAACTTGTGGTTATTTTTGTGGCGGCGACCCTGACCAACACAATGTCGGGCGTCCGTTACTATATTCCAGGGTGATTGACGTTGGCTGCATGTTCAAGGGCGCGATCAGAGAACAGCATGTCCGCGCGTGAGAGTCCCGGTAGGCCACGGACGTTTCCTGGCTAACATCCGCAGACGAAGTGGAGCGACCATAGTCGATCATGAAACACTGATCGAAAACCTTGCATATATAGTCAGTCATGTCCGTTCGAGAAGCAGGATCGAAAACGTTCTCACCTTCCCTGACACCGGCGCAGAATGATCGACGGGCGGTCCTGTCACTCCTCCAGTCAAGAACTGCCAGCTCGGACCGTGCAACATCGCAGACACAAGGGTACGGGCGTGTCGTTCTGGCATTAAGGTAAGTAACCTCGGTCGAAATGGCCCTTGGCTTGCAGGGCATTGTAGGTAAAGAACTCGTTGTGAGCTTAAGATTGGTCGAAACTTGTATGATGAGTAACAAGCGTCCCAGCGGATGTCGTATGCAAGGCCAACGTGGCCAAGAAATGTGGGCTTGATTCTTTCGAAAAATCTGTCACTTCGGCCACCAGGAGCGACTTGGCCTTCTGAGTGCAGTGTCAAGCTGCGGCGCAAAATGACAGTGCTCACCAGCGGTGACATCTCAGCTCAGCCCTGTGCCGGAGGAAGACACTTGTCCACTGCGCCACATCCGCGGCGTGCAATCATGCCGACAGAAGATAACTTATAAGTCAATTGAAAATACCTTGACAGACAACTTGCTGTGTCTCTGTGCTCAGGGTGCATCTTCCATCTGCTAGCATTACCCCTGTACTTGCTCGCTCCGGGACCATCGTGAGACTGTTTGTGAGTCAAAAGCACGTTCGAGTGAGTACAGTTCAAGGGTGCCCATATGGTGAATGATGGCCATACAGTAGCTACTCGTCGTAGGTAACGACGCACCGCCACGATGATGTTGGAGTACAAGGAGGCGTAGAGTGACCCCGGGTGCGCCCAACTCCCGGAGTTCGTAGAGGGAGCCGAAGCAGCGAGCTCAGAATGAGAAGGCTGTGCAGCGACATCGGGAATTCTGCCGTTAATGAACTATATCTTGTATCAAAGAGTGCTCACTCGAACATGTATGCTCAAGGAAGTGAGCCATTGCCAGTATAATACTAGACCGCGTTGGATTTCTGCAATCGTGAAAGTAATTCTCAGTGACTGTACAGTAGGCAAGTCATCATCCCTATGGAATTCAGTGAGATGTAAGAGTTAAATTTACATCCTCTTTTCATCGATGTTTAGTGGTAAATCCAAACTACGATATGTAGCAAGGCCGAGTCGGAAAGCCTACTGCAACATTGTTGTAGCGGTATATTGTGTATTACGGCGATCAGCTATGGTATATGGGACTTGAGTCAGATTACTCACAGAGCATCTCCGAAGGAGCACATCGAAACGGCTGCGACGGCGATAAGACCTAAACTTCTCGCCTCCTATATGTCATGAATTCCAGATGAGGCTGTTGACTTAGAGCCTGTAACGCTATACATGTAGATCAAACGACGGGAGACTAGAAGACGAGCTGAAACGGCTAACCATATGGGGCCATAAATGGGCCTACCAAGTATATCACTCTTTGGTTGAATGCTAAGAGGAATCACGACACGTCAGCCCAGGCCGAGCACGATTTGATAACTTTGGAAGAATTGCCACAACTCAAAGGGCGTCCATCAGCACATAGTGTTCTGGTCTGAGAAGTCCTGTCGAAGGTAGGCTGTGACGGGATGGATGGGTCTTCAGCCTATCCCTCCGGAGTTTGAAATCAAGCCCGGCATCTACACGGCACCACCCACGTGAGACGCGCGTCCGCGACTCTGACCGCGTCGACGAGGGAGTGCTGTCTCGACACTCTCGCAACTAGAACTTGTCGTTAATAACAGGACAATCAGATTCATAGAGCTACATTGAGCATCGTGTGTTTGATAAATGTGCCGTATGTACACCGCCGTGAGCTCTAGCTTTCTCATGAAGTGCAAAGCGTCACTCTTGTACCAGTCGACTTGGGCGGGCGAAAATGCTATCGCTACCGACGAAAACACGTAGCTATCTTGTTGACAGACGTAATGCGACATATAATAACATGTATAAGATGTTTCCAGTGTGTAATGCACACACAAGTCTTATAACAGGGGCGGAACCGCTGTGGACAGCTTAAGCCCAGCCACGCACCGGGTAGCAAAATCTCAAAAAATCTCTAAATAATCTCGCTCGCGTTTTAAAATGATCTGGCATATTTAAAGTATCTACAAAGTCCATTATACCAGCACAGCAACAGTGGATTGCGTTCACCACTGCCCTCGAGGGTAGCAGCTTGGGCGCCAAAGATGTCGACGCGTCGTCGAATTCAAACTCCGGAGGGATAGGCTGAAGACCCCCCCATCCCGGCACAGCCTTTAATAAGGAACGACTGTCTTCCGCATACAAGGCTAAGGGAAGAGCCTATGTCGAAGGCGACGGCTCGAGTTCGAGTGCATCTAAAAGTAGCGGGTCAATACGCACAGCTGAGCAGCATTTTGGAAGCGTCATATGAGATCAACATCTGTGAAAGCATCCGCATTTCACTGCGGGACCTAAACACAGGATCGATCAATAGTTCCAGCTAGCCAGCTGGGGAAGGGGTGGGGGCCGCTTCTGACCCAGCGGCAGGTTCTGCGGAGGCAAAGTCAGCCGCACGGCTCTCCGATGGGTTTACCTGGAGACAGTTGCGTACCATCAGGGCAATAGCATCCGGTCTGCATTCGAATCGTCCCCACAAGCTGGCCGAGGAACTCAGTGAAGCGCGCGGGACCGAGGTGTACTAGTACAGGTCGGCTGTGAGTTGTGGGGGCAAGCGGATGGCGACCAACATTTGCGAGGATCCGCTTTGTTCGGATGATCATGGTTATGTGGGAAGACTGGGGTATTCGCGATGTCCGTATGGCGAATGGGTGAATAGGTATACGTACTTGTATCTTGCTGGCAGGCCCGAGATTTGGCCCGGGCAGAGGATCAGGTTATCGCATAAGCAAGCGTTGCAATTCTAATGGCATGAACATGTAGCTTGCTCATACTTGACGTTGCCTACAACAAGTTCCCAAAGATGTCTGCCGCTATGGTCTGGAAGAAAGAATTCGTATGGACGCTGGTACCGGTGATTTGTCCAGCGCTAACTTGGAGGCCTCCGGCCCCTGCGGCCGGCATAGGCCGGAGTAAGCCGCTTAAGAGCAGATTGGGGACATCTTCACAACTTCAGACGTTCATGGTGTTACAGTATGATCGGATTGTCCAGTCTACATGTAGTCCACAATTTCTAAAGGAGCGGGAGCTATCCGGAAATCCTCAGTGAATCAACCTCCAACCTCCTCCAAAGAGGACCGACTCGAGTCAAAAGCGAGAGAATAACAAGCAGTCTTGTTCGTCCATATCGTAGTAGAGTGCACAATGTCCATGAGCGTGATGTTACAGTAATTTTCCTTCAATGATGTTGAGCGATCTGGCCGCTTACTCCGTTGTAACAGACTTCGCCCTGCAGGATGCATCGTAAGTGAGAATTCCTATGAACGCTGGGAATACACTTACAAGTTCCTTGGGAAGTCTACGTCGAAGCCGTTCCTGACCGCGAGGTGGTAACTGAGGAGCTGCAGAGGGATGATGTTGAGCAATCCCTGCAAGCAGTCAACAGTCTTTGGCACGCGGATCGTCTTGACGTTCTTGGCGATACCGTCGTCGCCCTCGTTACAGACAACGATTGGTTGAGCCTTCCGTGCAGTGATCTGCGCGAATGCGGATTGCACTTTGGGGTACAGGGAGTCTTGAGTCATGATGATGATGACCGGCATGTTCTCGTCAATGAGTGCAAGAGGACCGTGCTTCAGTTCGCCCGCAAGGATACCCTCTGAATGCATGTACGAAATCTCTTTGATCTTGAGGGCTCCTTCGAGACATGTTGCGTATCTGAGAGGAAGAGATGAGTTATAGAAGCTTTGAATACTGTGAAACAGCGTACTGGTATCCACGACCCATGATCAGCAGACTACGTTGGTTGGCAAGAACACCATTAGCTAACTCTTGCAATCCACGATCACCCTCAAGAACCGTCTTGATTTGTGCAGGCAGAGCGTGAAGACCCTCGATGATTTGTTTGCGGCGTTCGGCCATGGACAGACGGTCCTCAGACAGCTGGAGCGCCATCATGAGCAAGGCAATGTACTGGGAGGTGTAAGCCTGCGAAGATATGCGTTAGATTAGGCGCAAGCGGGCTAATCGTGTTCAAGTACCTTGGTCGACGCAACACCAATCTCAGGACCAGCGTTGATGTGGACACCACAGTGAGTCTCGCGGGAAATGGTGGAACCGACGGTGTTTACAACACCGACGCAAAGCGCACCTCTCTCCAAGCAGTAGCGCATGGCGAGGATAGTGTCGGCCGTCTCACCGCTTTGACTGACGAAGACACAGACGTCATCACGGAAGATAGGTGTCTTCCTGTCAAGGAAGTCCGATGCCAGCTCAACGGTGACTGGGATTTCCGTAAGTTCCTCGAAGATGGCGCGAGTCGCAATTGCAGAGTGGTAACTGGTACCGCACGCGCAGAAGACGATACGCCTGCCGCGACGAATAATAGGGAGATACGCGCGCAAGCCACCGAGAGTGATGACGTTCTGGTCAAAGTTGACACGTCCACGCATCGTGTTGACGACGGATTCGGGCTGCTCGTAGATTTCCTTCTGCATGAAGTGATCGAACTTGCCCTTCATGATCTCCGCCAACTCGATCTCCAAGGTCTCAATGGTACGCTGAGCAGCAACTTGAGGACCCTCCGCACGGCGCAAGCGGTGGATGTGTAGCTCGCCCTCAGCGATGTGCGCGATATCGTCGTCCTCGAGATAGAGCACGCGCTTGGTGTGTTCAATGATCGCAGCCGCGTCCGAAGCAACGAAGAACTCGATGGGTTGGGGCATACCATCTTCTGACATAAACGCGCGAGACTGGGTGCGCATCATGGAGGGGGCTGATGGGGGCGCAAGAAGGCCCTTTGGAGACGTGGGGGCGACTAGAAAGTGAGAATAAGTATATACCATTTGCTGCGAAGATAGATATGGAGTGTGACGTACGCGAATCAAGGCTCTTGTTTTCACCCTCCGGACCACCAAACTCAACATCAACGAAATCGACCTTCAACTTCTTCTCGGTCTTGACACCAATGAGCAAGGGTGAACCACGACGAGCAGTAACAACTTCGTTGGGGTAGTGAGAAGACTTGAAGACAAATGCAAAAGAACCTTCGAGTTCCTTCAGTACAGTCTTGACCAGTTCCGTGAAATTGGGACGCTTGTCGGGTTGCGAGTCGTAGATGTACTTGGTGAGGATAGCGACTGCTTCCGTGTCGGTGTCACTCTCGAATTTGTATCCACGCTTTTGGAGCAGGAGACGAAGCGCAGCGGCGTTTGTGACGATACCATTGTGAACGACAGTGAACTCAGCCTTGGGGTCCGACTTGAGCGGATGGCAGTTTACGATAGAGGGTGGTCCGTGCGTTGCCCATCGCGTGTGGGCAATAGAAACTTGTGAAAGGAACGTCTTGGTGGTGTCGATGTTGGATTCAGCAATCTTCTTGCGGAGCCCCGCTACCTTGCCGACCTCCTTGAAGAAAAACATTTCGCCAGGCTTGTCACCGTCGATTCCAATACCTGCGGAGTCGTAGCCGCGGTATTCCTGCCGCGCGAGTCCATTCACGAGAATATCGCAGATCGTTTTACGATCCTAAAGAGAAAGAGTATTAGCACATAAAAAGGCAGGGAAACACGAGGCCAAGGACAACTTCTGATATTCCACCACGTGTTCCTGGTTATCCACCAGTCTGCGATATCAGCGCATCGTGAAACCTATGCGACCGCTTTGCCAACCCATGTCCGCGCCCAACACACAAGTGTTTCTTTGACCGTGCAGACTCTTCCCCATATCCAACCGATGGAATGGTATAGCTCAAGGCGAATGCGAGCGGTGACTCACCTTCTCTTGCAAGTAGCTGCAGTAGGCAAAGATACCACACATGATGAGGACGTGAAGAGGTTGAACTACCACATATCATGGTCAGATTATGATTTTGCGCGTCGTACAGAACGATGAGCACGTACCTGTAGATGATGAAGGAGGGTGGAGGAGATGAAGGATCGTGACAACGCGTTTCTTGGATGAAGATGCTTTAAGGGCTAGCTCATCAGCCAAGCGCTCGTTTTGGAAGCGTCAGGGCTCACCCCGATTCGGCAATCCCACGTGGCGTCGGCGCGGATGCTGTGAGAAATCTTTGATCCTCGTCACCGTCACCGCCTCCGTCCCGCCGCTAACCAGTGCTAATTACCGCTCTTACGGGCTGCGTTCGTTCTGGAGATATCGGTGTACCGCCTTCTTATTGCGTGCAAACGTTTTATCCTTTTCTTCGCTTTCTTTCGACCCCTGGACGAAGCCAGGTCGTCTCGTGTAACAGGCACTTTCTGCTCCAAGCGCAGGGAGTAAATTAGTCGCTACGCGGTGGCAAACATCCTCCGATTACCGAGAAGCTCAGTAGTCTGTTGGCTACTTTACTACCGAGATCCAGCTTTTATTGTCGAGGACAGGCCAGACGGACATTTCTGCCCTTCACGGGTTCTCCAGCCACGATGAAACCGGCGGCATGCTGTAAGAACGAATCGGACGAACGTTCACAATATAGTTCGTTGCTGTACGAATCCCACACTCGACATGATGGGCGATGATCGCGACTTGAGCTTAAGTCGTAAGCCCACTGCCCTGAGCGGTGTCACCGGCGTCGGTGTCACCGCTGCATCGAAATGTAACGTGTCATTGGTCGTAGGGAACTGATCGTGGAACACAAGAAAGTAGCGATATGGGTAGCGTGTAGCAACAAGATTGAGGCATAGAAAGATGGAAATGACGGGTAAGCTGGGAACTCTATGTCTCGATGTCTATCAATCTATGCGTGGTTAGAAATGTGTCCAGAGGGCTAGTGCCATATCGTCTGGTCAGTGTGTGGGATATACGTCTAGAGTTGGTGGGAATAGAGGGGAGGAGAAACAATAGTCCGTTATGAGTCTTCGTGAGCTTCGTTAGAATAGTGCAGGTTGTTCATATCTGCGACATCGCCGCTTTCTTTCTCTGGAGAATTAACGATGCCGGCTTCCAGATCTTTCTCTCTCTGCTTCGCCAGTTTCTTCTGCAGCATGGCCTCCTTCGTCTGCCTCTTCAGGTCCTGATCGTCGGCCCGGTTCAGCTCGAGCTGGTCGATAAGGAGTAATGCAGATAGAAAGGCAATGACGCAGCATGCCGTGGTGAGGTAGAACACGCTATGAAAGCCTTTCGTGTATCCGGCGACGATGACCGCTTTTTGGTGTGACGTGAGGTTAAGCTGTGCGGGATCGTTGATGCTTGTGGGGTCGTTTTGTAGTACGGAGATGATGTCGCTGGAGAGACCGAGAGGAGCGATGGCTGAGCGAAGCTCGTTGTTGATGATGGAAGCACAGATAGCGAGGGCAATAGTAGACCCAAATAGACGGACGAAGTTACGCACGCCCGTTACGACCGCCATCTCATGTCTTGGAACGGCAGCTTGCGCCGCTAGCAGGGAACTAGACAGCGCCATCAGTACACGAGTTATATTCTCCAACACGGTAATCACGCACGTTTGGAAAGTAAAGCCAGACGCAACGCCACCCATCAAAAGGAGGCCACAGATCTTGCCTACCGACGAATACTCGTCGATGGTAGACTCAAGCCCCTGTGCCACACTCCAGGTTCCGAAGCCAGCGACGATCAGATATCTGTAGTGCCCCGTGCGAGCGGTGATCTGTCCTATAAGGTTAATGTCAGACATGAGAAGGTATATAGCGTTTCATTTCATAAACAACTCACCGGCGAGGAAGACGAAGAAGGCGATGGGCGCCAGGAAAGGAAGTAATATCAGACTAGAGCTGACGGGGCTATCGCCCCGGACAAGTTGAAGGAACTGAGGGACGTAATATAGAATCTACACGTTGTCAGAGATTGGGCTTAACACGAAGTACAGTTTCGAACTACCTACCGAGAAGAAGGTCATGCCGCTACGATAGCACCATTGGATGTCAGCATAGCAAAAAGCGAGACATAAAGAGACTTACTTCATCAGTGTGACGATATAAACGCCACATACGGTTTTGTTTTTGAAGATGTGTACTAGAGAGGACACGCGGTACTCAGTAGTTGCTGATTTCATGAAACGCGAATACGTACCTGGCATTACCGGTAGACTGGCAAATTTGGCCTCCCATACGAGGAAGAGTGCAAGAACAAACGCCCCGATGAGGAGGGGCGCAAGTACTTGAGCGGAGGCCCAAGGATAAGTCACGCCGCCCCAATTAAGACCGATCAGGATGAGGATAGAGGAGATGATTGTAAGCAGGGATCCGACATAGTCGATTTTCATGAACTTTTCGCGCATGTTTCCGTGCACCCCCTTGAGCGGGAGCAGCCACACGCCGACTCCTATGGCGAGGCCACTAAGAGGGAGGTTAATCCAGAAGGCCCATCGCCTGCATACAATGATTATCATGATGTGAACACACGGAAACGTATCGACGTACCAAGTAGTGTATTCAGCAAACAGACCACCCAGAATGGGACCAATTCCATTTGAAGCAGCCACGACGGCTTCGTTGATTCCCTGATATTTCCCACGCTCTTTGAGAGAGCATATGTCTGAGACACTATAGAAGGAAAGTAGAAGTTAGTACTTTGAACAGCAAGCCCACGGAGACGAGAACCCACATGATCATGACCATCGTGATGATAGCTAAAATAAAAATATGTGAGCGCATTGCAAACGCCGCATTCGGTGACGGCTTACCTCCGCCTCCAATACCTTGGAAAGCTCTGAAGATGATGAGCTACAGGTAACGTGAGAATGGAATAATAGATACACGATGGTCGAACGAATATACCTGAATCATAGTACGGGCTAGTGCGCATGCGAGCGAGAACACGAAGAAGATGGCCAGCGTCGCCAGCAGCACAAACTTGCGTCCAAAGATATCCGACCATCGTCCATATAGAGGCGTGAACGCAAGACTATAATGTGGCTAACGGTTAGACGGCATGAAAATTCTGAAAAGTGAGCGTGTACCTTGTTAGCAGGTAAGCAGTAGCAACCCAGGCGCTCTCATCGCCGGAATGTAAATCTGACGATATGCGAGGTAGGGCCGTTGCAACACTGAAAGCAGTCATTGTGAGCGAAAACCGTGACGTTTCGCACCAACATGTAGCATGCTCATGTGGCAGTCTACAGTGTCAAAGACGAAATACGCACATAGTCTGGTCCAACATAGCACATGCCAGAGCGATAGACAGGCCCAGAAAGACCATGATTACTTGCTTCGTAGGTAGGAAATTTGTTTGGTCTTCGAGTCCCTCCGGAGCAGAGGTCTCCGGCTCGCCCTTGACGAGATGTGTGTCTTTCTCGTTCGTAGGCGTCGACGCTTCGTCTGCCGCATTAGCCTCGTTCATGGACATGGACACGACAGTGGCAGCGTCATCCTGAACCTCGTCGACATTGTGCTGCGACATGGTTGGAGTGACAAGCTATGAGTTGGACCACTGAGGAGAGACGTGTGCACGGGTATTTCGAGATCCATTTCGCCTCGGAATGCACTTTTGAGGTCCAAAAAGTTGTTGGGTGGTGTATACTCTCGAGACCTCTTTCGGCTTATCGACTCATTGTTTCAGTCAAGTGACTCGACGCAGAATTTCGATCGGCATCAATCGGCAGGGCCTCGCGTGGAAGTCTTTGCCGTACGTAAGAAGCAAGCGTGTTCGTTAATGAGTGAATTACACCCACCTGCCAATGTATTTCATGACTATGGTAGCAAATGTTGCTCAAGAGCTAGTGCGCTTGGTGAGATTCAGGTGCCGAAGACGAACCGCCCGGCCGACGGTTACCTACAATAGTCAACCGCCCGCCGCGTCGGGAAAGGCGCTTGACAGCCGCCTTGCTTTGTCAGCGACGGCACCTCCGGACCGGACCAGTCCACGACCAGGCTATCTCCGCAAACAGGCCGCAACCGCACATGTCCAGAACATAGGAGCTCCAACGAAGTTCAAGAATTTGGGGAAAGAACACGGAAGATTGGCTGGCCGTTCGCTAACAAGGGTAAGTTGTGTGTCAACTTAAATGCTACAGGGTATGTACAATACAAAGAGGGCCAATGACGCCGAAAATTGTACAGAAACTTTGGTCATATGCACGTATGCATCCATGAAGTCCGAGGGTCGGGATCTTCAGAGAGCGCCACCCCGTGTCATAGGTGCAGAGGAGACCCCAGCATTGGCCCCCAGACCAGTTGCGCCAGTTTGGCCAAAATTACCGCCAAATTCTTGAGCTTGAGCGGCGCCGCCGAGAGCCCTATTCGCTGGATGTGCACCTGGAAGGTAAACTAAGCACACTGCGTTCCTATAACTGTCAGAAGACTTCCTCATACTGACCATGCGCCACGGCTCTTTCTCGCCTTGCCGCTGCTTCCTGCTCAAGCCGTTCCGCCTCCGCTAATTCTGCTCGTTGAGCCTGGATCGCTTGAGCAGCCCGTTCTTTCTGTAGACCCTTCTCCTTCATTGATTGGCTACATAACATGGTTCCTACCACACGCTCAACTTTCCCAGTCGTACTCTTTCCGGACGCTGTGTTACGCCCATCGCTGAAGTGCTCGACTGGCGCAATCTCGTTGTTGCCAATTGTATTAGCGTACGGATCCACCTACATGGCAAACACCTCCGCTAAGGTTTCCGTTCGTAATAAGTACGTGAAAGGACTCACCTGGTTATCGTTATCATATCGACCACTAGGAAGGCCTGCGCCGCGTCTCTGATACGCGTTCCCGCTAGCGCCAGCGGCAGGTTCACGATACCCCGCGTGTTGAACAGCAGGTTGCATGGATGAACCTCGTCCCGTACCAACGGGACCATCGTGAGTATATGCATAATCGGCTGTTTGTACATCATCAAGAGCCGTAGGAGCAGCGGTGCCCCGCCCAGCCGTCGTACGTCCTCCAGTATGCTGTTGCTTAGAGGAATACGAGACGTTAAGAGACGAAATAGAAGGAGTTTCTGATGCTCACATGTTTGAAGAGTGGCATGATGAAGCGTTAGACTTGTGGAATTATGCGTCTGAGTTTAACTGGCGGAATAGCGAGCAGACTTAGCTTTATAGTAGATTGTGGCACCGCAGGATGGAGGAAATCTCCACCGCCCCGCGCTATGACGACTAGGTGTTGGGCCATCGTGACCCTCGTCCCGGACCTTGTGCTAAGGCAAATTGGGTCTTGATTGAGATCATGAATGTGAGTGGAGCAAGCCTGTTGAACGCTGAGCGCTGAACGCTCAGGGGCATTACTATGCCTCCTGCGACAGTGCTGTAGTCGGGCCGTTCAGTATTTGACTTAGACAACGTAACCTCCTAACCAACTCCTAGGCTTAATATGCGTACTATCCAATTGAGTGTTGATGCTAATTACTTGGGTGATTGAGTAAGTAGTCTTGATTAGACAGAATGAAATGCTCGTGTAACTCAGCTACCGAAGACCACCAATGCGTGCCCAGAACATATCCTCGCGCAACCTCACGAGTTCCTTCCACGTCCGCTCCTCCCAGGTGGAATCTCCTACGTAAACTCTCGGGTCTAGCTCTTCCTCGAGTTTCAACTCAGAGTCATTTTCAATATCTGAATAGTGGCGTAGAGAATCTTCGACGGCAGAAGCAGTATCGGAAGACTCGCGCAGACCTTGTTCTGTGAGTTCGGACGGCCCATTGGACGACACCGTCACAAGATCTGGCGATTGTCGCCCGTCTTCGTTGTGTGAAAGAGTGGAGCCCGTCTCGTCTTTGCTGTCCTGAGCTATACGAAGTGCGTCGGCGGCAGGCGGCGGCAGGTCATGTAGTGTTGGTTCCTCTTCTGATGGCTTGTCCACTGCCATCTGGCTGTCTACTTTTCCCTCTGGATTAGCAAGACCCTCCTGTTGTGATTCGGCGTCCGGTGCAGCTGGCACTGTTGGTGGAGGCTGAAGAGAAGTAGGGCGTGCACGATTGGCAGCTCGGCGAGGTAATGGAGGAGGCGCAGGCGCGGTATCAGTACTGTGAGATTCGGATGAGGGTTCTGCATCTGTCACAGATGTTTCCGCAGGGGCAGCTTGCTCAGTGATGACAGTATTCGAGGGCACAGCGGTGGGCGGTGCGTCTTTCGGGGATGAATCTTCGTCATTTGAAAGCTCAAGGGCCGGCGGCTCAGTTGTCTTGATCTCTGCATCGTCCGCGGATGGTTCTGCCGCCAGGTGAGGGCTACTTGGTTCAGAATCCGGAAGAGGGATAGTCGTAGGGCTTAGGGGACGAGACAATGGAGGATGTACAGCTTCTTCGGTAGGCGTCGTGAAGTCTTCCTGAGATTCTTCTGAGATGGTCCTCACAGGCGCTTTCGGTTTCTCTGCTTCTTCCGCGGTAGCAGTAGTGGGTGTACGAGGAGGCGGTGGCGGGGGAACAGGACGATTTCTCTTTGGTAGAGGTGGTGGTGAGACGGGGGCATCCTGCGTCGGTAGTGGTGGATGGCGAGGGGGAGGAGGGGGTAAACGTCTTGGGGGTATTGGTGGCACCGTATGCGTCGTTGCTGTTGGCTTTGGTGACTCAGCAGCCTTTGGAGAAGCAGCTTCAGAGCTAGACTTCTCAGCTTCGTTTCTAGTAGGGTTGTTACTTAGAGAACGAGACACGGTGCCCCATAGCGCCCCGATACCCATCCGAGCGCGTTTTGCGGCATCGGTAGAAGGCGTGGATGGCACTTCAGCGGAGTCAGTACCACTGATACGAGGGGAGTTAGTGCGGGATGGTGGAACAAAAGGCTCGTCTTCCCAGATTCTCTCTACCACACCCGTCCGAACGAAAGCCCATAGCGAACACGTCGTACGAAGGCGAGCCAGACACCAGCCACTGGTGCATAGAGGATACACAGTTGGCTTTTGTTGCCCGCCTTGCGGAAGTGATACCGGCAGACCAGACGACGATGTGGTCTCCAGCTTGAAGATATACACCTGTGCTGGGGGTTCCGTGGATATGGATATGGGCGGCGTTCCAGGTCGAGATATACTATGGACGAAAGGCGCGTTGGATATTGTCTGTACCAGCGACGTCTTGAGGAACGAGGGCCCCCAAGACGACTTGCCTTGAGAATTGGCTCTGGTAGGTGAAATTGGCTGAGGGGGAGGTCTTGTAGGACTGGTCGGCGATTCAATGACTGAGGTGCCGCACAGAGCACAAACAACATGGGTATGAGAATGCCCGGGTATCGAAGGTGACATGAACTCCTCCATCAACGTAGTAGTTGCCATTGGTTCCACCGTAAGCTGACCAACATGAATCGCAGAAAGGACGGATCGGCGTGTAAGCCAATTCAACGAAGGGGCTAAGTCCAGTCGTATTGTGGGTTCCCTACGGAGGAAGGATTAGAGAAATGCTAGCTGGTGCATGTGCGATGTACGTACGAATCTTCAGATGCCAAGCGCGCTAGGAAAGGCAGCGGAAGTAAGGTTGACATTGCAGGGGGGCTTTGCATCGAAGGTCTGATAGTGCGCAAGTGTGCAATGAACTGCAGGAACTCTGCGTAAGGCGCGTGCAGAGAAAGCAGCCTGATCGTCGTCCGTGGTTGACCAGCAGAGCGGTCCACCCATTTCCCCTTGCCCATAACCGCACGCATCTCGATAACTCGGTGGTCTGCTGCCTCCTTCTCTGCCTGCAAACTCTGCATCTGTGTCTGCAGAAGACCTACGATTTCCTCGGCTCCCCTCAAAGCCTTCTCAGTCTCCTCCACCTTGCGTTCGCTCCGGGCTCTCGCTAGTCGCGCCTCGGCGACCATGGTGTTAGCTTGATCGAACAAGCCGGCGCTGAGATCGTCGAGGTCCTTCTCGATAGCTGCGCGAGCACTCTCCGCCTCTCCCGCGCGAGCGGCCTCTTCCGTGGCCTTCTCCATGAGGCGTGTCAGCTCCGAGGTGACATTGGCCTTTTCGACCAGCAGACCTGTGCTCAGAGCGGAGAGGTGTTCCGTACGCTCAGCTTCGAGCTGCGTGATCTTGACTCCTGCCTGCTTTATCTGTGTCTCCTTGACGTGATTCTGATCCTCAAGGTCTGAAATACGGTCGTACGACTTGATTAGCTTGCCGTTCAGCTGGGTGATCTGTCCGAAGTAGTCATCTAGTTGTGCACGTAAGGAAGCGATGACCTGCGCCTGCGCATCGAGGTCGCCGCCCACGCTGGGCTGGGTGCGATGTTTTGTGCCGTTCATGCCGTTGGTAGAGGGTACGAAGGTCTGATCAAGGTAGTCGGCTTCTTGGTTCAGCTCGTGCATCTCGTCGTCAACATGGTCGAGAGCAGGAGCCATTAGGCAGTTACGCAGCTGTTAAGACCGGTCCGAACGCTGTGAGATCGGGTGAGTTGGCGCACAGCGGGATCGCCATAGAGCGATTGTATCCTTACCACTTCGATATAGAATGAAATGTGGCGATGACCCGACTGTATTTGAAGCAGTTGACCGTGTTCAATAGCGTGAAAGACGACTGCAAGCGAAGGTGTGCTGTGCCACGGTGTCCGGACGTGTACGATTTAGAGCGGGATAAGACATTGATAAGGGGGGTTATATGGGTTGCAAATAATTTATTCCAAGAATTACAGCAATTGAACGGTCTACAGATGCAAGTGGTATAGATGAGCAATTATCTGTCCCTAGTGCTCTTAGTCTAGTCGTCGGGGTTGGCTTGGTACGATAAACCACATAATCGCCATCAGTCCCATCATGGCCACCATCCTGTACGCTTAGGGTGAGCTTTCGAATGCCTCGCAGAGTTATACTAATGAACGTACAATGGTTGCAGGGACCAGATACCCTTGCTAGATGCGATGGCACCGGTCAAAAACGGAATGACGGCTGAGCCCGCTTGACCGAAACCAGCAATCCAGCCGATGCTCCCAGTCAGAAGTGAGCGCGGCAGGATTCTCGCTGAGTGATTCATGACGATAGGGTAGATTGGACCCAAGAAGACACCGATAAACGTGACAGAGACGGCTCCTCCAACAAGGGATGGGACTAGCCACACGACCAGTTCAAGGCTGCGCAGAAAGGCCTGAGCTTGACTAGTGTGATTATGAAAGATGCGACTTACCCGATGGCCAGGAGCGTGTATATGAATACGGCATTACGCTCGCCAATCTGGATTCAATTCTCAATCATTTTGTTCTCAGGCCTCGGGCGATCTGACCAACCTTCTTATTCACCCAGAGCAGGGCGACACGTCCAAAGGTCAAGCCTGAGGAAAGCTTGAATACACAATTGATAAATGATAAAACGCCACATACCACCGAAGAAACCGGAAGATACATATCCCGAAGATGATCCACCACCTCGGAGGTCAACGATGTAAGTGACAGTCCAACCTGGAATTCGTGCTCAGTGGATATTGTGTGTATAGGAATGGTTGGCACATACCTCCGATTGTGACCTCCACTCCAACATAAACCAAAATGAAGAAGGCCAAGAGATGTACTTCTCTGAGCCTGAATATCTGGCGATATTTACTGCCTTCACTATGCTCAGATGCAGGGTCCGGGGCTTGTCCAGCTTCCATAAGGCACTCTGTCAAATTCAGAATGAGGACTTGTATTCTGACGATAGGAGACTCTAGACATACGTTCTTGTGTCTGGAAGCGGAACACTGCTGAGAGCAGCGCTACCACACCCACCGCAAGGCAGACAGAAATCAAGTATTGGAATGACCAGTGCGTCCGCTCGGCGAACGAAGTAGCGGAGAGCGGTGCGCATAGTGCCCCCAATCCTATTCACTCATTGAGCTCAAGCAAGGGGTATTATTACCACATCAATGGCGTACCATAAACTGCGTGGAGGATGCCCATTTTGACAGACGGGTGATCCTTCAGACTCGCCACGAAGCCATTCGCACCCGCATCCTATGGGACGATAAGCTCACGAGACGGTGTAATTTCGCGAGACGTACCTGCAAAGCGAGCCCAAAACCATTTATAGCAAACCCGAGGACGAAAACCGGAAACGGTGGTGCTGGAGCCTCAAGCGCATATCCAATCGTTTGCGCAATAGCCCCTGTGATGAGCATACGGTCAGCGAATGCGTACGGCGTGAGAAGAGCGGACATATCGACCTATGACCATTACCTAAAACAAACATAAGGCAGGTCAGGCATGGCGTGAGTAGTAAAAACGAAGATACCAACCGTGCCAAATCCGAATCGGTCAGTCAAGTGTACATTCGCCAGAGCGGCAGTTACGAAACCCTGTAAAACAAGCTTAGCGTGGCAAATGCGTATCTCAGGCTAGATTATCTTACGACACAATTAAAAATGAAAATTAGAGAGACAACAGCGTATCCCACCTAGTTCCAAGTCAGTGACCGCTCGAAGGGACTAAGTATTCGGACGTACATGATAATGCCGTTGGATGGTGGGCAGCAGGGGACCGGTAGAGCCATCATTCCAGCCGGCTAGGAACAAGCTAGAACAGCAAGCAGCGTACTGAAGATGGGGTTTCCACCATGGTACTTTAATTTCTGCTGCATCACTGTGTTGACTTGGGGGAGCACTTCCGCCGCGGGAGGATTCACCGATGCGACTTATATTCGCTAATTCGACATCACCGTCTTTCTCAACACTTGTTCGGGAAGGAGTGTCTGACTCAGGGGGATGCGGAGAGCGAGCTTGAGCACGAATGTTGATAGAAGTGGTGGAAGAAGTGTGGTGCTGAATGGTCTCAAGAGTGATAACTTCTGTGGCCGACATGGCAGGAGGAAAGCACCACAAATTCTCAGCGTTACAATCCTTGGCAAGTATATGTAGTAGGATTGAAGACGCCGCGGTGGTATATGCAATACTCCCTGGACCACGTAGCCAAATATTCGCGATGAAGCCGTGCAAGGCGAGGAGATATGATTGGTCAGAATGACTACCGAGGTTATTCCGAGAGGCTTCTCAGTTTATCACTTGATACTACGCCTGAGCGTCTAGACAGCGTTGCCACGCTCAACTTCCTACCGCAAAAATGGGTTTAAGTACCCTGACTGCCTAGTGGGCCCTGTCGTGGCTGGTGGATCTTGGCATGGGCATTAGCACGCCGCTTTCGAACGCTTGATGCTTTCCGTGACGTGTCCGTGCATACTTTGCAGAGTTGCAGTGACTCGGAGTGTCTTAAAAGTGTGTACTAGCCGCTGCATTCAGTCAGCTACATGAACCACGAAAACTCACCAAGGGCTGTAGGTTTTGAGTATAATATGCGTAAAGCCACGCTGTGCTTTGGACTAGCGAATTTTAGTCCCGAGTTCGGTGTAGTCTGAATGCCCCACTTCAGGCCGGGGCTACCGCAAGTTTCAGGAAAACTTAATCCGTAGTCAATCTCCAAAAAGTCAGTATATCTGCCTTTGCATTTCTTCTCCTTGCGCGGTGCTGGAGGTTGGTACTAGTGATACGTGGAGGATCGAGTCAGCGCGTTCGTCACGTAGTACGAAGCTGACGTGCTTGTTTAAGGAGCTCCGTGGTTCAACGGCGATTAGATCCAACGGACAATCACTTGGAGCGACTAAAGTATCTGGTATCAATACCGGAGGGCATATATTTATCTGGATTGAATTGCTTTCACGAAAGTGTGGATTACAGCTGAAAGCAGTATAACTTACAGATCATTTTATTGCCAACTTTCATGAGCTGAAGACTCTAATAGGACACTTACAAATGAGCATATAGCTACCAATTTCTGTTACGGCCACTTAACGGCGTTTTTTGGACCTCACTACAGAGCTAAAGCCTTGCAAAGTTACTCAGTGAGAGCCTCCAGGTTGCAGCTGAGTGTTCGGCGCTTCAATCTAAGTTGAACCTCCGTTGTCGGTATTACGTCATCCCGCCTTGTGTCCCAATAGAGAAACACCGCCGTACTCATTCTCTGCGTACAAATAAACGAGGCGGGGTTCTCGAGCAGTGGGACCAGCGAATTCTTCTGGGTTAAAGGGGGAAGTTTGGTGCAAAATGGATCGCTCCCGCTTGCAGACTCTCAGATCGTACGGTCTCAGTGATTTGGGTCCTGAGAATGGACGTAAAGTTGCACAAAATCACTACGAGATTACATTTCGTCGGGCCTGAGTAAAGAGACTTGTTGATGCCGTAAAGTTACATTTTATATGTCACCCGTCATCCTCTAAGACTTGGGCTTGCTGGGGGAAATCACCAAAATGTTGCCCGACGTCGTGTGAAATGCCACGTGGCCGTGATGATATGCGCTTGTCGCCGGGCACGGCGTCGTGCACAAGTTCCTCGACAACGACCACGTCGTCTGTGCCATTCTCGAAACGTGTCCCAGTCTCCTCTGAGCACTACTGCGGCGTCCTCCTGCGTCTATCTCCTATCGACCGCTCAGTTTCGACCTGCTGGACGCGGCGGTGCAGTGACGTGGAACCTGTACGCGCCATATCATTTAATACCTTCGCTTTTCCCGGTCTATCTGGGTTCATTCGCGCGTAAAATCACAAATGGCATCTCCTGCACAACAGTTGCCTCCGGGCTGGACTGCTGAGTGGTGAGTTACATACTCTACAACTCGTGGTATACTATCAATTGCTAACCACAACTCTCAGGGACGCGGCTAACCAGAGATATGTCTTCATTGGTACGTGTCTGTACGCTCACTGTCCATTGCGTTCTTTCATTTTTATATCTAGAAACTGCAACTGGTCGTAGTCAATGGGAACCACCCATGGGTCCTGCTAATTCACCTGATCCCACCATCGCCCCATCGGGGACGCCCCCTCCAGCCCATCATCACAAACGTCGTCAATATGCTGCTGGTCAAACTCAAGCGTACTATGGCGCGCAGGAGGCTATGGCCGGGCCTGGTTATGCAGCTCCCGCTGCTCCACAACAACAGCCTTCTCAACTTTTCACCCCTGGTCTCGCTGCAGAGAGTCAATACCAGCAGCCAGGTGCTCAACCGCCCTACTACGCGGGTGTCACTCCAGAGCCCGAGTACATCAATGCACCTCAGCAACCTGCTTATGGCCAGCAACCTGCAGCACCGATGGGTGGGCTCGTGGACCAGTTTAACCAGATGAGCATGGGACAGAAGGGACCACGACTTTACACCACGAATCTCTTGACGTCTCCACCAGATCCTCGAGAGTTGTATCGCCCTCCACCGGAGATCTTCCTGCCACCCGGTTCTTGCACGTCGCAATCACCCTTCGCGAATGCCGACGTGTCTTATCAAAGAAGCACGCTTAATGCTATCCCTACGTCTAATTCGTTGCTCAAGAAAGCGAACATTCCATTGGGTTTGATCCTCACACCATACCGCTCAGTCAAGGAAGGCGATCCAGAGGTGCCCGTTGTGACCGACACTGTTATCGCACGCTGCAGGAGGTGTAGGACGTACATCAATCCTTACGTTCAGTTCATAGACGGTGGCAATCGGTGCGTAGCGATATCTGGTTCTTTCGAGTAAGCGTGCTTAGATATTCCATTCCTTAGCTGGCGATGCTGCATGTGTTCTCTGTCGAATGAAGTGCCGCAGCTCTTCGACTGGGATCAAGCCAAGAACGCGCCTGGCGACCGATGGGCGCGTGCAGAGCTCAATCACGGAGTGGTTGAGTATGTTGCGCCAACGGAGTACATGGTCCGGCCCCCACAGCCTGCAGTCTATGTATTCCTCATCGACGTCAGCCACAGCGCCATCCAATCTGGGATGGTCGCTACTGCCACTCGCACAATTCTGGAAAATTTGGAGCGTATACCCGACGAGAACGGCAGGACGAAGGTCGCGGTGGTCGCATTTGACACTTCCTTGTATTTCTTCTCTATGCCCGTATGTCTAATTTCCCCATACATTTTGAACTTCACTAACGTTTTTGCATAGACCGGTACTACGGACTCATCCATGCTTGTCGTGTCCGACGTCGAGGATGTGTTCCTACCTAAGCCTACCGATCTGCTGGTCAACCTGTCTGAAGCGCGGGCGTCTCTGGAAGCTCTTCTTGGCCGCCTCGGAGATATGTTCCAGGACAACCACATCATCGGCAGTGCGCTCGGCCCAGCATTGCAAGCAGGTTTCCAGCTTATGGTACGCGCGACGCTGTGATGTTCGGACTAGGTCTGTTCTGATCTTATTCTAACAGTCCCCTATTGGTGGAAAAATCGTGGTCCTGTCTTCGAGTCTGCCCTCGGTCGGTGTTGGTGCTCTGAAGAACAGAGAGGATGCCAAGATTCTGGGAACGACGAAGGTAAACACGTTGATCATATCTCTGGTGTCATTTCTCACAGTTCATCCAGGAATCCGGACTGCTTCAAGCGGCATCACCTTTCTACAAGACTTTCGCAATCGAATGTTCCCGTGCACAAGTCTCTGTGGACATGTTCCTCTTCAGCTCTACGTACCAAGATGTAGCAACTTTGGGTGAGTGAGTTCACACCGCGTTGGAGTGCATTTATGAACGCACCGTATCAGCTTGCTTGCCTCATTACACGGCTGGGCAGACTTACTTCTACCCCGCGTTCAACGCTCGCACTGAAGACGCCCAAAAGTTCGCGCATGAATTTGGCGCAGTCCTCGCACAGCCTATCATGCTCGAGGCTGTCATGCGTGTGCGCGCATCGAAAAGTACGTCTGTTCGCTCTCAACGCTTTCATAGCTAATTGATTGCGATTAGACCTACGCATGTCTTCCTTCCATGGCAACTTTTTCGTCAGGTCAACGGACTTGCTCGCCATGCCTGCTGTTCCTCAGGATCTCTCCTACGCAATCGAGGTACAAATTGAGGATACAATCACCGCGCCGTATGTGGTCTTCCAGACTGCGGTGTTGCATACGACCTGCTATGGTATAGTCATCATTCATATCCATCTCGAATCCGTTATACTCACTGTTCGCACCCAGGTGAACGTCGCATCCGAGTAGTCACCACGGCACTCCCGACGACCAGCAACCTATCAGAAGTATTTGCCTCTGCCGATCAAGTCGCCATTGCTACCTTACTCGCCAACAAGGCTGTCGAACGCTGCATCACGCATAAGCTCGAGGACAGCAGAGATGCACTGTTCAACAAGATGGTTGAGATCTTACAAGCGTACAAAGCAAGCATGACTGCAGCGGGCGCGGGCGCTAGTGCGCAATTGGCGATTTCGGAGAACCTCAAGATGTTGCCGGTCCTCGTCCTTGGCCTCTTGAAGAACGTGAGCATGAAATCTTGCATCTCCAATCAGTATCTGACGGGCTTGATATTTGCAATGGCAGGTTGGCATTAGGCAAAGCGCACAGATCCCGCCCGACCTCAGAGCTTATGCTCAGTCGCTTCTGACGTCTTTGCCGTCTCAGTTACTTATGCCATACATCTATCCCACCTTCTACTCTTTGCACAATATGCCACCAGAAGTAAGTCCCTATCGTGACTGACAAGCTCAAACTTACTCATCTCCTCTAGTGTGGAACTGTTGGCGAGCAAGGCATCATCATGCCACCCCCACTTCCCTTGAGTTCTGAAAGATTGGAGAGGCATGGTTTGTACCTGATCGAAGACGGTCAAACCATCTTCCTTTGGGTAGGGCGTGATGCGGTTCCGAAACTGATCATCGATGTGTTCAATCTTCCTAGCTACGAGGTGCTTCGCGGAGGGAAGGTGAGATAGATGCAAGATTCAATTATAGTTCGTAGGCGCTGATCATCATCGAGTAGACGACGCTACCGCAACTGGACAACGACTTCAGCCAACGCATCTGTGCAATTATCCAGAAGACACGAGAGATGCGTCGGGGACCGTACTGGCCGCATCTTTACGTTGTTAAAGAGGATGGCGAACCGCCGTTGAGGCTGTGGGCCCTGAGCTGCTTGATCCAGGACCGCTCCGACGTGCTGCCAAGCTACCAGCAATTCATATCTCAGTTGAAGGATAAAGTCAGTGTTTTTTTTTTCATGACGTTAGAGACATACTGACCTTCTGGCATCTTAGGTAAATGGTGGGAACTACTGAGTAGCGTACCGTATTTAATTGCAGATGTGTCTTTTGTCGAACTGTTTTGCCGTACTGTTTATAATGCCACCGTCGTGGCTCATGGTTTCGTGCGTGTTCGAGTCTAGATCCAGGCGTAGATGTGGTCCGTTAAGGTTTTCGAAATCTTCTCACAGACGTCTCGCAATCAAGCGTCTGCCAGGTTCAGGCCATCCCGCATAGACTAGGTACGAAATGGACACCTTGTATGGCATTCATTGGTCCTGAGCGTGTACCTCTTGTCAGGTTACGATGTAATTCACATTAGTAAATCCTTGTTCATCCTCAAGACTGTCAATTGCCTAGGGTGCGTGCGTGCGTGTGCAGGCTGAACGGCGAACACCATATCCGCCCCTGTGTGAATCCCGTAACCAGCTCCCGCACTCGTGTCCAACGATTGTACACCTGACCGCGACGCCGGAAGCTGTGCATCGTTTTCGGGAAGGTGTCGAGATGTCAACAATAATTATAACGGAGCGCCTTTCGTTTGCTGCCGAGTCCATGGAAGTCGCAGTCAAGGTTCGCGATCCTGTCTTTGCGGGAACCGAGTTCAACATTCATTTGTTCCATTTCGCAGCTACCACGGATGCCGCGCTTCAGCAGGACTTTGTGACACCGTATTGTCAGTTCGTGGCTGGACCGCCGTGGTATTTGAGGATCACAGCAATGCATAGCATGTGCGGAATACTGAGGATCAGCTCCTGCGGCGTTGAACAGGGCCGTGCCTTTCTCCAGCCGAGCCACAGCGTTTTGATAATGACATCTGACCGTATAAGGTTAATGTGCAGAATCCCGTCGGCGAACCATGCTTCAATAATCGGTAGCTTCTGTTCGAATCTTCAAGGCTCTCCCGATAACCCATATGAAGATTGAACCGTCCTCGCCCTCTACACTGTAGCCATGGTCGACGTTCCTCCTTCGCAGTCGTAAGCCCGCTATCGCGCACAGTGCCTCGGCGCATGTTGACACATCCGTTCACATAGGCGTCTCACCAATTACTTTCATCTGGCTGGAATGAGTACGTAATTCTTATTGCTCGTTCATTCGCCCTTAACGATTCCCGGGCAGCAATCTTATATTACGACCATATAATCACATTCGGTGACGAGTACTGGAGGATCTGGAAGAACTTGCGGTCTGGAGGTACCTGGTACTTTCTCTTGAACCGTTACTTTGCCTTCTTCGCGGTGTGTAACACCATTCTTTATGCCCATGGGTACCGCTCATCTGCTCGTTTCCATAGAACATCGGGGTAATCACAGGCAATTTCTTTCCATGGGGCTCAGAAGAGGTGAGTGGTTGTTTGCTTCTCCCTCCTTCCTCTGCTCACGATTGGGATAGAGGTATATGTCGTTGTGTTCCCACGGCAGTATACCGTCATCTTACCGTTGCCATTCCCCCAGCTGCACCCACTATACGCTATTCCGACAGCTTGTTCTCATTCTCTCCGAGGTCATCGTCAGTGGTAGGTGTCGTCCTAGACAAATTCTCCAACGTGCCTGATCCCGTTACAGCGAACCTACTCCTGAGAATTTATGCGATCTACAGCCGGGATAAGCGTGTACTCGTTTTGGTACTCTCTGTTTCTGCTGTACTGGTCGGTTTTGCTTGCGTAGGTAGTTCCTACATATACACCCCGCGTTCTCGGAGTGCTGACAGCCCCTGTACCAGTGGTCGGTGATTGGTCAGAAAGCAGACGTATCCCTGGTTGAGGGATGTCACATCTCATTGAACCGCGTGAAGTGCGTGACCGTGCTTTGTTTATCACTATTCTACTGACCTCACATCCCAGAGCTATCCGTAAGTGTCTTTTAGTAGTATCTATTTTTATAGTCCTCATCTGCTGTCGCAGGGACTGCTGTCTCCTGGGAGGCGCTCTTCATATACGATGTTCTCATCGTTTCTTTGACGCTGTACAAAGCTCGCAGAGAGCGCAGAAACCGACTTGTGATCAAGAACAACCTATTCGGTCTCATCGTACGGGATGGTGCGTATCTAGCATTGAAAAGTGATCCTGTTGCTCAAGCTTTGCAGGTGCAATTTATTTTGCGTGAGTGCAACGGATCAAACCCAATCCGCGCAAGACCTGAACAGATTGTACAGAGTCATGGCAGTGGCGAATCTCGTCAATACTCTGACATTCTATGTGCGTCGACTATCCTATTTATCACGTATTAATTACATATACGATATATAGATCCTAGCTGTGAGTTCGTGTTATTGTTCCTCTACTTCTTTCTAACTCTTCAGCGCAACAGCCGGCTTTGAGGGGCATGCTATCGACATTGGCCACGAGGTAAGCAAAGAAATTGCTTCTGAAGTACGTCTTAGCCTCAGTTATCATCGCAGTATATCGGTCACAATGATGTCTCGACTCATGTTCAACCTCCGACAAGGCGCATCGCTGAGCAAACATAACTATGATACGACTATGCTTCCCGTCAGCAATCTCCGATTCCAGCACCAGCGTGACCTTCCCTCAAGCACGACCGACGAAGAAGAGACATTACCCACCGTGCAATATTCCACCCAGCCTCCGGAGTTTGGCGAACATATAAGCGTACCACGGCTAGACCAAGCTATGGAGCTGAAGCCTATGCCTGCAATTGAAGAGGTCCCAAGGGTCGTCGACGATCACTGAAGGTGAACATTCAATCCTAAGCCATATGTAACGATCAATGAATAACTGATATCCCGTCAGATCGAATTCCAGCGTATCTTCGAGTGCCTTACACGATGATAGAACATAAGACTCTTCTCGACGCTCACACATTTACCCCAGATGATGACGCCGCGCTACGCCGATGGTATCAATCATGGGGTGATATGAGAGGGTCAATATGACCTAAAAAGAAAACTATCCCGGAGCATGCAAGATCCTTCGTACTGAAGACAACTACAAGCACACTAAACGGCCTTGAACACATGCATTGTGCGACGTTCAAGCTGGCAAGTCCCCCTGTTCAGGCTGGACGATGCAATCTTGGGTTTACATCGTACCAACAAAGTTTGTTAACACAATTTATTGTTTACAATCATGATTGCGGGAGCGGAACGCTTGCCAAGTCCTATCAAGTCCTCAGACGCTTTTTGCCACAGTTACACTAGTAACATACTTTGAACCGTCGAACTGTTCATCGACCTTTCAGAGTGAACAGAAACAATCGAACTATACTATAATTGGTACCGTCTGCTCATCTGCGAATAACTAATGTTCAGCCTGGTGGACTAGGGACTGTTGCCGTCGCCGACTCGAAGGTGAATGCTGTGTGATCCCGGGAATTTGTTTCGACCGCCGTATGATATTCAAGAAAGATATATCGTCCGCAGAGCAAGCTGGGACAGACTGCCCGAACTTTGATTGAGGAAAAAGGAGATTCAGAACCGCCATGACAAACGCTAACAGGGTCTGCTGTTCTGCGACTGCCAATTGCGAGCTCGATTAACTTTCCGTTTAGGTCGGGATGAGACGCGTTCCAGGCCAACGAAGAACGCCGGCGGCCGGCCCGGGAGATGCCCCAGCCGCTCAGCGCCGTAGGTCCTCGTGGCGCGCACGTTATATCAGCGTCTACGCTAACACGGGTGCGGTTCCGGATATGGACGAGTAGGTTCGGAGCACGTCACTTTGAACTGTGAACCCGGTAAACCGCATTCTCATCTTCTGCATGGGTAAGTCAAGACATGCCCTTCCTCTTGATATGATTTCAAACGAGCTATAACAGCCGATATCAATGACACATTGTGACACACAACCAACAAAACACACGCCTATCGCGTGCGGCACATACTGCCCAAGGCTACGAAAATACCAGGAAGACCGTGATAGTGAGAACGGTCAGATTCATAGTCCAATATCTTTCTCGCTGATTAGTCAAAACTCCTGTTGCCGATACGACTACAGTAGATCCTAGATTCGTCGACGTGTCAGCAGCTTCTAAACATCGAGGTATCCAGCCTGAGAAGTGCACCCGACCCGATTCATATTGGTGGTATATGAATGTTTTATAGTGCGGCCATTAAATGTGGCACACACAGGCTATGAAGTGAATTCTTTCCTTACATCCGCAAAACCGCTTCGTAGCGGGATGTCGTTCCGATACCCGCGATGGCTATAGCATCCAGTTCAAGCACTGCTGAATATTTCGAGTACCGGTCAGAATAGCGGCCCCTTGTAGACGAAGCCATCGTACAACTTCCCAAGCAGTATAAGGCCGAGTCCATAAGACCTACGGTCTAGATGACTGGCTCCACGCTGTTCCTAGTAAGTCTCGGTCGCGTTTGCCTCGATTCGATCTTTGGCTACTTACGAAGGCTAATTGATGGCTACATGGCTCGCTGTTAAATTTGGCACGTGTGGCCTGTGATCCCAGGCGACTTATTCAACTATCATCCAGAATTGCGGAACTGGTAATCGTCGGCGAAACTGCGGTACGTCCTGAATCCGAGACGAAGATGCTCGTTACGAGCCAAGCCAGATCGCTGCCAGGTTAGACGAGATGTGATCTTAATCCTAGTAGATTGCTGTAAGTTACCCATCGTGGCCTCATCTGCCTGTGAACTCTCATCTTAGCTACGGAGAAACGATGGCGCTCCTGTGATGTATGACGAAGAGATGAGTGCTATCAGCGTTCCAGGTATATTTGAGACAATTATGCAACTACGGTACGTTTCCAGGATATAGTACAACCACTGTAGGTAATGAATAGCTAGCCAACCCGTGTAGAATGTACGTGAAATGCGTGTGCGTGTTTGAAGGCAGATGCTTAACAATGACATGCTGTCTAATGCGCGTCCGATGCAAATGAAGCACCCCTCCCCTAGTAAGTACAAACATCTCCGCTCGCTTGACGGCGCACGGCGGCCTTAAGCTTTGAACTCGGCAGAAGGCGTATACGAGCCGGTGCCCGATCCCTTCTCGTTCAGATCGTCTGAGCGAATCTCGGACGCAACGGCCTCCATGGCGTTCTTAACGTCGTCTCCGTCGAACAGTGCAGCGGTCTCCTCCAGCGAGAGATTCCTGGTCTCGACAATGAACATGTAGCAGAACACGAACTCGAACGCGATCCAGCAACAGTATACAATCTATAAAGCAGAGTAAATGACGTATCAAGCTCTGGTAGACGAGGACGTACGTAGTATTTCCATGCAATGGCATCCAGTGCAACGGGGTTAACGTATTGATTGAATATGAGCGCAACCGAGACAACGAAGTTGAAGACGTTGAAACCCTTTGCACGTAAGCTGTATGGTAGAATCTCGACGGTGTACATAACGATGAGGGGCGTGAATGCAAGACTGTATGACAGGGTTAGTGAACTCAAGGGCTGTACAAGAGATGTACTCACTCGTATGCAGCGTAAAATAGGAAGATGAATGCAATGACAGCGTGAGCCGCAGCGTCAGAGCCGGTGATGGCAAAGCGAGCAGAGCAAACAGTTTGCATGCTGAAGAAGATCAACATGCCGATTGTTGACGTGATGAATAGCAGACGACGGCCGGCACGTTCCACGACGAAGGACGCAGCGGAGGCCCAACACAGGTTCCAGATGGCTAAAATACTGCGGTATGGTAAGAGCATGTCTACTTTTCATGTGTATTGACCACTCACGCAGTTATGAGTAGCTGGATAGTCGTATTCGTGATTCCGATAGACTTGAACACGGCATTGAGGTAGTATGAAACAAGGCCATTACCGGACCACTGGGAGAAGAACGCAATCGCGATGATGAGCATCATCCGCTTTCGATTACCCCGAGTCGACCAAAGAGCCGACCAACCAACGTTGGCGGAGACTAAGATCAGCGGTCAGCAATGGAGGAGCGGGCGTTAGAAGAGTTCGGGATTACCTTGGCGATCAAGCTCAATTCCAGCCTTGATCTCGTTAAATTCGAAGAGAACGAGTGGGTCGGTCTCGTCCCCGTCGGCGTGATAGTAGGCGAGCGTCTTTAGTGCAAGTGCTTCTTTGCCCTTGTGCATAAGCCACCTGGGTGACTCAGGACCCCAAAGAACGAGGAAAAACTGGAAGAGTGATGGAAGGCCCTGGAGTAATGAAGGGATACGCCATGCCCAATTATTGCTGATAAACTCGGTACCAAAGGTCGTCCACGATGCACTGATTGTCCAGGTGAGTGACATGCCGTAACAAGAATTGTTGCTGATACCCACACAATGTTACCGGAATACCAGAGGGAATTGTACAGCGCAGTGAGCTGCGCACGGTACAAAGGGTATGATATCTCGGTGACCAACATGGGAGCAGCATTGGCAGCAAAGGTCAAGCCGAAGCCAATAAGGAAACTGAATGATTACGTTAGGTGGACAGTGATCTCGACGACTTCGTACACTTACCGAGCCGCAATAAACATATTAAGATTGGATGCGCCAGTTTGAATACCCACAGCGGCTAACATGATAGTAGCACCGATGAAGACGGTCAGCCGTCTCCCGATGCCATCAGACAAGTAGGGTGCGAAGGGATAGGCGGCCAAGGAGCCGATGTTCTGACAGCGCACAGACGTTCAGGGGGGTTGCGACCAGCAACAACCGAATTTCAACTCACCTGAATTGCGTTGAGGAGACCGAGCATAGAGCCATGAGGGCGACCAAAGTAGTCGTTCCACAGTTTGAGGGACTGAAAAGAGTTCATGAGAGAGCCATCGTAACCGTTCGTAGAGGACGTGATGAGGCTGAAAGAAAGTGTCAGATACCATCTACAATAGTGTTGCGGTAGTAAAACACGTACAGTAGCACGATCCACGCGTGTAGGCAGATGAGACGTTTGTTGTTGTACCATGTACGCCTAGGGTCGAGGAATTGAACATAGCCTTCCGAGCCTGGGCTAGCAGCAACTGCGCCGCCCGCCATGTTCGACTAGGGAAAAAGTGGATCGAAGTGATGTACGGTGAAAACCTTTGACAAGGTGAAGAAAGGAAGGCAGCACGACGCTCTCTTGCATCTTTATACTCACCTGGATTCATGCAGGATAAATTGGGTCGCTACGCATGGGTATCATGCGTGAGTGAGACGCCGGGCCCAGGCGGAAGGCGAGCGTGAGCCCGGGGGAATTTCTCCAAGGTTTCCCCATATAACCAATTCCCCGCATACCTCCCCAAGCCGCCCCCCGGAGCCTATTGGCTTGAGGCGGATGCATCTGGGGTAGCCTGGAGTCCTCGACGACGTGCACTCGCTGTCCGTCACATCATCCCGACGACTATTCAATCTGCGACGCGGTGGACACGAGCGGCCGCTTCCTCTTCTACGCCACCCGAAATACATGTCTTCTGGTATTGCATGAGGCAGCCTGACGTCGATGGTATGGTGTACGATAGTCCGTACCGCGAAACTTGCGCTGTTAAGATCGATGGACGCGGGTTAATGGCGATCGCTCATTGACTGCATCCAGTACGAACCACTTGAACCTTCGGCACTCATGCAGCCGCGTGACGAAATTTGATAACGATAGTCGCGAGTTCTCTTTTCTGTAACGGCCTCCATCGACAAGGTGCACACGACGTCGTTCTGGTCGAAAGATCTGCATTTGCGAACGAGCTTCAACTCCGAAATCAGGGCAAGGGCGGTAATGTGGGAGTAACCGTGCCATAGTGTGTGATCATTGTCTGGGCGAGACGGCTAGAACAAGTTCTTCGAATGTGAAGCAGGCGGTCGGTGGCGGCAAGTCGGACTGCTTTCAAGGCCCGCCCTCCCCGCCATTGATGGAGCGCTTCATGCGGCGTCGCTGTAAGGCGCGCGTCTACAAGGCGCTTGCTGCTGAAATTGATACCCGTCGAACTACGTTACTCTTTTTGGAACAGGCTCTACAGCCCTCGGCCTCCAACTAAATCACATCGATTGGTCTCAGATATACCGCATATTGCGATTTGCCAACTCCTACGGCATACAGGTACCGCAGTGGGCTAAGGTCCGACTGTCAGATCCATCTCCCTTCGTGTTCCATGGCATACTCGATGTCATACACCAACGTAGTCAATATACCAAAAACTCGACTGACGCGTATCCGCATCTATAGTGGTACCATTGATAACAGAGCCATCGCATACTTTGTAATTACGCGCCGTAGTGAATGAATCGAACGGGTATCCAGTATCATATATGTTGAAGCGGGAGAGCGACAAACTCCGCGCGGAGGGCTCGCTAGTAGCGTAGAAGCCCGGCGGGCTACCTCGAGTTTCAGCTGACTACTAGAGGGTAAATCTACAATCTGTGTAGTGAGATGCATCTTTAGATGTCATGGTGGGACGGAGAAACCGCGCATCAATAACCCCACGGTATACGATTATCCAAGATCGAGGAATAAATAGCCGATGTAGTCTATGTATCCGACTGTCCAGCGCGTCCATGAGACATACTGGTTGTGCTGCTCGTCGTGCCTGACAAAGGTCGTTCACCCGTAAATGAGCCATTCGCCTTTTTCCGTCCGAAGGACACACCCCAACCACTCGCCAGACTCGCTAATCGGGTTCTAGCTGAACCACCGCTGGCCCCGCCATCGTCACCATTTGTCATGGTCGCAGAGGGAATTCGTGTATGATGCTCGTCTTGCGAGTGTGCGAGAGGCGAGTTGCGTGGTTGGAATGACGATGCCCTGCGGCGGTGGTACGACAGCAGGTTTGTCATGCCGTCAGACGCACTGGCTTCGGGGGAGACGCTCAGTACAGCAGATTTCGGGCTCTCCATGGAATTTGTTGAGGAGGGCGAGGCGGGCACAGCCTGCACGGGCGCAGGTGCTAGAGCAGTCGTAGCTATAGCTTTCGCATTTCCAGGCGTGCCAACGAACGGGATCCGACCGGCCGAGAAACGAGACGACGTGGATATCCGTGATGCGCGTGAACCAGATCTAAATGGTATCGGCGCAGGCGCACCCTGGGTTGCCGATGCAGTGTGAGTCGGCGACGGAGGAGGGATGAGAGAGGGCTCTGGTGGCGGCGAATGAGACTCGGTTGACCGCTGGTCCAGCTGCTGATGCGCTTCGCCAGAAGCCTCTGCTGGTGCTTGTGCCAACAGTCGCGACAGGGATGAACGGCCAGCAGCGGTCAAAGAGTTGCCTCGGCCGCGGGCAGGCAGCATTTGGGGTGGCGATGCCCGGGTGGGGAAGGGCTCCTCGACCTCTAGGTCTGGGTCGGGTGGGGCTGGCGTCGGTTCCGGTGTGGCAATGTCCGCTGACGAGCCAGCCAGCGGTGGAGACGCGGATTTCTTGGCGGCCCGTCGTTTCGGTGCGTGGGCGGATTGGGTCCAGTCCTCGACCTCTAGCATGTAGTACTTCACACCGTCACCAAGTGCGTAAGGGTTGGTGCTAGGGTCCTATTCAACGAAGGAGTTTAATTTGGCGTCATTTAGAAGAAGCCTGATAACATCTACCTTGAAGTCTACTACACCTTCCGTGATGGACGTAATGCGAGCGACGATCCATTCGCGCGTCCTGAGCTGCTCCGCGAGGTGCCCAGTCGCCTTCAGGAAATAATGAGGGAACGACACTGTGGATGGAGAAACCTCGGAAATCAGCCACCAATCCCGCTAGACCTACGTTTATGGGAAACGCACCGTTAAACGCAGCCCAGGGCTTCGTTACAGAGTTGCGGGTAGGCAGGAAGAGAGCTAGATCCCCCTTTGCAAAATTTCTGAATGAAATTTTACCTTTGGCTTTTTCTCGATAATCTTTGCACTGTTTCTGCCACTTGCGGATCGTTTGCCCTGCCTTATTGACTGCATCCAGAAAATGATCGTGGTCGACCGCCCGAAGCGCCTCGAGGGCTGCAGCCGGGTCGGATGGGTCGATAGGGGAAGGTTCATCAAGATGGTTCACTAGAATTCCCAATTTCAGTATACCAGGCACAACGTTTGCTAGCAATGCACTAACCTGCAGGGGCTTTCGAAGACGATGGATGTGATGTCATGGCTTCAATGGCCTTCTGTGACTTAACGTGGGACTCGCGGAACGCGAGGGCGACGTCAAGAATTTGGGCAACAAGCCGGCTGCTGTTCTCCAAACGCTGCTCGAAGGTTGATTGTGATGCTCTCCCAGCACGGAGGTCTTCCCGCAGAACCCGTTCCATGTGCCGAGCTTCCCGAAGTTCGTGTTCCACACGTTGGAGCTCCTCGCGTAAACCGACTGCATCCGAGTTGTTCATCTCAGCCTGGGCTTTCGCGTCCTTTAGCTTGCGCTGCGCATCGTCTAGCTCCGCCTTCAGTTCCTGATACTGGCGTTCCAGCACGGCTCGATCACCATCGGCCTCCACCTGTTGGTCGCGCATGCGCCGATCGTGCTCGGACGCCTGGGCACGCAATAGACGGTCCTTCTCCTTGCCCGCGTCGACCAATGCCCGCTTCACCTCATCGCTCTCCAATCGAGCCGCTTGTATCTGGCTTTCTAGATCCTCTCCACGGGAACGCGCCTCCTCCAGACGGCGAAGAGCTTTGGCCTGTTCCTCTAGCAAGGAATTCATCTTGTCGGCATTACGCTGCTCCAGAGCCTTGACGTCCTCGAACTCTGCACGCACTTGCGTAAGTTCTTTGCGGAGTAGCTCAGACTCACGGGTCTCGTCCGTGGCCTGAGCCAGTGCAGCAGCGAGCTTTCGACGCTGTTCAGCAGCTTCCCCGGCTAGCTCTGTATTGCGCTGTTCCTGAATTCTTCTGGAAGCGGTCTCGCTTTGGAGCTGTGCTCTGAGAGCATGAAGATCTCGATCCGACTGATCGCGCTGTGCGTCAGCATCCTCCAGCTGTTGTCTCAGTCGCGTCACTTCATCCTGCAGTGCATGGCGTTCCTTATCAAACATAGAGTCTTTCTCCGCCAGTGATTGCTGATGTTGCTGGAGCTGTTGCTCAAGCTCGGCGAAGGCTTTATCCTCGGCCTCGGTACCTGTAGTCACATGGTTTAGCCATTGCGTCAGACTTCCTTTTACTTTGTACACGCACTTCGCCGTCTATTTTCAAGAAACTTGGAAGAAGACAGAACTGTGAGTTAGGTAGGTTATAGTCACATTTGGTATATACATATGATCGGACTTACTTGATCGTTCTGCTATACGATCAAAAGCAGGTTCAAAGCTATTCATCTTATGGATGAGCTTCTCGAGGTTGAGCCGCGTTTCCTGGATAGATTGCAGAGCAGCGGGTTCAGCAAGTTCTCGAGCGTGATCTTCTAGATCGCTAATGGTATGCATGAAGTCTAACATACGATGAGTGATATGCACCGTAAATTTGGAAAGATAATATACCTTCGATATCTGAACGCTGGACGTCATATGAAACCTCATCAGAGACTCTCGGAGAGAAATCGATAGTAGGGACAGGTTCATCCATGTTGGCTAGCTGGAATGGTAGCCGCCTGACTATTTCCCCTCGATACACTTGTCTCCGCTTCTGCTCATTAACCCTAATGAAATGTTAGAAGTTAATAACTCTGGAAATGACCACGAGCGTCATTGGCGTACGATAGCTTTGCCATCACTTCCAAGATGCTTTGAGCTCGTTGGTAGAAGAACTGAGCTACAAAATCGATGAGCGCATGCTCTCCTATCTACGAATCGATGAACCTACCAAACTCCTTTCTTCGGACGATCTCAATGAGAGTGGCACCATAATCGTACAGCATACTATGTAATCGCTGGATATGTGGAAGCCCACCCTTGTTCCGGAAGCTCGCCTGCAATGAACTAAGCTCGGACGGAATTTGCACTAGATCAGTATTGAGAATGCTGATCTGGCGCAGCGCTGAGATGAAGCGGTCTGTATATGCGTTCTGGAAATCGATTCTCAGTGCATTATTGCTTCGTTTCAATCACTTCATGGCATTACCTTTCTCTGGACTGATCGATCCAGTTCAGTGCGTAGCGACGCAGCCAACTGTCGTATATCTTATGTGCCCGTTGTTTAGCACATGAATCAACATGTAAGTGCGGAATAGTTACCTTGCAATATACGATCGGCTTGAGCAGACGGCTCTACTGATTGTCGGCAAAGGCTCATTGCGATGAAATTAAGAACTTACTTTCCAATGAAGCGGCTAGATCCGTAACTCTCTTAGCCATATCCCGTGAACGACGGCTAGATATGTCTGCTTCTTCGACCATTCTGATATCAATTGGTACAGGTTTTGGTCCTGAGCTAGAATAACTCACGATGTATCAGCAGCGACGGGGCGTATGCCATCAGTACCGTCCCGCAATGTCGCCATCATGTGCTCAGCTTGATGAAGACGAGTTTGTAACTCAACTGCAAGAGGAATATAGCTAATCTAGATACATAGGAAGGTGACTGGTACTTACCCTGTGCTTGAACGCAGGTCTGTGCTACTTGTCTCATCTTTCCTTGGCTGATATAATCGCCGAGTGTCGTCCCTGGGTGGCCCAATGCCATAGCGTCCCGATGTTTTTTGCTTAGAAAGTCTTTGTGGACCAGCACCCGGCTAACAGCGTGAAGATCGGTATCAACCCCAGCAAGTAACGTCGTTTGCTTCTCGAATTCGCTTTGAAGCATCGACATAATACCGTCAAATGTGTCTTGGAGAGCAAGAATGTGAAGGTCAAGTGAATTTGCCATTACACAAAGTGCTTCATGTTGCCAACGTATTGCAGTGGCGAGACGGGTAATTTCTTCCTGGTGTACATGAGCAGTACGAAGATATGAAGAAGCCAAGATTGAGGGCCTGAACGGCGGAGTCGCTGCGATGCCCTCTATGCAGCCTTGTGAGACAGTCATAATAGAAGCCGAATTCGGCCTACCTTCCACAGGTGGTTCCTGGCGAGGTTCTATGTGAAGGCGCCGTAATACATCATCCAAGTCGAGCTCCAAGCATTTAGTATTGTAGACATAGATTGTCTGCAAAACCGTGAGGTTCTTACTTCGGTAGACATTAATAAAACGTACCTGGTCTTGCGCTCCGGCAAGGTCGCGTAAGTTCTCATCCTGCAACCTGATTCCATCCGAAGTGTAAGCAATGATAGCTTCCAGATCCACTCCTGTATGCTTATGTAGAAAGTTCTCCAAAGTCCCTGTTCTGAAAGCAGACGTTTGACACGGCGTGTGTACAACGTGGTCGAGGGGTACTTACCTCTCTATATCCCATACATCAACGTTGACCTGGAGATCGACAATGAGACGCATACGAAGATACGTGAAACAAATGCGTACCTCAAATACCTGACCGTCCTCTGCACGGCATATTCGCAGCATATTGCGACGTTGGGAGATGGAAGGTGCATGAATTCCACAAAGTTAAGAGCAACCCCGCGGCAATACGCAACACGCCGCATTTGGGGTTGCCGCCGGCACGAGGCGCCGAGATCTACGCGCGGGCGCGATGCCAAATTGCTCGAAGAAAGTTTATCCAAGTGTGTTCAACGCATCTCTTCATTACGCTTTGCGGACTGCTAACACCTTTCAGACCAACAATGACGAGTGAACAGGCAGTGTCAAAACGCAAACTTCACACAACAGACGGGGCGACTCGGAAAAAGTTGAAGGCCCAGCATCTCTCCATAGACGACCTACCATGGAAAGTCGTGTCGCACACACAAGAGGCCGGTTTTGACAATACGTTAGAAGGGATGATGGAGTTAGAAGAAGTCGATGGCGTTGAGGTTTCTTACGAAGAGACGGACGTTGGAAAGGTCGTGCGGTTCAATGTGTGTCTGGCGAAGTTCCCCTCATAGCTTCGTCTGACAATAACGTATTCAGGTCGCCGACGGTGTAAGGAAGACGGTAACTAGCAACGGTTCAACGGAGAACTCTAGCTCGTCTCCAGGTCCTTCAAATGTCGCACAGGACGATGTCGCGGAAGTTGAGGCGTTTGACAGTAGGTCGATTCCATGCAAATCAGGCTGTGTACTCATCAACTACAGCCAAGATGCTGCTCCCAAACTGGCATGCATTCGACCTACATCCTCAGTTGGCGCGATCTCTTTACACTCAACATTTCACAAATCCAACTCCAATCCAGGCCAAGGCACTTCCCGCGGCTATGAAAGGAAGAGATGTGATCGGTGTCGCTGAGACTGTACGTTCGCGTCAAATAGGTGCCCTGACAATGCTGAGCCCTCCATAGGGTTCTGGAAAAACGCTTGCCTATGGTCTCCCAATACTCCATAGTATACTTACCGAGGCCATGTCCCAAAGGAGCTCTCGCGATGCCAACGCCAGACGGCCGGTTCGCGCGTTGATTCTAGCCCCTACACGTGAATTGGCTTTACAAGTTTCCTCCCATTTGAGTATCCTCTTGAATCCTGCGGACGTGCCCCATCCAAATGTCAAGCAAGAAGACACCGAAGTATCCGACATTCTGAGCGTGCCGAAGCCGATAAAAGGGAAAGCGAAGGCTACCGAAGCTGTTCCAAAGGTTCAGTCAACTCCAAAGCAAGGAAAGCGACCACCGCTCGTGAGTGTGGCGGCTATTGTGGGTGGCATGTCCACGCAGAAGCAACGGCGCATCTTGGAGCGAGGAGTCGACATAATTGTAGCAACGCCTGGTCGCCTTTGGGACATCTTGCAAGAAGTTAGGTTGTCCTTTGATGGAATAGCTGTCTTTACTTATTGTCTTAAAACAGGATGACGCTCTCGCCAGCCAAATTAAGCATTTGAAGTTCCTCGTCCTGGATGAAGCAGACCGTATGATCGAGACCGGCCACTTTGCCGAACTTGAGAACATTCTGCGCCTGACATTGCGTCAGAAAGAGTGAGTAGCTCTTATGTCTGTATCGCTTAGACATCTCATTTTGTATCAGCGAAGACGAAATCGAACCAGAGCCCACGGTTGAGCTTGTGGATGAAGCTGGGAAAGCCGATTCCGCGAGCCTGTCTGACGGGCTACAGACTTTTGTGTTCTCTGCCACCCTTAGCAAAGATCTCCAGCGTAATCTGAAACGAAAGTCGCGAGCAAAGAGCTCCAAGAAGAGCAAGCCTGCTTCAACGCTTGGTCAGTTGGCTCCCGAAGATATCATTTACCATATAATCGCTGACCAGAACTTCAGATGACTTACTCTTGCGTCTCGATTTTCGGGATCCTAACCCTGAGGTTATTGACCTTAGTCCGGAAGGTGGCGTCGTGTCTACTTTGAGAGAAAGTCAAATCAACTGCCTTTCGAATGACAAGGTGCGTACCTTACTGTCTGTCAGCCTCTTTGCTAATATCGAGTAATAGGATAACTACCTCTACTACTTTCTGCTCCGCTATCCGGGTCGTTCTCTTGTGTTCTTTTCCTCAATAGACGGAATCCGTCGATTGATGCCCCTCATGGACCTATTAGGGCTGAAGGCCTTCCCTTTGCATTCGCAGCTAGAACAGAGACAGCGGTTAAAGAATCTAGACAGGTGTGCAGCGATCTTTATCCTTCCGTTATCTTGGTCTCATTCAATCGATGGTCAACCTAGATTCAAAACGACTCCCAATTCTATACTTTTGGCCACAGATATCGCTGCCCGAGGACTCGATATACCCGCCGTGGATCATGTCATTCACTATCAGATCCCGCGCTCAGCTGACGTTTACGTGCATCGTAACGGCCGGACTGCGCGTGCAGCGAGGAGTGGGTTCAGCCTGCTGATGTGTGCACCTGACGAGCGACGACTTGTGAGAGCGTTGCTGGGAAGCTTGGGAAGACGTGAGTTGTATCTCCTACACCCAGCAATCCTCTTGACAAATCTGTGTAACCTCAGAGGAAGAGGATATTCCCGAGATGTCCGTCGAACTGTATCTCCTCGATCAGTTGAAGGTTCGAATTCAAATCGCTCGACAAATTGACAGCGCACAACACAAGATCAAGAAGGAGAACCACGAGAAGAATTGGATCCGTAAGGCTGCGGAAGAGATGGAGGTAGAACTGGATTCTGATCTAGCTCCAAGGTATCGTGAATGCCCTATTATCACAGTAACTTCTGACGCATGTGGTTGCAGCTCAGACGATGAGGAACGTGTTGCACCTTCCAAGAAACAACGGAGAAATGCCAACGCTAAGACCGCAGCGCTGAAAGAGGAGTTGAAAACTTTACTCGCTCAACCATTAATTGCCCGGGGCATTTCTGCCCGGTACATCACGTCTGGTAGTAGGCCTGTCGTGGATGACATCATTGCAGGCGAATGTACGCACTGTCCTCCGTATTCGTCGTGATACTCACCATTAACCTCATTTCAGATCACGAGACTATGGTCGGCCTCCCTAAGAGTGTGGCAGGTAGCGATGTAGCACCTTCGAGGCGAAGGAAAGCAAAGACCAAGCAACAACCAGAGTACGAAGAATGGTCGGGTTTTGATTCGTAAAACGCAACCTACGTTTCCAAAAAACCTCTTGTGGTGTAGAGTATAGAAGCTGCTGTATCGGTCGCTCGTTATCCTAAAACATGCCATCTACGTACGATATCAGGGTGTGGCTAGCCTATCTGACGCTCGTTCGCCCACATGGAACTCAAGGCGCCAGAGACATCCTCGGAATTCCACATTGCTGGCTTGCAGCTGGACTATCCTTGTTTCTTCCTGTCTCCCGTATAGCTATGTTCGCCCATGCGCATTTTCTCCAAAAATTGCCAACCATTGTAGCGTCGTGCTATAGGGGTTTTGGAGCGGCTGCAGACCCAGTCTCCATTGACTCGAAGGCGCGCACTGCCTAAAATGGATTGGTCCCGCTACCGAGCACGAGAAAAGACGTGGAGGGCACACCACAGACATAGCCGGATTTTCTGCGGCAGGATAGTCAACGGAAAGTCGTGAGACGGGTTTCCTTTCCTGGGCTGGATGTCTGAAATTACCTTATATAGTATGTTAGACGCCGTCAAGGTAACCTGTCCGCAAACTTTCCTGCTCTCGGAAAAGCGGCTATGTCTGCGGTGGCACGCTCTCGCGGCGCCGACCTTTTTGTACCACTTCCACGACCACAGCCATGCTTCAAAACTTCAACTCACCCCCGCCTTCGCCACTGCTCTCCCAGAATACACCACGGTCACCGCCACGCGGCCTGGCCTTGCGCTTACCGGACGTCGCTAACGTAATTGTCAAGTTGCGACGTGCACGGCATAAGGACCAGGGGCGGGAGTACCCAATTATCTCTACGTCAGGGGAACCACGCAGCCATCCAAGCCTAGGAGGGGATGGCGAGGTATCTGCAAGGAAGGTGCCGCTGGAAGAAGCGCAGCGATTCCTGTGCAAGGATGGGGTCGATTTGAAGAAGCTCCTGCGGAGAATGCGGGCCACTCTGCTAGAGGAAGCGCAGGCTATTGGGGCGACGGTACTTGTCAACGAGCAGTACGTCTAATATTACTTTCTTCCATGCCACGAGACATTGACTTGTTACTCCAGATGGACTTGCACTATCCATAGTCCTCGCCGGGATAGTGTATTCAAAGTTGACGTGCGCCCTGCATGATGTATATACATTCCTCAGCTCACCATTACGTCTTTTAGATCCGATATACCGCATGTGCTGCTCGTTCAAGCCACCCCGATCCCCAGCAACCTGTAGCCCTCGAAGAAGCTAAAGGCGTTCCAGGGCTTATGACAGTCATTGGATGAACACCATCGTTGACCCACTACGACCTATCTATGGTTCCGATTGCACGACCTCGCCGTTCCTTCCTATTTATTACCCCTTGTAAATCATGTACCACCATCCTCACCGGCATCCACATGTACACCAGGCATACTCGGACGGATCATATCACATCTTGCTATCGAATGGACTCCCT
The DNA here is from genome assembly GCA_005298045.1 of Pleurotus ostreatoroseus. Lineage (NCBI taxonomy): Eukaryota > Fungi > Basidiomycota > Agaricomycetes > Agaricales > Pleurotaceae > Pleurotus > Pleurotus ostreatoroseus. Next base: position 37,925 of record SWBT01000315.1, on the reverse strand, counting down.
ACAATATGATTTCATAGAGTACTTTCACACTCGTAATCCTCATAGCCACCACGTTCGCTTCTTGAAAAAATGGCCCACGTTTACTTGTACCATGTTACGGACCTCACGTGTATAGTCATGTTAGTTGCATACCGATTCAGCATACATGACATTAAATGTTAGTGCGGAAGAAACTTAACCGTGGCGAGAACTGTGCCTTTAGCATCTTTCTAAGGCCGTTGACAGACGAGCCGACGGTCTGTATGAGGTATCTCAGCACCGCCGTAGCCCTCCAGTAGTCGGTCTACATAAGGATGAGCGACCAATCGCTTCTCCGGTGTACTTTACCGACACTTCGAGAATTTTGTAGGTTTTCTAGATTTCTACTGCACCCCAGACTGTCGCCGCCGGTTCCCCGCATTTTGAGACCAAATCGTTGCAAATGCCGGTTCAAAGATTTCAAGTGTAGCCGTTGATGTGTCTCGGTTGAATTCAGACAATGCATTCTCCATCGAGCAGCGTCATAAGAACGAGGAGAGTGGTCGGTTATTCCTCTGACTCTGCGAAGAACAGTCGCTGCTGGCCGGCGTTTGGTTTGACACTCCGGATCCCGCGAGGCAAGCCCCGTTCCAATATTGGAGCTCTAACTCGGGGAGATGAGCCTGTTCCTTTCAACTGAGAGTACAAGACCCTGAGGCCTGGATCTAGAAAGCTGGAAAACCTGATGATCGAGGCACAGTCGAAGGAGTTTATGGAATGCCCTGCGTGTTAATTAGGCTAGCGACTGAGATTTTCCGTAGTAATACTGTCTACTAGGATATATGAGAATACTGTATCTTATTCGTTAAACACAAGGCAGAGAATACGACACCGTTAACGTTGACCATACACGAATGTCAAGATATCATAGCGGACCCTCTCTTCGTTGCTGACGAGGGCAGTCGACGAAAGATACCTGATATTATTGTGCCAGGTCTTCTGGGATCAGACAGTTTGATGGTTCCAAGTTGCTGGCCACACGCTAGAGCGGTCGGGCGTCGTAACGGTATAGTGCGCCACCGATCAGGCGCAGCTAGTAGATGAGAAATGAAGGCGAAACCTCGCAGGTTTGCAGTGCCACATACTTCCCAAATTGCGCTCTATGACGGGCGATTGCGCGAGCCCCGACTCTGTACGACTCTTGGACTGGCTGCCCAAGGCCGTGCTGTGTAACGATGCGACTGCAGCGTCTGAGTGTTTTCGTAGCGCTTGTGGCGTTCACGTAGGCGTCTATTCGTTTAACGTTCTTTCCAAAGCTCTCTCACGCTTTCTTCTAGGACGCAGCTGCTCAAACTCTGCATAAACATCTTCCTGGGAAGACCCAGCGGTCGTAAGGACGATACGGCAATTCGGTACTTTCTAGATGTCGTCAAAGTGAAGGGGTATCTCCATTAACGGACCTCACGTGGCCGATCAACATCGGTTACTGAATTCGTGAGTGTTTTGTTCACCTGACCCTTGTCTGCCTGGTCTGACCATTTCCCGCAGGATCACCAGGGAGCGGCTACCGAGACCGCCGTTGGCAATGACAGATATTCAGCGAGCATGGAATCCGACCCGTTATTGTACTATTTCCCGGCGTGGAAGGTTGTTAGGCTCGTCGAACCCGTCAATGTCGGGGGCAGAGAAGACCGTAAGTGACTTTTTGACTGCCATCGAGGACGAACAACATACGGAAGAGGCACTAACGGAGTATTCTCAGTATTTGTTGGATGTTCCAATCTCCGTTCGATTGATGGCAGGAGCTTGGCGTGCCTGTCACTACCCATATACTTACTCCAGACTACCCCAGATAGGGCTTCGCTAGCCAATAGGATCCGGGGAAGTCTGGGGAATGTGCGGGGAAACGATGCACATGGGGAATTGTTGGAGAATTCGAGTGCCCGTAGCGCGGTATGCTCGCATGCAATACCATCAATACATGCGGGTATAAAGATACGATGTGCTTCTTCCAGGTCGCTCAACTTCTTGAAGTTCATCCCATCATAGCTCTCTTTCCTGCTCAACATCGTCTATAATGGGCGGCGGCGCTGCTGTTGTTGGTCCCGGCGCTGAGGGCTACCTGCAGTTCATTGACCCCAGCCGGACATGGTACAACAACAAACGCCTCATCATCCTCCATGCCTGGATTGTGCTGCTGTGAGTTACTCAAATGTTATGGTCTAACATTTATTTATCATATTGTCTACTAGCCTTATCACGTCCTCGACGAACGGCTACGATGGTTCCCTTATGAATTCGTTCCAGTCCCTGAAGCTCTGGAACTCTTACTTTGGCAACCCCCATGGCGGAAAGCTCGGGTTGCTCAACGCCATCCAGGTATGCTTCCATTGCCTACCTCCTTCCTTGGTAGTGGCTTATGCGATCTTCGGTTAGAATATTGGCGCCCTTGCGGCATACCCATTTGCCCCATATCTGTCTGATGGCATTGGTCGTCGTCTGACTATCTGGATTGGTGCAACAATTATGTTGGCCGCAGTAGCGGTTCAGTCTGCAGCGACAACCCTCGACATGTTCATTGCCGCTCGGTAAGCATATCCGCCGCCGCTTAGCAAATTAATTTTGACCCTTCCTCAGCTTCCTCATCGGCTTTGGGTTGACTTTTGCCGCCAACGCAGCGCCTATGCTGGTCACTGAGCTCTCGTATCCATTATACCGTGCTCAATTGACTGCACTGTACAACTCCCTCTGGTACTCTGGTAACATTGTGTAAGTTCATGATACACCCACTTCTGTTTCCGTGCTCATTCAAGCTTGCAGAGCGTCATGGACAACCTTCGGCACCGAATTCATCAATAACAACTGGGCCTGGCGTATTCCTTCCATCCTTCAGGGTCTCCCTTCAGTGTTCCAGTTCTTCCTCGTGCTCTTCGCACCTGAGTCACCAAGGTGGCTGATATCCAAGGGCAAGGAGACAGAAGCGCTCAAGACTCTGGCCTACTACCACGCTGACGGTGATGAGAGTGATACCCTCGTCTTATTCGAGTTCAATGAGATCAGGGCTGGCATAGAGCTCGATCGCACCGGTGAGTATGCCGTTTGCCTACTGGTAGCATGTTCCTAATACACTGTTCTATCAGTTGCTGCCAATATCGGTTGGTCAGCCCTGTGGAAGAGCAAGGGCAACAGGAAACGGATGATTATTATCATCGCCATTGCATTCTTCTCTCAGTGGTCTGGCAATGGCCTCGTTTCATATTACCTGAACCAGGTTTTCAAGACGATAGGTATCACCAATACCACTATTCAGCTCATGATCACGGGGTGAGCCATGCAAATATGAAAATTTAATGACGGAGCTGACATGCGCTGTAGAATTCTGGCTATTTGGAACCTGGTGTGGGCTGTAGCGGCTTCCTTTGCCTGCGAACGGTTAGGCCGGCGGTTCCTCTTCATCACATCGGCATCCGGCATGTTACTGTTCTTCATCATGCAGACGGTATGCTCTGCCCGCTATGCCATCACACAAGAGCCAGCGGCAGCACATGCTGTCATAGCCTTCATCTTCCTATTCTATGCCTCATATGAGTAAGCAACCGCTCATGAATGAGTTCGTAACCCCATTCTGACTTTCATTCACAGCCTGGCGTTCACGCCACTCATTGTCATGTACACGGTAGAGATTCTGCCTTACAGTTTGCGTGCGAAAGGCTTCAATGTCTTCAACTTCGTCATCTCTGTTGCGCTTATCTTCAACCAATACGTTAACCCAGTGGCCCTGGAACACATTGCCTGGAAGTACTACGTGAGTTATCGTGCTCATATTCAGTCGCGTATGCATACTCAACAAGTCTCGCAGATCGTGTACTGCTGTTGGCTCGCCTTCGAGCTGGTTTTCCTCTATTTCTTCATCGTGGAGACCAAGAACCTCTCGCTCGAGGAGACTGCCGCATTGTTCGACGGCGAAGACGTCAGGAATGCTATGAACACTGTAGCGACGGAGGTCCGCAGTGACGAGCTCAACGAGAAGGACTCCGGCTCCTTCGCGAAAGTTTGAACGCGCTTACGTTCTCCGCAGTAGCGGGTGCTATCTGTATGTTTCCATTGCAGGGTTTGTGTTTGTTATTTTGGACTGGATGAACTTGTACGACCTGGCCTTACACCCGCCTTACTCACGTATAATCTCACGTCCTTGTTACGCTCTATTCCCTCACCTCAAGGACTGTTGCAAAGGTTGTACGATTAGCCCGCAATACTATACCATGCTCTTCCTATTACTTCTCACGACAGATCCCGAGGGACTTTGGGCCTGATAAACTTGGGCTCTTTGTGTAGGGCTCGCGGAACGGGTCTAGCATTCGCAACGAGCAGCGTTCATCAGATTCTGACAGGACTTGACAGAGGCCAGGCGTCGGGGGTACCATGCGGGCACGCTTCCTGAAACCTTCCACGCCTGTGCGGGGACGAAAGCTAGATACAGCTGAAACCTCCCGCGCCACGCCCAAGATACCACTTCCGGTGTCTGCAGGTGAGTCGGGCCCGGGAAAGGGTAAGCATATGTGCCTGAACGTACCATCGTTCTGTCAAACAGCGGGGGTGCAATCTTCCCCTCCCCACCGCATTGTCTCAGCAACAAAGTACAAGTTCGAGCGTAGTGCTCACGTGGAGACGGCCCGCATGGATTACACCACTGGAGATTGAATCTTGAAGCTACGCTGAATTCAGATGACGAGCGTGTAGGATCCGTTACTCACGCCCAAAATGGCCCTCAAATGGCGTGAGAATGAGTGCTTGTAGACGGATTTGCATCGGACCGCCATAGGAAAGCCGCACTCAGCTGATGTCTCCAGTGTCCTCCACGCCCAGCTGCCCGGCATATTGCCAGAGAGAACTGCAACCTCCCGCAAGATCCTGATACTGGGGCGGCGAAAGTTGACATGGCTTGGACGAAACTCGTTTCCGGTCATGAAGGTTGAAATAACGCTCGGAGCCCGGATCATATCGAACAGCTTTCCCCATTTTTGACGCACGGCAGTTTGTTCCTTGCTGTCAGGATCTTGCTTGATGTCTTGAGTGAACGCGGAACTACCGCCCTTAATCCCGCACCACAATAATATCGATGGCGCTGCGGATGGACGATTCCACGGATAGCGACGACCCTGTTTGTGAGTTTGAGCCAATTTTACTATCACCTGAACGAAGGTTCTGCCTCGTGCCCATGCGGCCGGGGGAGCTATTGCGCAACTCGTATCAGTTTGCCCATTCAACGCGTCAGCCTGGAGCAAGGACAAGCTGCTATCGTGCACTGCAAGGATGAGGGCTACCTGGGATCATGACAGTCGCGCAGGCTCTCGATGATCCGACGCGTCTGGAAGACAATTGTTTGGCGCTGAATGGTATTTGTGACTCTCTGGTGACTAGTATGTGCGCGGGATCGATTGCTCGTTAGAGATGAATCTAGGTCTCAACATTGTATCGTGAGGAAAGAGAGAGAATTGAAAGAGGCGAATAGCAGGCAAATAAGTTTCAAAGCGCACCAGTGTTTACTCGTCACAATACCATCAGTCTATTCTAAGCGATCGGAAGTGTGCTTAACGGACCGTGGAACGTGTGGCTCGTCGAAGGCGCTGTAGCAGTGTGAATTGTGCTCCAGTGAATAGCGTAGACGGATGAGAAGTCATAGTGACAAATTGCTATATCATCTGCAGCAAGCATGAGTACAGTCGTGTTCTGTCACCGGAGCATACAACATACCCATGAACATCGTAGCCAAGTCTCTGCGATAGGAGACGAGCATGGCTGTAGTATAGCAAAATATACCAACTTATTATTCGAGAACTAACGCTTTGACTTGAGATCAAAGCGTGCGCCAAATTTACATGTTGGTTTAGCATTCGGGAGACAGCGGCTAGAAGTTACCGTGCTTGACCATATATGAAAGCTTCGGTCTTAATAAGGCGAAGCTTCTTCCTCTGAATTAGCGCTGTGTCCTGCCGAATGGCAGTCGACTTGGTGAGTCTAAGATGTGGGATGGATCTGTGAGATACTGGACATCCTGTTATGTAAGTCGAAGCAGTCGGGGCCAACATCAGATGTCGATAAATACATTTCACGTTTTTAACACAGGCATACATGAGGATACATATTTGAGCGAATTGAAGTATAGCAAACACATGGCTCCACTATCTTATCATGCTCCGCGATGACCATTTGGTCACTGATACACTGTCGCAATGCGGGTCCACTTTGAATGTGTGATGATTGATCAACGAAACAGGATGTTTTTGTCAAGTCTGCGAGCTGCTGCACTGCTCAAGACCTGCCTTCCTTGGGGGCCGTGGGATCCTCCGGACGTCCCTTGTAAGACTCCGCGTAGTAACCAGCCTGGAAAGCGAGTGAGGCCGTGATAGTGGTGGTATGTCGGAGGGCATACCTTAGTGTAGTGTGTCCCAGAACTGTTGCGCCTCTGTGGGGCGGGCTGTTGTATATTGCCGGGATTTTCTGGTACAAACGGATCCGGGTGAATGCCTTTGCCCTGTATAAACATGGGGTAAACGGATAAAACGGTGTCGGGTGGAATATACGCACGAGGGCAGCAGACATTGTGGTCAAACCAAAACCTCCTGCGTGCTTGTCTCCATCTCCAGGCAGTGGTACCGAAGATGGATGACTCCTTGGCTCCGCATCAACGAGTCCGACGATTCGAGGACCATGTTGAGGCACATTGGGGTTGTTGTTACCGGGCTGCTGCCCGTGGCGTATGATCCCTGCAGGGCATAAGTGGATTTGGTTCAGCGCCTCGTTAACCAGACTCACAAGTTGGGTTATCGTTCTTGTGCAATCGAACTTGAGCGTAGGAAAAGGCAGCGAAGCCGGCTACAATTGTACCAATGCCAATGAGCATTGTCTGCGCGGTATAAATTAGGCGTTCGATAGGAGCTTTCATGATGAGGCAGCTCACTCTTGGGCTTCCACCGACTTTGGGTGTTGGTTGTCCTGCTGCGTTCATGGTGAATTGTTGATGGGTAGTGAGAAAGCTGTCGAGGGGTAACACGAAGAGACAGAGAAGAGCTTTGAGTTACCTGCATTTTATGCCGAGTACTGCTGAAGGAGGCTCGCCCCGATTCGTCTGTCCGTTCCGCGAACTGCACTCCTGTGTGACGTCATCCCGCCGTATGCCTAAATGCGGAATCCCGTTCATATCCACTCATGCTGCCGGCGACCCTCCAAACAGGGACAGTTGTTGCGCGACGAATTGACCTACTAGACGTGGGAGAAAAGTGAAGGAGTTATTACAAAGTTATCATGCAATTTCTGGATGCCATTGAGGTACAAGATTGCAGCTCAAGAGTATACAGTAACGGGTCAGGCCTTCTGTTAACACTCTACTTCGGAGGAGTGGGTATGTAACCGGATTCTTTCGGTTTGAACATCGAATCCTGTTTACCACCGACGATACGAGTGCTAGAATTCGTGTCGTCCACTTGCTTGTTCTGACGCTGCAGGTCTAGTACCGCCACAGGGAGTGCTACGATGAGTGCCTCGGATGGTTTGGACTTGAATGGTGGATACTCACAAGTTTGGTCATCCGCTTTATGTATGTACGACTGAGAATACCAGAACGCTCCCAAACCAGCTGCTATGGCCGCCATACCAAACAGCATAGTCTTCCGGGTCACATTGTGGGCCATTAATATCATTATCCAGAGTCGATCATAGGAGACATACCCGCGGATTTCCGCCCGGCTTCATCGTTGCTTTGGAGGTAGATCCAGTGCCAGAGCTCATAATGTGCGTCGACGATCGAGAATGTTAGTCTGTGAAGGATGTTCAGCGGAAAGGATGAGAAGGGTGTAGGTCCTTCCTCTATACAGTATGCGTAGTCATCCCACCCCACAACCACACCCACAACATCCACAATAACCCGAGCGTGCCGAAGAAGCGCAAGCTTGCCAATGCCACGCCAGTTCTCCACAATTTCCTGTGCACTGTGCACATCTGTGACGTCACTATATAGGCGATGCTCGACGCCTGGTGTTCCCATGAAACAGAAAGTAGGATTGACGAAATCCGTACATGCGATGGAAGACATCCGTAGTATGTATCCTGGACACCGAAATGCCAAGTTCTGAATGACATTGAGATAGGTCAGATCCGATAGTGTGAAGACCTACAAACGATAGCGCTCGAGACACTTAACCATCTGCTTCTTTTACTTGCGCATCAAAGCTATTTGCTGCAATGCCCATACAGCTTCTTCTCTGGTCATATTAGCTATCGCCGCGGCGTCAGGCAGGGGAACAGGTTCTTCGACCGGACTGGTCGCGTGCACCACGAGTCTAGCAAGCACCTCACCCTGTAAAGAGCAATGCAAGTTAGTAAGAAGCTAGTATCAAGCAAAAGAATTGTCACAAACAAATTCCACTAAACAAGCAACCACAATCAGCCTATGGAGACAAATCAGTAGAAGCACACAAGGAGAAGGTTGAAGGATCACCATATGATTATCCAGGTAATACGGTCCATGGCACGCTCGTTTAGAGAATCGTGAATTGCACCGAGCTGAGCCGCGAGAGGGGATATCGATATGGTATCTGAACAATATTGATGCAGACCTAGACTTACCAGATCCTCTGCGACTGCTAATTTTTCGTTGAGGACTCCAACTCGTATGCCTAAATTCGCCTTAGCCAACACGAAACCGATGCAAGAAAACGTCTCACTGATCTCCATGTAGTCCCGTACAGCATCATATAAGGCTCTTACATTCGCTTGTCCTTCTTCCCAGAATAAGTCAGGGACGTCAAGTACGTTGCTCACTAGGTTGATGTCTCTCCGTAACTTGAATAGTTTCCCAGTAATCTTGAGGGCCTCGGTACGATTGAGCTTCAACTTTCCAGTGAGTGCAAGATGGGTCGGTATAGACGTTGTCTCTTCCGAGGATAGTATGGTATGTGCAAGTGTCTCATATCGTGCAAGTAGCGTAGACTGAGCCAACGCGTGAGCTACGGATATTGTTAGAAGGACAGAGTGGTATTTGAGTGCTAAGTAAGATGTGAGCATCGTCATTGAGAAGTCTATGGTTCAGGAGACGCACTGAAAAAGTCATTGTAAATCCGAGGATATGCGATGTACGGGTTATACTGTTCCACGTGGATCAGTTCGACATCGTATCGGAGTGTCAAGGAACGTACTTCGTAATGACACTCCTCTATTTCCCACCGGTTATCCTGTAACGGCTTTTCCATAACACCAGCACTTCTGACATCCTCTAATATAGTTTGCTCTTGCAACTCATCCAGCCCGAAAAATACAACGACGCCGTAAGCAAAGAATACGGCTTCAGCGAAGCTGTCGGTATCTGGTGTTTGAAGGCGCTTGATAGGTGGACGTGGGGTCCCTTCCGAAGGTGGAATAGGCGTATGTGCTTCCGTCTCGCTCGCCGTTTCGTGAGATCTGGACGACACGAAACCTTCCAGTTCTTCTGTGCGTGTTGGAACTGAGAAATACGCTAATCCTTCGACAGTTTCTTCAGTTTCCGCTGTGCGCGGAATTGGTATTTCCGTAGAAGGTGTCTCTGCTGTCTGAGGAGCAGATGAACGTATGTTGGACCCTGGACCGTACCCAGGAAGTAGAGGCAAGTGGTACATCTATAAATACCCACAGTAAGCAGAGTTCATGCTCGACGTTATAGAATACCACATACGATATGCATGGCCTCGTCGAAAATTCTCGGTTGAACATTGTGCTCGCGCTTGAGGAAACTCGCTAGTAACTTCATCTTCAGCCCCTCTGCAACGTAGTACGCAGTCATCCTCTTGAATCCAGCCTTCTGCCTCTGTTCCTTGCTCATCCGTTCCCCCTCGCTCTTCACGTCCCTGACACCTCTGTCAGTCTCATATCCATGCTGAAGCTCCTCGTCTTCGTCCGGAGGTAACGGTCTAGTTTGAGGCGCTGATGGTAGGACAACGAGTTTCTGAGTTGTCTTGGAGGTGCGCTGAGCCTTCGGTACACCGGTAACACTATGAATTGCTCCGGTTCGTGGAACTACTGACAAGGAGGGTCGACGCGCTTGTGGACGAGTGCCAGCAGATGAAACGGCACGTTTAGGACGTCCTAGAAAAGGTGTTGTTGGTTGTCGACTCGGATTTGGCCTTGACATGATGGTATTGTGTTGTGGTATGGACCTGCTCAGCCGCCTAGGATCGTACGTGTGTCGTGAACGCACAAACAGTGGACATTCGAGGGTGGGTATACTTGTCGAGTGTAAACTACGAACCTAAGCCTATCTTAGGCGCGCGGTGCTGGCAGCTGGTCATCGGTGCTCGGCCCGGTTCGTCGAACAGAGTACGATTTACCGACACAGGGAACAGGTCAATGGAAATACTATTGACGACTATCATGACAGAGACAGTAATTCGTGGAAATAATATAAGAGCCCGATTACTTCGTACAACACCACATATCCGATAATTACAGAACTGAATGTTGTACATCAAACTTGGAGAGCGGGGTCTACGTATCGTTCTTTCCCCTTTCCACCAGTGGTACTAAGAGTTTCTGGCCCTGACGCCACGCAATTGCTCCTAGCATCAGGATATGCAGGGTCTGCCTCCATATTTTCCCGATTTCCGCTATATGTTTCTATGGGTCCGAGCTCAGGCACCGAAGCTAGTGTGGTCAACATCGCTTGTTCTGATTTTCCTCTTGTCGATTCTGTGCCCACAGTCACGGGTGCTGCAGCAGTAGCGTCTTGACTATCGTGGGCTTCTCGATGTAGCATAAGCATAAATCGTGATACCATGGTCACCGAAATGCTACCATCGAGTGAGCTAGGTACGGCTAATATCGATGAGACGGATCCTTACTTGCTAGAGAGTGTTGAGAGCGTCCCCTTTAGTTCGGGCTGCATTAGAATTCGACTTGAGTAACGCAATTATTCCGAGCATATATATTGGCTTATACCTGCAGAGTCTATGTATTGACTACATTAGTTACTTTCGGAGCATATGAACTGATAAGAACGCCTACATAGTATGTCACCGTGTTCGCAAGATGGGCACAAGCCATTATACTGTATCAACCTTAGTCCAAGATAGGGAACGTTGGCTTGATGGAACTTACACAAAATATAGGGCACCTAGAACTCATAATCAATACAAATTTAGACCAAAAAGCGCGTGACCGACCATGCCGAACGACGAAGGCAAAGATATTGTTGTGTTGCACTTGCGGCCTTCTCACTCCTTTGCATACTGTCAATACGAATATGACTGCGTCAAATGCAAATAAAATCTCCCAGGAGACCGCAGCATCTTTCAGTACACATGAGACGAATTGAACACATGATGCAGGAGTAGCAACGCACGGAGGGCTCTGAAATGTTACATCAATAAAATTTCCACAAAAAGAAATAGTCGCAATTACAACATACCCTTGTGGGCTATTGATGGTACCATGGCAGCCCTGAGATAGGTTTACTCCTGAGTCGCGTCCTGCCGCGGAATTGGAAGTGGCCCACTGGATAAAACATAGGAGACAAGGTCAGGCGTGACGATATCCGAGTTGTTAAGCATAGCTACTGACCGAGCCTAGAGCCAACGAGACTATGCCGAGCGCAACGGTTCCGTAGATGACACGCTTGTCACGGTTGTAAAGCGCATAAATACGCAGAAACAGGTTGACTGATATTGCGTTAATATGCGGGGCAGATCAGTTATTTGAGTACTTGAATACCTACTGTTCACGATAAGCTGACACAGTATCAGCGCGAGTTGACGGTATAATGTAGCTCTAGAGCAGCTGCAATTGAACCAAATCAGGTTGTGTATCCGCGACAGAACATGATTATCAGATACCTCTGATTCCAATGTGAGAACACTTCAAGTAAGACGTCTTATAAAACTCACTGTCGTGGTCTCAAAATGACCAAAACTTACATACAGCACGTAAATATTCTACGAGAGTATCGTTTGAGACGTCTCACGTATTCAGAAAAGAGTTTCGGCGTACCACAAAGAAGGACAAATAGCGATTCAGGAAAAACAGCCACCAAGCAGCTGATCGCGAACTTCTCCACATGGTCTTGAACTCATACTGGAAGGTCAGGAGGTAGTCATAATAGTAGATGACTACCACGTAACACATTTGAGCAAAAACATCGCGTTCGACAGAGATATCACTCACTGATCCCGACAAGGTGGAAGGAATTGGACAGAAAACTGAATAAGCTCTGGATAAGCCTCGGGTTGACGCATGATGGAGACTACTTGCATTTGCCACGATGGAACAAATGTTTCTGCTGTTGCTGTAGGCATGATCGCTAAAGTTGAGGTTGAGGTGTAAAGAGGTGTCCTTCTGCAAGTGTCCACTAACACTTATCTATCTCACCTGAGGATAAAATTTTCCCAAACGATGAGACAATGATGCATGCGGTCGTTGCTACGATAGTCCCGTGAAAGCCGAATTCCGCACACGACCACGCCCCTGTAAGACTTGGCGTCGTCGACTGTATAGAGATGTAGTCGGATCATTGATCGGTAGCGGGGAAGCATGGTGTACTACGATTCTGGGGGTACTGCAACAGCACAGCCTCAAAGACTAGATAATAGTGTGCGCAGAGCAACTAGTCCTTTTCGAAAAACACCTGTCAAAGAATATTCATTAAGTGTCCAAGTTCCAACCGCAAAACACGGTTGTTGACATACCGTTAGCTCACACGAGTCATGACACAGGCAAGAAATAACCGGTACGCTAGTGCCTCATAAGGGGTCACTAAGACGATCAATCTGCGGGGAAACATCTAAGATATCGTATTGCTTTATTGGAGGTGATCGGAGTCTAGCGGGGCCCGAGATCTGCCTGCCGGTTTTGCGAAGTCTGCCACAAAGCGGCCTGCGCAGCTACAGATGCTTTTGAGTGGCTCTCCTCCCTCGCCCATTCGAGTTTGTTGTAACCTGTCGGTATACATATTTAGTCGTACTGCAAAATTTTATAACCGTGCAGATTCTACTACGAGTACACGACTCAAGCCATACTATGCATAAATTGATGAGTAACATAAGTCGACGATGAAATCAGAAAACGTGCCATGGGAGAACGGAGAGACCGGTCCTAAGCACAGCGTTGAATGGAGACCATGGCTTCACTCGTTCGTCCAAGCTCCCCTTCTATGACCTTACTCAGTCATCTCGACATCCCCCGCCTGCTCGGGGACAGTGGGAGTAGGCTGAGTGTCGTCCTTCATGAAAGCATCCAACTCCGAATCCAGCTCCTCGGCCGTCTTAGGTTTCTTAGGCGCACGCGCGGCCTTCGGCGCGCGAGGTTTGTTTCTGATAGGTCCAGGGCCAGCAGGACTAAGCGGCAAAGTCAACGAGTTGCAATATATGTAGACAATTAAAGTCACACACGTAGCCGGGGTACGAACAGGCGACTTAGCCTTGGATTCTTTTTGAGTAAGGCGATCTAGCAAGGGAGGTTTCTGGATTCTGTTGATAAGCGAGGGCGTCGAGGGCGTCGAGGTACCTCTACGAGCTTGCGGTCGAGCGGCTTCTGCAATGGCGATCGACATTGGTTGACCTGAATGTTCAAGCTACGATAAGCCAAGGGAACGCGTTCTACTTCCTAGACGAACCTTTGCACAGTTTGCCGTTGTACTCCGCTAATGCTCTCTTGGCTTCGGCGGACGATTCGAAGGTCACAAATGCGACGCCTGAAGAGCGTCCGCTACGGTCGTACTTAATTGCAGGAATACAATCGAAATGGGTCGGCATCGGTTTTCTCAGGTGTATGCGGGGCATTCGGATAATCGTACCCTAATTGATGGCTCACGAACGAGCGTGCCAATCTGTCCAAAAATCGCCTGAAACGAGGTAAGAACGAGTTTACTGATCGGAAACGTGTCACACACCGTGAGGTCTCTGGCGGTCACCTCGTAATGTAGGTTCGAGACGACAAGTTTGGTATTGTTCGCTGTTGTCGGTGCACTTGCATTGACAGGAAGCGTTTTTCTCGCTACAGACGTGTTTGGTGCCTTGTCATGCAACCACTCTCCGTCAGAGCTTCGTCGAGGCGTAGGTCGCTTTATGTAAAAGAAAGCGTGAGCATTACGAGTACGGGTTTTTCAATTAAACATACACTATAGGGTTTCTTGGATCTGTCGGCCCTCGCACCAACCATAACGAATATGTAGCAAAGCTATAGCAAGAGAGCAGGCCGATGTGATGGTGTCGGGTGAAGGTGTGGCGAGAGTCAGGAGCCTTGAGTTAGTTGATGCTTGGCAGATTACATAAGCGTCGGGAGTCGGAGTGTAAAGCGTCAATGTTCGCGTTCGAACGAGCAAACACAACGTCAATGTGAGCCTCGAAAAGCATGGAATAAAGAGAAGTATTGTACAGCTCACAGTGACGATGACGACGCCTTGTACAATCAGCCACGCATATCACCGACTCGGCAGAGCAGTCAGACTTATGTCATGCCAATACCGCGCTTTCATGCAGGATGAGCACACTTTACATTGCTACACTCTTATCTAAACACAGCATATGAACTTCACGTCTCTGTTGATTACGTCCGTACGAATGTGTGGACGAGAAGCCTGTATTCACTGACTGTGCATCGCGGTCACATGACCAAGTAGTGGACGCGGATAGTCGGACCGCTTTCGGAGTCTGAACAACCCAAGACCAACTCGAACCGTGTCTCATATCCTCCTTCGCGTCGTCAGTACAGCCGACCATTCACAAAAACTGGCTACTTGTGTCGTCAGCAGGTCTGCTGTATCACATACTGAAACTCACTTGTACAGGTCTTCTTGAATAACTCAACTATCTCACAACAGGAACACACGGCCTCGATGTCAATTCGTCTCAGTGTGCAGAGTACTTTTCGTATTTATAGGGATAAACCTTCCTCCATTCCCCTATCAAAAGTAGAGGCCAGTGCAAGGGGCAAACCAAGCGCTTCGCGTCGTCACATTGAGGTCTCCTCCGCGACAGACAAGGAGAACATACATCCCGTTACCGGTCTTCCACCTCGCATGTTTACTTCTGCGCCCAAGAAGCGGAAGAATGACGTGCTAACCACCAAGCTTATGGTCATGAAAGAGGTTCCATTATCGCCGAAGAAACGGAAGGTCTCCTCATCGTCACCCACGGCGTCATTGACGAGAAGTCAAAAACAGGGGAGGCTTAGTACCAAAACGTCAACTCTCCGAAGAGGGATCCGTTCGCGGAGTACCACCAACCTCCTCCGAGTTGACGAGACAACTGAAGAGCGGAGAGAGATTCACGATGGGACCTCACTAGTCTCCGATTCGGCGGACGCGCGCTGCTATGAGCTTACTGTCATACCGCTGGCAGACATCTCAGAGGCATACGAGGCGAGTTCAGATGACGACAGCGTTAGGGATGGAACTTCTACGGTGTGTAGCTCAAGGTTCAGATTCTTACGTTCCGCTGATCAAGAGTGCAGGGGTATCGTCCCGAGGTCCTAACCTCTGGTCCTTCTGGTATCGAAACGCCCGGTAGTCCGCGGTCCGAACGGACTCCGAGCTCACCGATTGAAGGAGTGCCGACCGTCACTCTTGCGACTCCAGACCGCAAAAAGATATACTCAGCTTTTACATTCACGTCGACTTCTCCCGCTTCAAAACGATATACGGCGTCCAAAGCATCTCGCGAACATCAGTTTCTGGATGTTCTTGCTGTCCCTTTACCCTCTCGGTGCTGAGCACCATGCATACCAACCTTCATCAGACTTCCATGCGATTCATGTGTCAGGCCTCACACCGTTTCCTCCTTATCTCTATACCCCTTCATTGTATCGCCATGCCACATGCACAAGACACATTTGAGTTGTTCACAGACATTCTACATCGTCTTCAAAACATGCACTTGCCTGTAGAACATTCAGAATTTTCCCCCTACCTCAACTTTCCTATTGCCAGTTCATCCCAGCCGGCGTCCACTCCTATGTGCTATTGGCTTCTCTTACAGTCTATTAGATGCATCTACCAGCTATACTTGGTGTATCTCCCACACTGCTGATCATTCCATCCTCACGAGCTACTATACATCTATACATGTCTACTTAAACTCTCTTTAAGCTCTGCTCCAGTGCTCGTTGGCTCCTCGTCACTCTCGTCACTAGTGAGGAAGCAGCTAGCCCTTGCGCCGCGACCAAGCCGCGACGCCAGGCACGCAGCCAGGCGTCTCTGGCGCCCGGCATTGGATGCCATGCCACATGGCATCGCGGCTGCGGACTCTCGGACGTCGGCGCGCCGACCGCGGTGCGCGTGGGGGCTTCGAATTGTTCGATTGGGGAATGCACGATTCTCGAGTGTCACGGTTCTCCTACCTTCAACGTCGCAGATGGCTGCAGCTGTGAGGCAGCGAATTGCTCCTGCAAGTCCAGAACAGCCGCATACGTCGGGTATCCTGGGTGCCCTGGAGGAGTTCGAATCGCGGATCCATTCGGACATGGATGCGCGGCCAGACAGACCACCTCTTATTGACCCCAATTCTCCGCAAGTGAGAGGCAGGCGTACCTTGACCTGGAAGGAAATACCATCATGGCAACAAGACAATGAGTATATACTGACAGGCTACAGGAGGTAAGACATGTCTGGATACACCTATTCCACCCCGGTACGATAAGCCCCCGTACGGGTTGTTCCTTCGCTATCCATCTGTCTCGTATGTTGTGGCGGTATCACTAAATTTGTCTTCACGCCACACAGGATTCAATACAATTGGCGTGGCTGCGCTGCCTCAATATTCGGTTGTATGTTTCCGTTTCCATGCTTCCGGTCTGCCCGCGATACTGATACAGTTGGTGTAAACTTACCAGACTTGCATAATGAAACGGGTATGAGGTCTTAAGACTCGTGCATAACGTTGCTAACGTCTAATGAAGTTAACATCCACACGCATCTGACTGGTGCCCTACTCTTTTGCTGGATACTTGCTACTTTCCGACAGCACTACTTCGCTCACTACACTTCGATCACCTGGTTAGACACGACTGTGTTTGTCATCTTTCTTATTTCCGCCGTGGTCTGCCTTTCGTTTAGCGCCTTTTTTCATACATCTTCTGCCCATTCTAAAGAGGTAACTTATTTAGTTACTGCGTATGAATTCGACACGTCCCTGATCTCTCGCTTTTCAGGTAGCATCGAGCTGCAACGCGCTCGACTATGCTGGGATAGTGGGTACGTTCCAAACTAGTACCTATCGAGCAACTCAGCTAAAATTGTGGCGGGCAGTTCTGATCGTTGGATCCTTCTTTCCATGCATCTATTACGGATTCTACTGCGAAAGTTATACACAAATCATTTACCTGTCTACCATCTCCGTCGCCGGTCTTGGTTGGTCTATCAATTTTTCTAGTTGCTCTTGGCTGAGATCCTGTGTCTAGCTGCTTCATACATCGTGCTCAACCCAGAGTACCGGAAACCTACTCATAGAGGAGCCCGTACAGCAGTATTTCTTACACTCGGCCTTTGTGGTGTGATTCCCGTGACGCATGGACTCTTCGCTCATGGATATCAAAAATTGCTTCAGGAGATGGGCTTCCGATGGCTGCTTACTTCCGCCGCCCTCTACATCAATGGCGCGCTGCTATAGTAAGTTTCGCCTGCTTCATTCTCTACGCCGAAGGTTACTGACCCCTATTTCTGTAAGTGCCAATCGCATACCGGAACGCTTCGCGCCGGGCCTATTCGACTACTTCGGGTCATCGCACCAAATATTCCACGTTCACGTTGTGCTCGCTGCTCTGGCACATTACTGGTGCATAATTACTGCATTCGATCACTGGCACAGTCGCGATCCCCGCTGCATGCTCTCGAATCCGTGATCATGCGATTCCGTGCGGCGACCCGTTGGACTTGTCGATACTCATGGAATCTGACTGGCGTGCGTCGATGCCCTTGATCTCTTCCCCTCACGATACTGATGAAATGAATTCGAAGTGTCACTCTGCTCGTCGGGCCGACGCTGTGAGGTACCTCGATTGCAGACTTTTGACAGGACGATCTATTGGTCAGATATAGAGATCCTTGGAATGCACAACAGCTAGAACTATAATTTAAATACCTTCCTTTGTACCCAAAGGCTTTCAGGTATATATGGTATGTCTAATGTCTTCGAACCATGCGGCTTGTTCTCTATGCCGGCGGAGGGTTTGATGAACGGATGCTGAGATGGACAGAGCAATCCAGGCCGATGGCACTGCCAGGGTCGGAAACGCATGAATCCAACGTATGATTGGAAATCGAATCCCACAAGAGCTGGCGTTGCAATCTACCGGGTGGCACGGTGAAATTGTGTTCGACCCGAGAAGAAAATATGCCGGAAGCCCGATGACGCTTCTTGACCTCTTTTAAGTAGGTTCGTAATCATGGGCCGGACGAACGATCGCGATGGTATTTACTGTCCATTTTCTGTTATTCTTGAATCGACCTCTGATTATGGACTGATGTGCTAGGATGTGCAAGATAATTTGCGACAGTGGGTTGTCATCGGGCTCCTCGCGCGAGGGCTGGGAACTTCTTGCGATTCGCAATGTGATCAGACGATACCGGTTCCGGAGTGCGCGTGGCGCCGTGCCATACTTCCTCTGTAAAGGCCCACGGGTGTTTGCGACAATACTCCCATACATTCTCATGCAAAATGGAAAAGAACGACCTGCACGCTGGAGGCCCGCATTTCTGCAAGATCTGTCGCAACTTCTCGCTCGTGTAGACAGAATTAAACGTGCGTGTGCCTTGTCTCACTCCTGCCGCGGTGGGTTCCGACGTATTCTCCGTCTGATTGCCTCGTCTGCTTCGTGTATAAGTAGGGAGATAACCAGCCAAGAAGACCGCACGACAAAACCATGTATCCTCTTGGCTTACTCCCTCTTCTACAAGCTTGGATACCGGACCACGCGGCGGTCAAGCTGACCATTGCACTGCCCAGCGTTATTCTCCTCGTCCTCTTATTCACCGCAACCAGAGATGACGAACAGGACGACTGCACTCCAACTCATCTACCTCTGAGTGCATACAGCACGATCTGGCCTTTCTTTAGGTCGCGCTTTGACTTTATCGCCCAAGGATTCCAGCTAACGGGCAAGTCGATTTTTCAGTTCGGTCTGCTAAAGGTGAAGCCACTTCGGGCCCTATTGAATCTTCGGCTGATCATCGCTGCAACAGAATACCGTCGTGGTCGTTTCCGGAGAATCTGGCAGAAAGGACTTCTTCTCTTGTAGGGGCCTTGATATCAACGAAGGCTTCAAAGTCCTCTCTGGTGCAGTAAGTATTCACTTGCCCATATCTAGCTGCCCTAGCCGGTGCCGTGACACTACGTACTGATGGCTGTAGATCCCAATGCTGCCAGGTATTACATCCGATCTCCAGGCGCGCAGGATTGCACTTATTCATAAGCGGCTTGCGTCCGCTCAGAATAGTGACCGTTTGACACGACGTGAGTACCGGATGCAGTAGTCGAGACATGTGTCGCTTATACGTCTTTGTCAGTCGTACCACAGATTCTGGACGATGCCGACCGTGTTATTTGTACCTGGGGCGAGTCAGGGACGATTGACCCCTTCTCTCACATGCCGGCGGTAAGTGTGCCCCCTTCTCACGACAGGGTTCTCGCGCGCTGATCCTCAAGATTGGAATTAGCTACTATTTCAGACTACCGTACGATCTCTATCTTGTCATGAGATCGCGGACGACGGTGCTCTTGTGGCGCGTTTGCGGAACCTGTACGACCGACTGGACTCCTCAACCACCCCAGCTAGCGTCCTCTTCCCGTGGTTCCCTAGCCCCAGCATGTTGAAGAAGCTCTATGCTTCAAAGAAGGTTTACGACATCGTCAATTGCGCTATCAA
The DNA here is from genome assembly GCA_005298045.1 of Pleurotus ostreatoroseus. Taxonomy (NCBI): domain Eukaryota; kingdom Fungi; phylum Basidiomycota; class Agaricomycetes; order Agaricales; family Pleurotaceae; genus Pleurotus; species Pleurotus ostreatoroseus. Next base: position 18,089 of record SWBT01000315.1, on the reverse strand, counting down.
TGCGAGGATGGAGAGCGGTGTATCACGCGATGACACACTCCAGATGCTGCTGGACCACGGGGACGAGAAATTGGTTATCGTAGGGGTAATACACTTTCTTTGATATGTACCATGCGTCAGAAGGCTGATTGCTCTCACAGTTCATCATGGGTTTGCTCGTCGCCGGGGCGCGTTCGACTGGAACAACTGGTAAGTTAGCGTGTAGAACAAGGCAGTGTATAGTACTAACTACCATTCCCAGCATCCTGGATGATTACATCCTTAGGCGGACATCCTGAGTGGAAATCGAAAGCCCGGGCTGAGGTCCGCGCGCTCCTTTCGGAGTATTCGGCTTGCAACGTGTTGTGTTCGTCACTGCAAGAGCAACTAGCGTCGGTACCATTGGAGGCTTGGGAGAATCACACACCTGTTCTTGACAAGATCATTAGGGAAACTTTACGAGTAGCCCAACCCCATACGGCCATGCGGAGGAACGTAGGACCCGAGACTTACATCGACGGCATGCGCATTCCCTCCGGCGCATACGTCGTGTATCCCTTCAGTGACGTCCATCTCAATCCGGAACTGTACCCTGAACCTTGGAGGTTCGATCCCGACCGCACGGAGTGCATCGCTCCCTACGAATACGTCGGGTGGGGCGGAGGTAAGACGTTTTGACTGCTCTGGATATCTTGATCTAAACTCTAACTGTGCTGCTCTAGGGAAGACCGTGTGTCTAGGGCAACGTCTTGCCAGGTTACAGCTGAAACTCGTCGCCGCGTTGCTTCTGTTGAAATTCGATTTCAACTTGGTGGACGTAAACGGACGGCCTCCTTATCCACTTCCTCGCCCCAACTGGAATGATACCTTAACTTGTAAGCCCCCCAAAGGCTCCTGCTATTTACAATTCGACAGTACGCCGAAGGGCGTCGTGGACATCCGAGACAAGAATTAGAATAGTGCCATTTCGATCTGACAATGGTTTCTTAGTGTAAAGCAGTTTTACAGATACCTTAGGTCAACGTATTGGTCTTACCGTACCACAGCTGTATTAAGTTATGTCGTATTAAATGAATGATGAGCCCGCTACGAAACAAATGGTATCTGACAACGATTTTGTGGTCAGCCCGAACTACTGGTTTATACACTCGGGAACACTTACCAGGGAACTACATCAGTGTCCTACTCCAGAGTTAAACGGTCATTCTTAGCAAGTTTTGGATTGGGCCGTTGCTCCACGAGTAACCTTTGTCTCTCCCTTTCTTCCTCCCTACACTGCTTTATCCACTCCTGTTTAGACCGTCGTTCTCTAGCAATGAACCTTGCCCTCTGCTCTGTTGTTGGCTCCCATTTGCTCCTCAATATGCGCCGAACCGCCTCGGGACTTATTTTGAATTTCTCTGCGAGGACAGGGGTGTTGAACGTCTCTGGGTTGTGAGCATGAAGCATACGCAGTCCGTCCATCGCGTCTCGAGAAAGCTTCCGAGGCGGGGCCCAACCCTCCGGGAATGACTTTTTCAACGTCTCGCGATGAGCTTGCCACTGCTTCGGGGTAGGTTCTCCATTCATTTTCGACCGCAGTCGCGCAGCGCGTCCAATTTCCGGTTCGTCGTTTGACGAATGATCCTCTGTTTGTAGCAGGGACTGTGGTTTAGGACCTACAGTCTTCCATTTGCGCCGAACGTGGCCCGAAATCGTCGAATAGAGTGCAATGAACGACTGAGATGCGGCGGCCTTAGAATAACTCGCCCGCGAGACCGAAGCTAATGAAAGCATTCTTCTAAATGAGAGCGGGTGGTGGCGGCAGAGAGCAACGTTGAAAGCGGACCTCCTGCGCTTGATCTCACGGGCGCCAAGATCAGTCGGCATCAGGCAGTGTCGACGGCCTCAGCCAGCTCAACAGTAACCAGCTCGAGCTACCCACGTTTTCGCGTCTTTAATCGCTTTACAGTTCCTTTTATTCTCTCTTTTTCTCGCTGTACAGGCTCTCCGGTTACCGCCACTCATGGCCGACGTGTCTGACTCCAAGATTGACGAGGGTATGTGGGCAGGCATTCGATACGAGCGCGTCTTGTGACTCTTTCTGTCTCAGCATACCAGGATGTGCGCTCGGACAAGACGGAGACTAATTGGCTGCTGCTGGACTACGAGGTTCGTCGGATAATGGCAGTTTTTAAACCGTACTTATAGCACTACTGCCCCTAGTCTGATCGCTCAGACAAGCTGCAGCTGACGGCCACGGGATCCGGAGGACTGGAGGAGCTCTGCCAACATCTCGATGAGTCAAAGGCGTCCTTCGCGTATGCACGCATACGCTACTCCAATGACAAGGAATCTCAGCGCGAGAAATTTATTCTTATCACCTGGATCGGCCAGTCTTGCAAAGTCATGCGCAAGGCCAAGGTACGTTATAACGCTCTCTACAACCGTGAAAATGATATATGAATGATTATCCTTGCATAGATATCTGTACATGCAGCAGACGTGAAGCAAGTACTTCGCGTCTTCTCCATCGAGGTGCCTGCACGCGAGAAGGATGATTTGAAGGAGGAGCCGATTGTGATTAAATTGCGAAAGGTAGTTTCACATTGGATGGATATCTGTGTAACTCACTTAAATGTCTTTTTAGGCTGGTGGTGCGAGCTACGACGGCGTTTGATCCAACCCCCATACCCATCATATAATTCTGTGGCATATCCTAGTATCTTATCATCAGGAGTCAAGCTTAAACAGCTTACTTCCTCCGTTTGCTCGATGACCGTCCGCTGTCAGTACCGAAAGTTGGTTTATGGATTTCTTCATCTCGAGAACAGACGATCAGGGTATCGCGGATAAGTGGATTCTGTGTCGGGCAAACTCACGACGTGAGTGACCGAGATCTTCGCAGGTACTGAGCTTCTTCGATGCATAGTCCAAGTGGACGACTCCATCATAAACGTCTCATATAACTTCCCCACGAGTGCAATGTCAATACCTTCAAGAACACAGAATTCATGGGGCAAACTTCTTCAACGCGCCAATTTCTGCCCCTTCCAACCTCATCCCCATCCACTCGGACATCGCGGTGGCTCCAAGGGAGTTCTCGTAGAACTTGATGGACGGCTCGTTCCACTGAGATCAATACAGATTATCGTGAGAGCAAGCACTATAGCGTCGTCGGACAATCTCACCTTCAAGACGGACCAATCCAGGCGGCCACAGTCCTGCGGCGCATCAGTATGTCCAATTTTACACGTCTTGAGCCGATTCTTACCTTTGTTTCCGCAATCTTAGCTAGTTCTGCGAAAAAGGCTTTTCCTACACCCATTCCTCTCGTCTCCGGCTTGACGAAAAGGTCCTCAAGCTTGTGTATGTAATGTAAGCCAGTGTCCATGAATGGCAGTCAATGCCGACATGAACGTACGTAGATGCCTGGCTTTCCTGTCCAAGTCGAATAGTTATAGAAGTACATAGCCATACCAATGGCTTCGCCGGGAGCATCGGCCTGCCCACGGAAGGCCAACAGTGTGTGCGCGTACGGAGTCTCGAAGAGATTCCTGCGCAGCTAAGACAAAGGTGAGTACGCTTGTGCCGATCTAATAAGTGGTGTGGACTGACCAGTTCCGGGGTTGCCTTCACAGAGTCGGCAGCCTTTTCGTAGGTTGCCTATATCGTGATCGCTTAGTGCAATCATCTCGTTCGTGGTCCTAACTACATACAAGGTCAACAATTAGTCCGAGGATGGTGTCCTATAAACGGGGTGTGAGTATCGTGCGCTTGACGCGCCATCCATCGCCAAAGCGCACCACATCCTCGACACGCGCAGGCCGGATGAAGAATTGCAAGTTAGACATGGTTTACAATAGAAAGAGTGTCTGCAGCAAAACAATATATATATTGCTGCCCCAGTGTGCGCCTGAGCGTGACTCGTGTGGCGGCTGAGTGAAGTTTTGTATGCACTTGTTTACTTGACCACCCTTGAACCTTATTCTTACTTTTCACGACGACCAAGTCCACCAAAATTCCACCCGCCCGTCGTCGACGTTAGCCCCGATCCACGACTCTACACACGATGGACCCCGCGAAATTGGCTAAGCTGCAAGCGCAGGCTGCGGCCAACAGGATCGGTGAGCTCGTCGTTCCAGCTCTGAGCGTGTGCCAAGGTCTTTTCTGACAGAGCAAACATTGCATCCGGTGTGTTTGTGCACAAACGACAGGTGGAAAGGGCACAGTCCGGCGAAAGATCGTGCGCAAGACGAAGCCTGCAGCTGCTCAAGATGACAAAAAGCTCCAGGGCGCACTGAAGAAGCTGAACGTCCAACCCATTCCTGGTGTCGAGGAAGTCAACATGTTCCGTGAGGACGGCAATGTCTTGCACTTCAGCGCACCCAAAGGTCTGTCCGGTGATTATTTGACTTGCATCTTCCAGAAGTTGCTCTTTTATATATTGCCATCTTCATTTCGCCACTCGTGCACCCTATTTACCTATGCTGACATCCACTCACAGTCCACGCGGCTGTCTCTGCCAACACTTTCGCAGTGTACGGCAACGGTCAGGTCAAGGAGCTTACCGAGCTCGTCCCTGGCATCCTTAACCAACTCGGCCCCGATTCGCTTGCGTCACTGCGCAAGCTTGCGGAATCATACCAGGCCATCCAGCAGAACCAGCAGCGGCAACCCAACGCTGACGATGACGATGACGACGTCCCCGACCTCGTTGAGAACTTTGAGAACGTCGAGGAGAACAAGGACGACGAGCCCCCCGCATTGGAGGAGCTTAACTGAGTGGACGAGCAGTCGTAGGGCCGGACATGGTTGCGGATCGTGCCCCTGGTATCGGAGTGAGAGGGGTGAGCGAATGAGGCCATCGCTGTCTATATCTTTTCCTTCTTCGCTGTTGTTTTTCGAATCCACCAAAACCATGCCGCTTGCGCTCTCGCGCGCTATGCGTTCCGCCGACCGCTCTGTACTGCTTCCTGCTGCATCCGCACCTCGCATCCTTGATGACCGTACCGCTGTCTATGTGTGCTGCTTTTGTCTTCATGTAGCCGTGAACGACATTGTATTAAAGACGATACCGTTTAACCCATTCAAGGCACAGCATTTCATTCTGAGATTATTTGTACAAGGGCTGTATCCATCTTTCCTCTGGTTTGCCTGATGTCCGTAATCGTCGTCTTCCCTCAAGCTCAGCATCCCTCAAGCATGGAACGTGATATCCCAAGTCCTTACACACCCGTCGGCTCCCGCACTCGCGAGCTTAGAATCGCCCAACCAGAAGACAGCATTGATGCTGCCGGCGGCAGCATTCTTGATCGCGATATTGCGCATGGGCTTATCCACGCTCCAGACGTATACGTGTGTGTCCAAAGAGCCTGAAGCACAATGGCGGCCGTCTTTCGTCCACGCCAGGGACAGCACTCGTCCGCTATGGAATGACCATCTTGATGTGATCAGCTACAGAGTGGATCATCAGACATGCTGGGAAGCCAGGGCTGTGTGCGATTATTTACCTTGCGCTCCTTCACGTCGTATAAGATCACCTTCCCGCTAGACTGGAGCAAACGTGTGAGGGGCGAGCATAAATGAGACGGCCTGGACTTACATCTCCTGCTACTAGCAGTGATCCGTCCGGAGAGAAGGCTAGGGCACTAATTGCACCTTTGTTGCTCTCCAAAGTGGCAACTTCCTTCAGACTCTTGCCATCCCAGTCGTAGAGTCGCACTTTCATATCCTGCGATATGTTTCGTCAGAAACGCCATTTGGTACAGAATGCGGTACACCTACTTCACCGCCTACTGCAACCACGGAACCGAACGCGGCGACCGAGCTTGGTGTGAACTTCGTTTGCAATTCGAAAACTCGCTGGTTGGATCGAATCGCCTCTACACTATTGATCTCCGCAACGAAAACAGTCGAATCAGCCGTCACGGCGAGATCCTTGGGCTGCGATGCAGTTGAGAACGACGCCTGACTGCGAATTATAGATCAGTATCGAACGGCGTCGTACGTCAGCTTGTGGGCCTTACACGAAACTTGAGCCATCAGTGTCGAGTTCGCGCACTTGATCATCGTAGCCCGCCGAGAAGACCTTGCCGTCGGGCGCTACCGCGAGCCCTGATACCAGGTTGGAATGTCCCTTTCCTTCAATGAAAGAGTAATTCGCGTCCGAGAAGGACGCGATGCGACCGTCAGCCAGACCCGTTAGGAACGTCGAGTCCGACAGCGGCACAGCACTCGAGATGGACTTGGATGGTCCCTGGCTGGAAAGGTCAGAGCGATATATCGTTTCATTATCGTGTCGAACGCGCCTGGAGTACTCGGACGGGTTTGTCGTCTGTCCGCTTGTCAAATATGTTGAGATCGCCGGACATCGAGAGTGAGACAATTTCATCTCCCTCGGTCCAGGTGTTGCCGATTTGCTGGAAGTTGACCCCAGACCCTACCGTCCATGTCGTCACAGCCTTTCGCGACTCTGCATCCCCTTCCGGCACCATATTAAGGGGTAATTCTGACGATTGAAGGGAACGTACTTACAAATCTTGACTGTACAGTCTACAGAGGACGTGGCAAACGACTTGCTATCATGGCTCCAGCTACAAGCCATCTGAAAGCTGTCAGGTATAGTGCTGTATACAGAAGGAATGAACTTACGATAGTACCCGTGTGGGGAGCGTCTGTGTACTCTGAAATCACATCCCCCGTCTTTCCGTCATAGACGAATATCTTTGAGTCGGAACCAACGCTAGCAAAATAGTCTCCGGAAGGTGCGTATTTGATATCTTGCACGAACTTCGTATGGGTCTTGATCACCTGTTTCAAATCCATGGTCAGATCTTGTGAACAAAATTTTATGAGTATGCAACCTTATCGAATTTATAGGGTGCGCCTGATGATAAGCGATCAGTACATGAGTAACGAAGAAAGGAGCTGTTAGAAAAGTAACCTTGATGGAAGACAATGGTCCCATCATCACTACCGGTGGCTGCACGGAATGGTCTTTGGTGCCGGATGGCTACAGTGTTGATCACCTGGTCAAAATAGCTAAGTCATCACATGAACAAACGAGAGTTAAGTAGATGATACCTTTGAGTGACCGATGATTTCACCCGTAGATGATCCAGTGTCGGCCATAAACGCGTGTCCAAATCTGTCCATGGTATGATTTGTAGCGTCGTGTCGGTGGCGGATAGTGCAAACACTGACTTTTCCCTTCCATCTCCGACAGCAATGATACGTTTACTCTCACCATCCCATTCCAAATCTTTGCTGGAACATGATCAGAACCCACTAGATAGAAATATCGACGTGATACTCACATGCGTCCAGAGATAACCTTGTATTCTCCCTTCAACGTCTGATCTTCCCCGACAATATCCCAAATACGGACTGGAGAAATGTGAATCTGGAGTAAAACATCATAAATGCTCGCTGTACTCGCCTGTGCCGCTTATATCACCGGACGCGCAGTAGTATCCAGACGGTGAGATTCGCGCAACAGTAGCGTTTTGCACGTGTCCTGAGTACGAAGTGACGAGTGAAGGATTCTTGCTTTCTAATCAGCTTCGACGGGCCTCCGCACAAAGAATTGACTACCTTAAGGTCTCTTATCTATAACCCAGCTCAGCTGACGCAATTACAGAGTACAGATATGGTACGAAAGCACTCACGATGACGGTTCTGCCATTGGTGTAGACAACCTTGTCTTTGGAGGAACTGAGTCTTGCTGCTTCACCGCGGGCTGTAGCAGGATGGCACGGGTATAAATCAGCCTTCTTGAATGACATATTGAGTTCTATAAGCGACTTTAAGAACAGACGATCCGTTAGAGTGCAAACCATCCACTTACGCACCGATGATAGTAGTTGTAGTCAAGCAGCGGACGCAGCAGTGAACTGGCAATAATCGTCATTGATCTTATCTCCAGATCGAATCGCGTATGCGAAGCGCGATCACGTGCGCTAATTAGCACAACTTCATTGAACGCGTCCGAGTCGCGTCGTGCTCGACATAAAGTCTCAGATGGGAGAAGAGACAACGTCCGCGGCGTGCATCGCACAATGCGGCTGATATGGACTTCGCGATCAATACTATTTGGTGAAGCGTCCGTTGGTGACTACAGGAATTCAACATCGGTATCTGCCGGCATTGTATCCGAATTGGCTGCGCAGAGGATCCTTGGAAAAATCGCCTGGTTTAAGGCTGTCAGCTATTACACAGAGTTTCCCGTGAATAGTGGCCCATGTGCGACTATATAGCTTGTGAGCGGCGACCTGTGTTCGAGCGGCAAGCCTGTAAAGCGGCTCGCCGCCGCTTGTACTCGAACCACCACCAGGTCGAGTCTTTTCCCACGACCATGGGGCGGCCTCCCCCCTGCTCTCTCTCGACGGCAGGGGTCGCGAGCCCGCCAGACAACCTGTCCTGTCCCGCTAACGGTGTGCTTCGACCGGTTCGCGCGTGCGTCGCTCGTCGAGAGGCGGGCGTCGTGGAGCGGCGTGGTCGGGGGCGCGCGGCCCCCGCGTTTGCCCGTCCTATAATATACCTTGTATGCCGCGCCGTGCCCATGTGTGTGACCGCGTTTGTGTGCTCGGCCTTCCTCATGTGTCGGGCTCTGTCGTCTCCGCCTCTGCGCTGCGCCTGCCGCCGTACCGGTCGTCGCCCATGTCGACCCAACATGCCCGGGCGCCTCTCGGCTGCGCTTCCGCGTGACCACGGCGCCTCTGATCGATTGGTCCGGCGCTCCCGCCGTGCGTCGCTCCCGCGTCTGCGAGAGACGCCGCCATGAGGCTACGCACCGCCCGCCGCCCGACGCTTCTTCGCGTGTGGCTGGCGGCCCTGGCCCGCTTGTTTTTGCTGCTCTTTCCCTCTTGCCCGCTCCCGCTGCAGTCGTAAGGCTGGTCCCTGCTGACAGGCTCCACCCATTCCTGTACGTAACTCGTGCCTGCCTGCCATCACTCTAATGTGCTAAGCGATCACTGCGCGCCTTTCTCCCCCTCCTCCCGCTTTTAAAAAGCCTGCCTCCAACCCCCCTCTCCCCCAGCCTCTCTTGCCTCCCTTTGTGTATGTTGTGTTGTGCCCTCCTGACTTTTTGTCCTGACCTGACGACCCTTCTTCCTCCTTTTGTCTTCTTTTGTAGGACAGACAAGTGCTGCTCCCAGTGGCATCATCTGTACAGCACGGCGCGTTGAGTATTACCCCCAGCTATGACCTTGCCCGCCATCGTCCCCGGTGCCGTCGCTGCCTCCGGCCCCGCGCTCGACGACCCCGTCGCCCCGCCGGCCCCGCCGCCCTCGCCATCCGCGGCGACGGCCGACGCCGCGCTCTTCCCGGAGCCTGATGGCGCTCACGTGGCCGGACCCGGCCACGTTCTCGATGCCGGTGCCGGCGCGGGGACAATTGATGCCGCCGCCGATCCGGTCTGGGACGCACTTCCGCCACCACCGCCGCCCTATCACCCTGGCCCCGTGCCCGTCGTCCCGCGCGTGCTCTCGCTCGCTGCTGTGGCCGCCCTCTTCCGCCTGCCCACCATCGAGGCCCCCCTTCGCGGCAGCTCTCCCATCCGCGTCGTGCCGCGCGCAGGCGACCTCGGTGTCTCCGCCAAGGTCGAATGGCGTCTCTACGACTGCCCGCCGCTGCCCATTCGCCGCGGCATGCGGGTCGCTCTCTTCGATCCCCGCGGTAATTACCGTGGGATCTCGCGCACGGTCGGCCAGCTGGTCGGGTTCGACCGCCATTGGGTGACCTTCATCTTGTCCCCTGGCCGCTCTGCGCCCACCACCGTCCAAACCCTCTCGGTACCGGCTAGCAACGCCACCATCCCGCTCCTCGCACGCGCCCTGCGTGCTGTGCTCGCCGCGTACCTCCCCGACGAACATCCATACGAGCACCTCCCCCTCGTTCAGCTCGATCCCCTGCTCTTGTGACCAGTTGGTGTGTCCTGTACTTACATGCTTCGAGCCTCGTCCTTCTGGGGTCGTCGGTCTATGCAAAAAACTTTGTCGCCCGGGCAGTCCCGCTGTACGCGCGTCGCTCTGCTCCGTCACTTCGTCTCACGCCTGTCGCCCGCGTCTGATCTCGCTTCGCGTATTGTGGCGCCCATTTCGCGTACCTCTTTCTCTGCGTGTACTAAAACCCTGGCACCTGTCCCGAACCCGCTGCACCCCGCCCGAACTCCCACACCGCTGACCCCTTGCGTGCTCCCTACGCGCGCCGCCGCGCTGAGCCCCAGTGTCCGCCGTGCCCGCTGAGTGCTCTCTTTGTGTCTGCTGCCCGCGGCGCGACTGCCTCTAACCTCGCCTGCTCTCTACAGCTGCTGCAGGCTCGCTGGGACTGCCACCAGCTTGTTTCGCGCACCCCTTTGCGGGGCGGGCACCGAACTCGCTCCTCCTCGCGACGGCTGCAACGCACCCCGGGCGCGGCGCTCGCACATCGTCATGCTAGCCTACTTTGGTCGCTCGCTTCTGCTGGGCCCCGTCCCCGCCGTGCCTCGCGTACGTTAACATCCCAGCCTGGTCGACGTCGCATAACTGAACTCCTGCTTGGCCTCGTCTCAGCCCTCGCCAGTTCGCCGCTCCAGCTCGGGTCCTTGCCAACATTCGAGCATTTGCACGGCTTGTCGTGCATATTTAAGGTGGCCTGCCTGCGCTGCAAGGCTCCCCATCCTCTTCTCGACATGCGCACCAGATCCTCTAACTCTGACAACAATCGCTCCCCCACCCCCGAGCCGGCTCCCGCTGTCTCGGGTCGCCGCGTTCGCCGCGGTACCCCGTACGCCCCGCCGCAAGTGGCGGGTGCTCGTGCCCGTGGGCTTATGCTCAGCCCTGTTGCTGAACGGCGCCCTCGGGGCGGTATTGGTATGCTCTCGCCCCCTTATACGCTCAGCGCGTTTCTCATCCGTGTGCCTCCTTCAGTGCGCGCATCTCCGCGTCCCCTTCTCGCCGGCCACCCGCTCGCCTCCGCGAGCGGGTCTGTTGCCACTGCACCGGCGGGTCCTCGCGCGACGCTCGCGTATGCTGCAACCTCTGCCTCCGCCCCGCGCCCTGCGTCGGAGGGGCCCTTCGCTCTCCCCGCTCTCGCTATGCCTGCGGGTCCCAAAATCGAGCTCCTCGACGACGCCGCTAACGGCGCACTTGTCGACGGCCCCATCGGCCTCTCCGGGACGTCCGCTCACGCGTCGCCGCTCACGTACGTCCCCGTGCCTCGGTCGCCGGCTGCTCCCCGCACTCACCTCGCTCTGCGACACTTCTTAGAGCTCCCGGCGCTGCGCCCGCTGGCCCGCTGCCGGACGGCGATCGCGCTGTGCGCGACGCTGGACCCGCTACCCGCGCTGCGCCTGCTGCCCGCGCCGACCCGCCTCGCGCCGTCCCCGGGCTCCTTGCGCCGGAGCTCGACCCGTCGCTCCCTGACGGCGCTGGCTACGCCGATCCGCCCTCTCCGCCCCAAACTGCGGCCGCGGCGGCTGTCCACGACGAGGGCCCGCTTGCCTTCGTGGACGACGTCGCACCCTCGTCCCCTGGCGACGCGTTCTTGACCGCGCACCAGGGCGCCAGCCCGGCTGTCCCGTCCGCGGATGAGCTGGACCCCCCCGTCGACGAGTTGCGCGGGGATGATGGTGCCCGCGGGACCTCCCCGGCCTCTGAACTTTCGTACTTTGACCCCGGCGAGGAGCCTGCCCCTCCGCCTCGCCGTAACGCCCTCGTCGAGCCCCGCGCCGCGATCTTCTCCACCGGTGTCGCTGCGCAAGCTGAGGCCATCCAGCGCGCCCTCCCGCTGCGTCTCGGCCTCGCCCCGGGCGCCGCAGGCATGTTCACGCCCAAGCCCAAAGACGGCTTCCCCGTCCCGCATGACGCTCTCCCTGACGCCAAGATTCGCAACATCCGCGGCGACCAGCTCCGCGCTTGGGACCTCTTCGACGGCCCGAAGGCCTTCCTCCAGTTCGGCGGCCACGGCGCGCTGGACGACGAGGTGGGCGAGAACCTCGGGATGGTTGCCGCTGCGCTCGCGGCCCTTCACACCTTCCTGGGCTCTACTACCGCGACCATCGCCCTCCCGCACCCTATCACGCGCCCGGGGCGCCCCAACCAGGCCCCGTACACTGCGCTTATCCGCGACATCACTGACAACGACCTCGCCCGCGTCCTTGACCACCCGGTCCTCGCGTCCACCCGCGGCACCCTCATTGTCTCGCAGTACGGTGTCGGGATGCCGACCCTCCTCGGCTCCCTCACTAAGCTTCGCTCGACCAACGTCGACGACATCTACCTCTTAGTGCGCGCCCGCCTCGACGACCTCGTCGACCTTATCATGACGAAGGCTTATGAGAACCCGGCGGTCGTCAATGCCGTCTCTCTCCACGGCTTCGCCGACGACATCCTGTCCTCCCTCCTTGTCAAGTACCTGCCCATGCGCGACTCCGAAGGCGACCTCGACCCCCACTTCTATATCTATGCCTCCCTGCCCCTCACTAACTTCGCCTCTTTCCGCGAGATCCAGGTGGAGCTCGTTCACGCGGACTGGACCCACCCGTTCGCGGGTAAGGGCACGTTCACCATTCTGGAGGAACCCGACTGCACATTCTGCCATGGGGCAGATCATCCCCGAGGCCTCTGCCCTCTCCCGCAGCTCCCAGGCTGGATCGCGCCGGCCCCGCGCGCGGCGGCCCGCGGCCCCGCTAACAACAAGCGTCGCGCCGGCGACCAGGGTCGTGGTGATCGTTACAAGTTCTCTAGGCACTACTAGTTGTGCGCGCCCTTCTGTACCGTCTGTCTGTATCGCCTGCCCGTCTCGTGTAATACTATCGTGCGCGTCTGCACTCTTATGCCCAAATATACCGGTCCTACGGGACACGGGAAAGCTTGGAGTGCGCGCTCTCTCTCTCTTTTCTGGTCTGTGAGCGACGGCCTATTCAGGCCCTGGCGGGTCGCGGCCTTGCGCCGAACCTGGGAGCCCTTCGGCTTCGACGCCAGCTGCGGCGAGGGCAGTCCCCTCCCCGGTGCCAGTCTGACAGCTGTAAGCGGCACTTGTACATGCAGCGCCCAATACTATCAATGTACACACTCCCCACTCTGGTTCTGCTGGGTCCTCTGGTTCTCCCCAGGCGGCGCGACGCCCTGCGGCGGCCTCTGCTCCCCGCAGTGCGCATGACCACCGCCTTCGGCTCGATAGCAGTCGGGACGACGCGCCTTCCCTGCCCCGCGCTGGTTCGGCTTCGCCTGCCGACGGCGCTGCGCGCGCGCCTCACCCCGCTCCCTCGGTTTCCCCGTCCCTCGGCCCCTCTGCGCGCTGTGCCCGTGCGACCTCGCCGCTGTCGTCTGCTGCGCCATCGGCGTGCGCCTCGCGTGCGTCCAGCGAGCTCCCTCCCCCTCTCGACCTCGACGCGCTCCGCCGCGCCGCGGCTGTAACGGCGGCTGCCGGCACCGGGCCGGCTGCTGAGGCAGCCGGTCCGGTGCTTGTCTGCCGCTCTGCAAACGTCCAAAAATGTCGCGACAACCATGGGCTGTTCCTCGAAGCCAATCGCGACGCGGACGTGCTCTTCGTGCAAGAGCCTTTCGTCGGGTACATCAAGACGGTCGCTTCGTCCACCAACCCCGCGGGCGATCCTTACTACCACACCTCTGCTCACCGCAACTTTCTCTGCCTCGGGTATTCCGAGGACACTCGCGTCCTCCTATACGTACACAAACGTTGGCAGCGCGCCAGCCCTCAGGTGCGCCCCACCTGCATTCGCCACCGCGATATCCTTTGCGTCACCATGCGCCTGGACGACGGCTTCGAGCTGTCGTTCCTTAATATCTATAATGATTCGCGTTCCTTCGAAGCGGTCTCTCTGCTCCTGGACCGCGCCGACATGCTCCCTCGCATCTCTGTGATGGCCGGGGACTTTAATCTGCGGGACCCGTTGTGGGACGCGAACCAGCGACTCCCTGGCGCCGCCCAACGCCACATCACCCAGCGCGAGCAGCTCAAGGAGCTCGCCCTTGACCGCCTCGGCCTTCGCCTCCTCAACGATCCTAACGGTCCTCCCACCTGGCTCTCCAATAACCTCGGCGTCCGCGAGGGCGTCCTCGACCTCGTCTGGCTCGACCCGCGCCTCGACCCCGTCGGCGCCCTGCGCGTTAACGACCTCGCGCGACACCGCAGTGATCACGCAATCCTCGAATGGACCCTGCCCCTTCCCACTGCCCCGCAAGCGCCTCCCAACATCCAACGCGGCTCGGAGGACGGCGCTGCCTACATTCGCAGCTGCCGCGCTCTCTTCAGCGCCATTCCTCTGTCTTTCCACTCCCGGGACCATGTCGAGCAGGTCGGCGACTGGCTTGCTGCTCGCCTCGATGCGCTGTGGCTCAAGCATGCGACCTCCCCTAAGCCCTCCCGACACTCTAAAACCTGGTGGAGCCCAGAGTGCAGTGCTCTCGTCAAGGACATCCGCGCCCTACGCTTGCGGCGCAAACACCTCGCGGCGGCACGCCGCCGCCTCCAGGCCCAACCCTCTCGGCCCGGAACCGTGGGCCACACTGCCCGGCTGCAGGAGATCACTCGCCTCACCCTCGACCTCGCTACGCTGGCTGGTCAAATCGACCGCACCACCCGACGCATGAAGGGTGCCGTGCGCCGGGCGAAACGCGCCTTTTTCGACGACATCATGGCTAAGACGCACCCGTCTCGCATCTGGGATTTCGTGCACTGGACCCAACCTCGCCCCGTCGCCGCCACCACCGGTCTCCTCGATCGTGATGGCCAACTCGTCGACCGGCCCGAGGCGCTCGCGGACATGTTCCAAGAGCAGTTCACCCCCGCCAACCCCCGGGGCGTGGACCCCTCGATCTTATCGGAGATCCCCCAGCTGGATGAACGATCTTTTCCTCCCATCTCCACTCGAGAAGTCCGCGAGGCTCTCTGCGACACCAGCAATTTCTCTGCTCCCGGCCCGGACCACCTCAGCTGGTTTTGGCTGAAGCAGATCATACGGGACCAGTCCGATTGCTCATGCGGCCGTCGCGATCACGACCACGCCGATACGGAACCTCGCGTGGCGGCGTTCTTCAACGCCTGTGTCGACTTCGGCATCCACCCCACTATCTTCAAACGCTCCCGCACGGCGATTATCCCCAAGCCCTACAAGTCCGACTACTCCACCGTTAAGTCCTATCGCCCCATCGTCCTCCTCAATTGCTTCGGCAAGTTACTTGAAAAAGTTATCGCCCACCGTATGCAGTTCGACTCCCAGAAACACGGGCTCATGCACCCGTGTCAGTTCGGTGGCGCTCTCCAGCACGGCACTGCGGATGCGGGCGTGCAGCTTGTTCACAACATTCAACAGGCGTGGAAGGCTGGCCTCGACTCTTCCGCCCTCTTGCTCGACGTCTCACAGTTCTTTCCGTCTGTCCATCATGATATGATGGGCGCCATCTTGCGCAAGCAAGGCTTCCACCACAGACTCTGCTCCTTCTTCGAAGACTACCTTGTGGGCCGCAAGACTGAGTTCGTCTTCAACGGGCACCAGTCCCCGCCCACGGACTTCTCCACGGGCGTGGGACAGGGATCCTCTCTCTCCCCCATCCTCACCGGGCTATACATCGCTCCTGTTCTCCACCTCGTCGCGCCGGCCGGTCGCGTCCTCGACGGCAATGCGTCGCTGCAGTTCTACGTCGACGACGGCCTGATCCACGTCGCCGGCCGTCTCGGCCCGCCGCATGACCGACGGGATGGCCTCCTTTTTAACAATTGGCTGCTTCAAGACCTTTTCACTTCTATCCTCGGACACCTCGGACGGCTCGGTCTGGGTGTTGAGCCCGACAAGCTCGAGCTCATGCATTTCCGTCGCGCGCGCGACGCCGCGTGGAGCGCACGCGAACCCCTCGGACCCAAGCTCCGGCTGTCTGTGAATGGCCGCGCCTGCGTCCTGGAACCCAAACGCACCCTGCGCTACCTGGGCTACTTCCTCGACCCCCGCCTCTCCTTCCGCGAGCACATTCGCCTCTACGCTGCCAAAGCCGCCAGCACGGTTGCGGCTCTCCAGATGCTCGGGAACTCCAATCGCGGGCTCTCCCCGGCAGACAAACGCCGCCTGTACATCGCCAACGTCCTGCCCATCCTCACGTATGGGGCTCAATTATGGTGGCGACCTGGCTGGTCGGGTCGCAAATGGATCGCGAAGTCCCTCCAGTCGGCGCAGTCCCGCGCCGCACGATGGATCACGGGCGCGTTTCGCACAACTCCCACCGGCGCGCTCGAGATGACCGCGGGCCTTCTGCCCGTCCGCCACCAGATCGACCAACTCATGGCTAGAGCCTGCCTGCGCACCCGGTCCCTCCACGCTGGGCACCCCGTCCGGGCGCTGCTCCCCTCCGCATGGCCCGCCGCCGCCCACAACATCACCCCGGCCTGGCCGCTGCCCGCCTCTCCCTGCCCGAACGCCGCCTCTCCCGTTGCCCATATTCACTCCCTCGGCTCGGCGGCTTCCGAGGAGTTCGACATTCTGAACGCTGAGTGCCGCCCCGGCGACCGCATCGGTGACGCCTTCCCCGACCAAGTCCTGTTCCACGGCGACCGCGTCAACGGCACGCCCGCGCCGCCGAAAGCTCAGCGCGAGGATCTCCGCGCGTGGATCGACGTCCACCTCGTACCTGCTATTTCCGCCATCGAGCGCGACCCCTGCTGCGCGGTGGTCTATACTGACGGCTCTCAAAAGCGCAATCTCCGTGACGGTCGCGCTGTCGCCGCGGGCGCCGCGTGGCGCGTTCAGTTCGCACACCACTCCCGCGAAGGGCATTTTGGCTGCGGAAAGGCGACCCCCTACGATGCCGAGATGGCTGCCCTCGCGCGCGGTCTCAACGAAGCTGTGCGTACCGTCCCCGACTCCGTCACTGACATACATGTGTTCGCCGACAATCAGGCCGCCCTCGCGTCTATCCTTGCGGCGGGCCGCGGCCCGTCTCAGCTGCTCTCTGTGGCGGCATGCCGCTCGGTGCGCCCGTGGCTCGCCCAATCCCCCTCTCATCGCGTCCACCTCTGGTGGTGCCCCGGACACCAAGGCATCACCGGGAACGTCGCTGTGGATCGCGCGGCGGGCCTCGGGGCCCTTCAACCCTCCTCCCATGTCTCGTTCGCGTACGCGCGACAACTCATCGCGTCCTCCGCGCTTGCGGCGTGGCGGGCCGACATGCAGCGGCCCGACTACCGCGGACACCAAAGCCTCGTGGTGGGCGAAGCTGCTGAACGCTGCCGCCCCTCCTCTGCTAACTGGTTCCTGCGCTCGGCCGGCCGCTGCTCCGCATCCCTCGCTCGTCTTGTCCGGTTTGTCAGTGGCCACTTCCCACACGGCGCCTTCCGCGAACGGTTCCACCTGGACGGGGCCCGTCATTGCTGGTGTGGGGAGGCTGACCTAGAATCCCGCGATCACATCTGGTTCGACTGTGATCTCTGGATCCGCACGCACAAACCGCCCGCCAATGCCGTGGCCCCGCCCGATGGGGGCGCCGCATCCCGGCCCCGCCGCCGTAACGCTCTCGACTTCCGCTCCCCCACGCCGGAGGGGGAGGACCCGACTGCGTATCGCATGCGCGAATGGCGGGCGACTGCGCCGGCCTTGGAGGACGTCGCGGAGTTCCTGCGTCTGAATCCCGTCGTCGGCACCTTTCAGTGGCTGGACCTGGTCGCTCAGGCGTCGGAGGACGTTTCCTCCGGCCTCGACGACTCACCCGCCCTGCTCCGCGTGCGTCTGCACACTTCCCTGCGGAAACAGGCGTACGCGCGGTGGCTTGTGCACCACCCCCGGGCCCCCACCTCGGACTTCAACTGTAAGTACGCTGCCGCTGCTGCTAAACTCGTCGTCGCTCGGTTTGGCATTCCTCCCGGAGGAACGGCGGCGCTCGAGCGGGAGTTCGCTCCGCCGGGCGCGCCTCCGCCCGAGACGCGCCCTGCATCGGCCTCGGCCGGCGCGGCCCGGGACTCCTAACGCCCTCGATCTGACTCTCACCCCGGCGGTCCGCCGCTATTGCTGTGCTACCCGGCTAGGGACCAGTATGGTTATCCGGATAACCGTCCGAGCGTAATCCGCGGATAGATTCAAACTCCGCCATCCGTGGATACAATCCGCGGTTGGACGGTTCCAACCGCGGATGGGCGCTACG
>SWBT01000464.1:0-226820 GCA_005298045.1 Pleurotus ostreatoroseus | reverse complement strand
TATACGCGCCCGTTTGCGGTGAGGCCACCCGAGGCCGCCTCAGGTCGCCTCACCGCCCCGGGGCGAGCTTATGTAATGAGGTGGGGTGAGGCGAAACCGGGGCGACCTCGAACCCGCGGCAACACTAATTCTAGGGCAGTGAGCACACCGCTGCACGTGCACGCGATCCGGGACCCTACTTAACGGCGTCATCCGAGCCAGGGCGCTAACGCGTGAATGCAACTTGTTCTTCGACGTCTTGACGTCTTGACAATTCGTGCTTTACACTCTCAACATGATGGAGTAGAAAAGAATTGTGAGTGCAAGACATGCCACTCTTCGAACCTCGTCGGCTATAAATATGGTTCTCGCGGTTACAACAAGTTGTGTCGTTCAACTCGTCCTCTGAAGACAGCTGACTTTTCGATCGCGAGCATGCTTGGGCCCTAATGCCAGTCATGCCATTGTCTGGCCATCGGTGTCCTAGCTCATCTTATTGGAACATATAAATATCAGAGTTAGCACGGCCTTCTTCTCCTTATCCTCCTTCACCTGTCTTTTCGCACTCACCCATGACCACTAGGGCTGCCTCTCGTCGCTACCGGATCTCTCTCGAAACACCAGCGGGTGACGAGTATGATAATCTCGGCAGCTCGCACGGAGGCACCGTTCATCCGTATATTGAGGAAGACCTGAAGGATTCTCGAAAGGTCGAAATTCATCGCTGGATTGAAGCCGTATTTGGAGTATCCAGAACCCGAATCGACGAATGGGCTTCGCAGATCGGAGAACAAAGGTGGTTCTTCGACCCCGAAATACAGGATAGTTTGAAGAAGTACTGTAAAGCCAGAGAAGAGCCAGACCGATACGGACCATTCTGTGGATTGGCCAACCGTATCCTGCATCTCGCTCGCGGGAATCTCTCCGGGGTAGCCGAGGACGATTCATATCCCATCGATACAATACAATTCGTCAAGACCCCCAGATGTGTGGTTTCTAAAGTACAGGAACAAACTCAAGATGCGGCAAAGTACCTTAATGTTTCCCTGATCCATTCAGCAGTGATCGATCGATTTAAGGAGCTGCGAAGACTTGATTGGACTGACATTCTCCACTTTGTCGAGCTAAAACTCGTGAAAAACCTCACAGACGTGCTTGAAGAAGAGATCAAGGAAAGGGGAAATGCTTCGATGCGTCCTGCAGTAGTCCCGGTAAGTTGGTCATTCTAAGATTCGTCTGTCGAGCCTGAATCTCTTGACTTATCTTAGGCAACGAGAGCGAGACGCAGTCGTTCTGAGCAGAAGCCTAGAGCTAAGAAACCACTCAATGCTGACGAACTCCAAGAAGCTGTCTATATGAGTATGAAGAGGCCCCGAGAAGTCGTTGACCCTTTAGAGGCGCTGAAGCTTGACAGTAGCTGTGGGCAGAGATCTTCCCCTAAATACGGCATATATCAAGACAAGATGGGAGCCCTTTATTCCGGATCGCACGCACTGGAGTTGCTGTCTTTCACGTACGGCACTCGCGCGTACTGTCACAACACCGTCCTGCAAGACGATAAGCTCTGTCTGTGGTACTATGACGCGTGCGGTATCATTCATACCGACCAATATCTCTCCTTGATACTCGACTTTGAGAAGACCGCTGCAATCCTTGTGGCACTAGCTTCCTGCACTCCGGAACGTTTCGGTACCTTGCCTGCCTCCGTCGTCAAACCACCTGCTCCGCGCTCGAGGTCTCTTCTTCCCTGCACTCTCGCTGGTAATGTCCTGCAAGTGCGTCCTCGTAGATCCAATAAGCGATATAAGATCACTCTCAAGGACTCGCTGTACACGCAACGTATTTTAGCTGGCCGACGGACATTCGCCTACTCTATCGCGAACTCCTCTCCACAGTTATCGAACCAGAGCCTCATCGCCAAGTTTTCTTACCAGTTGAATTCGCGGAGACCCGAGTGTGAATTCATCGACATCGCTCGGAAGGCCGGCGTCGATCATCTCCCCGAATACCACCTATGGGCCGACCTATGGAAAATGTCAGATGGGGCTCGTCGAGTGTTCTTTGACGACGCAGTAGAGACTGCATTTGAAGACAGGACTCTTCGTCTGATCGTTTATTCCAAGTACGGGACGATTCAGAGCCTCTTCGCCCAGCGCTGCGACCTTATACCAACGATGGTCAATCAGATGGTGAACTGTGAGTTCGGTGTTACGACGGCGCATTATAACACTGACAATCTCCAGGTCTACACGATCTTCGTTACAAGGCAAACATGCTGCATCGTGATATTAGCGTCGACAACATCATGTTCGAAAAGCGGGGCGGCTCGTATCATTTCATCCTGAACGATTTCGATATGGCGACTGTACTCCCGATACGACACGGAGCTCGATATTCTCCTTCCTCCAAACATCGTACCGGCACTCTTCCATTCATGGCATACTCTCTTTTACAGGACGCCTTCATGACGGCTACTAGCGAACAATGGCAATCAACGAGGCATTTACTCGCTCATGACTACGAATCTCTCTTCTGGGTCTCTCTTTGGTGTATGCTAGCGCTTTTCTTGGACTACTTGTCGGCTGATGAACGCCAGATGAACGTGGAAATCCTCGAATCGTTGGAAGGACCGACCGTACGGGCGGTTTATCAGGCCAAACAGGACATCTGCACCACCACACTGCGAAAATCTACGATCACCTTGGCGCCTCCTGCCCTCTGTCTCGCAAAATGGTTCAACGGCTGGGTTAGGCTCCTTTATGGCGACTACTCAACAACTAAGGATCGGCAGTTCGGTAAACTCAAGGCTTCGCAAACATCCGACCCGGATATGGCGAACGGCGTACTTACTAGGGATAACATCATCAAGGTTCTCACCCCCCTGATGCCATCTCACCAAAGCGAGGATCTACACGAAGACAGCGAGGAATACGAACAAGGGCCGCGGGCTTCCGGGGGCGGTAAAGCCACTTCCAAACGTCACGGCCACAAGACGGAGTTCTCTACGGAAGCTGAGGCTGTTAGGGCCGCCGTCATGTCGCGACTTCGTCCTCGCAAGGCTGTATGAAGCTCTATCTGCGTAAACTCGCTTGGCTCCACCGCAAGTGCATATCTCCTGGCTCGCACCCGGTGGGCAATGGCAGCTGGGGTTCGAGACCAGCTATCAACGAGGTTATGAAGTGATATAGGCCGCAAACGTTCGTGATGTCATCGTGATCGTTACAAAGTATGATACAGGCGCGTGATATATCGTAACCAGAGCAGTAACTCATAGAGAAATGTGCGAGCAATGATCTATGCATGAATGTGGGATGCAAGAAAGACGTAAATGGCAATGAGGGGTGCAATCCAAGGTCGTGAAATAGCCGAGAAAGTGATAGATGTGATGCGACAGGTATAAACAACATCGACAACAGCAGCGAGCAATGCAACTATAGCCGCTCTCTACGAAAACATGATGCCAGAATAACGTTCGGTCCCTTGAGAATAGGGAGGGGGACTACCTTCCGGACAACATTGTCGGCTCAGTGGCGCTCTTGTCGTTGTCCATAGCGCCGCCGATAACCGTGTCATCCGAATTGTCCGTCCGAGTTTCGGAGCTGAGCAGAACGCCGTCCGCGTCCAACATCCCGATGTACTCCTCGTACGGCATATCGTCATCCACGGCGCTTGCTGGCAACGGGGCCGATATTATGGTGGGGGTATCAGCGATTTCGGTTTCGGCGTAGGAGAATGGACGCGGAGACGCAGACGCTCGGAACCCGTACCAGCCTTGACCGTTCTCTTCAGACGAATCTTCTTGGGGGAGTGCGGACGTGGGCATCTCTGGGGATCCCATGATGACCATCTCTGGCATTCGCCGGGGTTCTCTGCGAGGCGGCGGGGGTAAGGGGTGTGGTTGAGGGATCTTGAACTCGAAGTCGACAGGCGGACGCGAGGAGACGCGGTCAGCGAAGAACGTGTAGACAAAGAAATTGTCCACACGTCCATCTGAATGAGACGTTGATGGAAGGCGGGGGTCCCAATACCTCGGATCGGACGGATGTCGTGGACAAGGATTCGAGGGCGCGGATGCAGTGTTCGGTGATGCGAAGATACCCTCCGATGCAGCAGGACAAGGTAGATAGCGTGTGCCCAGCGGGTTGCCGCACACCGCGCAGCCAACGCCTTCGCGCACACAGCCGCACGCGCTCCTGAGCATCTTTGCCACAACTCCCCGATCAAAGTAGCCCGAATCCAGGCCTACGACAATGTCCGTCGGCGCGGCATGCGCGGCGCTTTGCCAGACGCCCCGTCGCTGTTGCGGTATGGCACGCATGTGTATGACTGCGCCGCATCCATTGGACCGTCGTGAGTGTGGCCTCGTGGAGGTGGATGATGCTTTACGGGATGGAACAGGCAGTATTGAAGGCTTGAATGGGTCGACGTACTCTTTCTCGGACCTATACTCTTCGCCGCCGCATACCAGTATATACTCCTGTTCCAATTCTGGATCTCCTTCTCGCTCATATTCTCGGCGGTCGTCATCCGCTGACTGCGTGCTGAACGCTTCGCCAGCAGGCTCCTCTGGCGCCCACTCCCCAGGTCTCCAGCTCTCGGCGCTCAACGAAAAGGAGAATCGGTCCTCTTCGTCACCAGACATTGGTGGTCTGTACGGGTACGAACCGAAGGGGGGTGAGTTGGGCCTAGAAGGTGGTACATAGACCGGTCTGAGCGGTGGAGGCCCAAAGCGTGAGCTAGTCGCAGGAACAGGCGGGTTGCCTGTGAGTAGTGGTCGAGGTGCTCCATGTTCTAGCCGCATAGCGCCTCTCCGCCGCAACCGTGAGGCTTCGCCAGTGCGGACGAGGTCAGAGAGTACTATGGAGTCGTCTGCGTCCGTGAGTTGTGGGTTTGAGGCGATGGTAGTGCGGAGTCTCGACTCCGCCAGAGTACCGGGTGCATATTCAGAGTGTCTGCGGTATATCTGTGGCATTCAAGCAAGTAGTAATGCAAAGCGTAGAGAAGATGGTGGGTTAGATGGTGGTTGTAAGAGGTGAAGAGCAGCCGGCCCCCAGGTGCGGAATACATGAGGCGCGGTTATGTAAGCCGTCGGGGTTACCAGAATTGGTACCACCGCCACGGCACGTGGTAGCGACAGAGCAGTAGACATGACACCACTCCTGCTGCTATCCTGCTGCTGTCACGGAGATAAAAGTTCACCCTCGTACTACAGTATGATTGACATTAAGCTGCAGACGGACGTACAAATCCGACGGTGCCCATGTCCTCGAAATATGCATTAGATTATCAGGCCAAACTTCAGTCCTTCGTGCGTCCTACTTAGTCGCTTCTAGTCAGTGCTACAATTAGTAAAAATACAATGCTATGTATCAAGCATCCTCTTGAAGATATTGTGGCTTTTATATAGGTTCTGCATCCATATCACACGATCCTGCTCTAACACCGTGGTAAACGCCTAGGGAGGATGGGCGGCCGTCCAGAAGCCTCCAAGAAAGCCTCGCAATAGAAATTAGCCATACGCTTCTCGATATCCTGTATCCGGCTGGTTGGCGTCGCACTATCAAGCGGACCGGAGCTCTTGATTTCAGGCGGGACTGAAGGCCAGTCACCCATGAGCTGTCGAAGCGCTTCTAGATGTGGAACCCGATCCCAGATATCTTCTGCTTCAAGACCCTTCGTACTCGCCGGAAACTCCCACATGGGGAAGGTACGATCTGAGGGGAATATAGCAGCAACAAGCGCAGTGCGTAGTCCTGGGTCATGGTGCGCCGAATCTTGCAGGGTGATCATGTAAAGATCGATCTCCGTTAGCTCGCGGTAGAAACCCAATTCCGCCAGTTCCCACATCATTTGCTGCTTCAAGAACGTTCGCCTATGTTCTGGTACAGACGATAAATCTTCGGAGAGCCAACCGGTGGGCACAGACATTCGTAGGATACTGGGGACGGCGAACAACTCTTGGAAATGCTCCACAATCAGTTTTGTTCCCCTCCTTTTCACGTCTTCATTGAGCATTTCTTCGATGGCCTTCTCACTGACATTGAGGTAGTCTCGCCACTCTTGGTTCTTGAAACATTTGACCTCAAAGGTTCTCGAGCGGCTGAGTTCTTCACCCAAAGCGGCGCACCAGGACTCGCGGATGCGAAGCCAGTTTCCGAGATACCGTGCAGCGCGAACCGGATCTGACGGTCCAATGATTAGGGCAGGTTCAGGGAGCCAATATCCCCACGCCTGCGAGCGCAGTTTGGTCTGATCCACGGATGCAAGAGCCTCTTGCCAGACTGGTATCATGGGAGGCATGCACGGATGTTTAAAGTCCGCAAATCGATCTCTCTTAGGGGGCTGAAGCTTAGTCTTCTTTTTCTGACTACCTTTCTTAGCCGATTTTGCAGCTTTCGTTTTCGCTGACTTTGTATCCTCGCCGGCAGGATCTTGTGCCAAATATCAATCCTCTGTCTGTGTCACCATGAGGATCAGAGGACGTACATGGCGTGTATCGTACTGATTGTCCTTTGGCTGAAGCACGAGACTGGGACGCAGACTGAGAGACGGTGTCACCGTGTAAGGATGCCTGTACCCCAGATGACCGGGTAACATCATGGGACGTTGAGGTGAAATCGTAAGAGATTCGATGGCTATCCTCGTAAGTTTGAGAGTAGCGCTGTATGAAGGCAACGTGTTCTTTTCCTGCCAGACCAACATAGGATTTGGTTGGAGGGAACAGATTTCCGTCATCGAGAGGAAACCCAGAAGGGTCCGTGAACGGCACGACCGATTCTAATACATCGTCCGGTACAATCATCTCGACAAGCCTGGAGAACCACACGGGAATGCCGCCGCCCAAGAGTCTTTGCGCCACAATGGGCGAGGTGGTAAACGCGCCCATGAGGTCGTCGCGTACTGGTGGGCGCGGAGATGTGTCTTCATCTGTAATCTTATAGTTATGCCAGATATGAACATGCCACTCCAGCCAAGCGTGCGTCAGCATCCAGAACCGTTGGACGCAGGCGTGCTGGCGTATCATGTCGCGGAAAGTGGACGGATAGTCGAGGCGATCAAAAGCGTCGCTCATATGAGTCTTCAGCCAGTGGAGCTCCGAGTCGTCCCGCCGTCCGTTCTCCATCTCGAAGTTCTCGACGCGTCGCGTCGCGTCGTTGACGAGGAGTCGAAGTCGATCTAACCTCGTTTTCCCGACTATTCCGAAGCGCTTTGGGCTATTCTGGTCCACAAGCTGGAAGTCCGCCTCTCGGAGAGCCTCCCACATCACCAACCGAGGATCCTGAGTATCCTCAGGCTTTCTAGAGACTGCGGCAAGCCAAGCGTATCGAGGATGCTCCTCCATGAATTGCGGCCATTGGATGGGATCCTCCATACCGTAGTGCCCGTTCGATTTGACGGACACTGTGATCATGCCATAAACCGGGCGTGGAATGTAGGTCATGTTCGGTGAACTTATAACATACTTATTATCTTCCGTAGAAGCCGCGACCAGTCCGTCTCTGAAGCGTAGTGCAGCTGTTCACGCGTCATCAGTGGGATACGCACGTACAAAAGGTGTATAGCTCACTTCCGGGCTCTCGAAACCATTTTGTCTTCACATACCACGGCGGGGGATTCGACATGCTATATATGACGCGCGTAAGGATACGTCGGAATTCTCGACGCTTGAATAAATGTTTGCAAAACCGGGACATACCAAAGAAGCCGTGAGATATGACTAGGATTCAAGATTTTTCCTGGATGAAGTCAGAAAAGATCTCGCTGTTTGATAGAGACGGTACGAAAGGTCGTCGTGGTGGGGGCGCAATGTAGGTGGACCTACGCGGCGCGGCCTCCTCGCGATCCTCGACATCGAGGATCCTGAAAGGGCGTCTATGGAATATCTGATAGCCGAGTGAGTGCTTGAGTTCGAGCCCTGGTCTTGGAGTTTCTAGCCCAAACGACCTTGCGCACACAAATCCAACTGTGCACGGCATGTGGTAGAAGTGCGTACGATAATTACCATTATCTTGATACTAGCGAACAAAAAGACGAGAACTTCAGCTAAGCATCTACGAACTCATCGTCATCTACATCCGTCGTTGCTACAGTGGTGGTAGAGATCGTCGGCTCTGTTGTGTTTATAAGTAGCAGATTCTATAGCATGCAGCTGACTAGACTCACCGACGAGAGGTAGTGGTGGGTGCGTCTGCTCTGCGGTTTCCTCACGCGTTATCGAGTCTTTCCACCCCTCCTCAAAAAGGTCTGGGGTCTCTGTTGGATCCGCGATAGCAGCCGCCAACTTGTCGCGCTTTTTGCTCTTCAGATCACCCCGCCACGCCTGCACGGCCTCGGGGACCTTGTCCGGAGCATATGTCCTCGCAAAGATAGCAGCTTCTGGCGCACGCTGGGTTTTGACCAGGAGATCGACGCAAGCGGCGGGGTTGCCGAGTTGCAGTAAGGAAGCGAACGCCAGGTTATTTTGACCTTTTTCTTCTGTACATAAGGCTGAGTAATCGTTCCTTAGCGCAAGGAAAGAAATCCGCACCTGCTACAGCAGCAAGTTTTGCTAGACCATCTTTGTCTCCGATAGAGAGGAGGAGTAACATCAACGAGCCAAGATCGCTAGCCTTTTCGAAAGCCTCGCGCGCCAGATCGAAGCGCCAAGTTGCAAGCGCTCGGTCGCCGATCGCTTTCCATTTCGACTCTGCCTCAAGCTCAGGGACTTCACGGACAATCTCGACGGCAGCGTCCAAGTCATCGAGTTGTAGCGACAACTCGAACTTCTGATCTAAATCCGTTGTCACTTGCAGCGCAAGCTCCTTCAAGCCTGTTTATAGCAATCAGCGCCATGTTCACATACAGAAGATACCAACACGCACCTCTTCCTTCCAAGAATGACGCGACACGATTTCTCTGTTCCTTGGGGATGGTGGGAAGAATTTCTTCAGCTGCCTCCATATCACCTCTAAGCACCGCTGTCTGGTACTCAACCAAGCTAAGCGACAGCGCATAGCTGAAGATGTTGAGATCCTTGTCTGCAAGATAGACCCGGCTGTGCTCTGGAATGTATCCAAGGAGGTATAGAGGCCTGACCGGGATTGAGTTGCTGAACAAATTCGAATCTAGCAGTAACTCACTGGTCAAAGGGCGTGATAGTATACGACTCAGTGCCGACGAAGTAGTTGAGGCGGTTCGACGCCGTGGTATAGATGAAGCAGTCACCTATCCACTTGCCTGTCTTGACGCTGGGCGGGGTCAGATCTACGTCGATCGTTTTCTTGGTGAACACTCACTTTTCTGGTATCTCGGCAATCAGCTCGAAGGCTTCTTCGACACCCTCGTCAGTGACCTCTACACCCTCCTCCAACTTGGCATTGTATGCATCGCGGTCAAACCTGAGGACGTAGTACGAGTCGTCGGTACAAATGGCTACGAGGGCGCCAGTACCGGACCAGGAAATCTGGAATATGCAGGTAGTGTTAGACGCGAAGCTAGGAGCTTATGCAACTTACGTTTTTAGCATCTGCATCTATTCTTCGCACAATTTCACCCGTTGTCCAGTCCCAGAACACTACTGTGCCTGAGCCACGCGCACCAAGCAGAGTACCACCGTGTACAGCGTCCAGAGCCCATGATCCTGCGCCTCGCATAGCTGGCGTCGTCCGTTCCTTGAAGCCCTTGTATACTCTTAGCTTCGTCCGCCCCTCAAGGACAGCGTATGTGTTCGAGTCTCCCGCCCAAGCAAACGAGCTACCGTTACCGAACGCCTTGTTCCGCCATGCCAGAGCAGTGTACACGATATATTCGCCGTCTCCTACCACCGTCACGAAACGGCCGTTTGGTGAGTGAGTGATGGTGGACGCGAAGACTTCAGTGGTTCCCAGCTCCTTAATGGCTAACGGAATGCGGTTACCGTCTGCGATGGCGGAAGTATCTTGGATTGTTTGCAAATTGCCGGAGAGGACTTCGTTGTTGCGAGTATAGATGATCTTCCCAGAGGGGTCCATACTGAATGTCGGCTCGTCACGTCCCAGCTTCAAACGGTTTAGAATAACCGTAACGAATGAGTGGTCTGACGCGCACCTTGACCACTACCACACCCTCATCATAACCAACCGCTATCTCGTTCACTGATTTTCGCAGTGCTACACACCAGGCGCGTTCCAACGCGTAGCTCAGTGTGTTCTCCAAACGGTACGTTCCACTGTTCCAGAGTTTGACCGTGCCATCCTCGCCTCCACTGATGATCAGCGGGAGGTTGGGATGGAACACGGCGAAGAGGACGTTGTTCGTATGACTCTCGAGCGTTTGGACGCAGCTCTTGCTCAGGTAATCCCAAATCTTCACGGTCTTGTCGTCGCTTGCAGTAACGAGATATGGCTTGTCTGCACCGGGATAAAACTCTACATAGTTGACTCCCTTGTCGTGAGCTTCCATCGTAAAGTTTGGTGTAGGGGACCCAAGTGACCACATCTTCACAGTGCGGTCAAGACAAGCCGAGGCAAAGGTATTCGAGTCTTTAGGGTTGACGGCGATGTTCATGATATAGTGAGTATGTCCCTCATAAGTCTGTGGACATATAGAAAGCTGTGAGCTATGACATTCTTTAGAGGCAGCCATCAAAAGCGCACCTGTATACACCTCCATTGCTTGTCCCAGTCCCAAGCCTTGATCGTCATGTCATCGCTACCAGTAAGAACGATGCTCGCAGTCGGATGAACGGTGAGGCATCGGATATAGTCTGGATGTGCTTCAAATGCTGCTACCTTCTCGTGTGTATTGTAGTTGAACACCCGTAGTTGAAAGTCGTCGGAGCCAGCCACGAACCAGTTCTTGCGGGGTATGAAGCGCACACATCGTACAGGGACTTCTGCCACTTCAAAGGTCTTAACCAAGGCGCCAGTGTCGTGATTATAGATGTTTACTGTGCCATTGTAGAGACCAGTAAGTAGCCAGGGCTCTGTTGGGTGAAAGTCTACGCCCTTGACACGGTCCGACCGGGCAAACAGCTTCCTCTGTAGTTAAGCTTATAAGCCATCGACAAAGAAACGCCAGTACAGAAATATAACATACGTTTACATCCAACAGCATTACTGCCTGTGTTCAATGGCCCAAAAGAGAGTGAAATATGGGGTCGTCCTGCTACAACGCAGACGAGTATTGTGGTCGGATACGTGGTCGTGCTAATTGTAAGCGCTCGGAATGTTGACGCGTTAGTCGCAGCGTGGGAATCCCGCTCTTCAATAGTAAGTTTTGTAGTCGAGGTAAGTAACTTTTGCTACCCGCTTGCTACTCTGTAACAATCGTCTATCGACGTCCTCGGGTAGCATTTCTTGTACGACCTCCATCATCTCAGACCACGAACTCCTCGTGCACTAGCGTTCTTCGAAGGCATACCGCTATCATCGACCTGCACAGCCGTACTACAGTACAGCCTCGTCATCAAATTACGATGTCTTGTCTTCGCGTGTTCACACCAAAAGCTAGACGCGAGGGATAGACAATCGTATGGTCTAAGTAGGACATGGGTTGATCTCTGCCTCATTTCCGGTATCACTGTGCTCCTAAATCTCAACGTGTTCAAGGCTCTGGTTCGGCTTCTCTATCCATGTGGCTCGGATCTACTGGCAGCTATGTATTAGTAGGTATGTCTTTTAGCTTGTCTGCTTTAGAGTTTCGTCGATGTTTGAAGGTTCGTGTATGTACTGTTAAGCACGCTAATTCCTCTCATAGGAGTAGAGCAACGCAGCTTATGAAATTGCAAGATGCGTCGTGATAGCGCGGAGGCTCTCGTACTGCGCGCCACACGTGCTAAACGCATGTTTGGCTGCTGTAGGAATCGCTGCCATCATATCACTCCCAGCATGAGTTACAAGTCCACCGAAAAGCGTGTCTGGCGGCCTGTTACCTCAATGTCTCCTTCAGGCAGGATGTTCATTTCAGATATATATACATCACCGAACGATACGTCCCCCGAAGCAAGTTTTTCCTTCCACAGTCTCTTTGTCCTGCCCTGCACGTCGTAGGCTTCATGTCTACATCCACACCTCCCAACGATGGGTCCTCCAAGGCCTCTCCGCCATCGTCTCGTCCGTCGTCGCCATCGCCGTCAAGATTCCGTACGCTGGCTCGTATGGGAACCGCTTTACGGCGCAACTCTACCGGACTACTTCTCAACCGACAGGCGGTTTCGCGGTCTGCGTCCAAGAGTTCCCTGAAGTCCGAACCAGCACAAACACCTCCTGTGGAGACGACTCCAGAGACTGTTCCAGAGTCTCCCGCGCGAGAGGCTGCAGCTCTAGAGGCTGAAAACAGCGAGCGAGCTGCTGTTGGTCCGTCCCCACTTTCTCGGGAAGCCAATGCTACCTCGGGGTCAACATCGGGTCCTCAGGTCCCTCCTGTTCCGAGCAGTGAGCCCGTGTCAACTGCAGCGCCAGCAGCTCCGCCGGCGCCAAGCGCAGCTGGTTCACAGTTGCCGGCTTCTGCTTCTGCTGCTACCTCGCAACCTTCTCAGCCTCAGGCTACTCCTGCAGTTTCGCAGCCACCGCCGCCTGTACAGACGACCCCACAACCCGATGCTCCCGTAGCCCAATCAACCCCCCAGCCTGTCGTTCAGACCATTCCTCAGCCCGTCGCTCAGCCTGAGGCTCAGCCTGTCGCGCAGCCTGTCGCGCAGCCCGCCGCGCAGCCCGCCGCTCAGCCTACTGCCCAGCCCGTCGCTCGAGTTGCAACTCAAGCGCAAGCGCCTGCACAGGTCCCCGTTGCGCCCATACCTCAGGCAGTCATTGTCCCAGTGATCCAACCCGTCGTACAGCCTATCGCTCAACCTGTCGCTCAGCTTGTCGCTCAACCACCAACTGCTTCAACACTTGCTACCGATGAGCCGGCCACTTCTCGTTCGGTGGTTTCGCCAGATGGTTCAGCTCCCATTCGAGTAGCAATACCGATTGAAGAACGTGGACCGGACTACTTCGCTTGGAACAACATTCCCATTACGATGAAGAAGCCGTCTACGTCTAGCATGAGACAGTCCACTCAAGAGGTCACCTTCGTTGAACCGTCTGAAGCAGCTCCTCGGAAGGGCACCCGGAGCGAAGCAGACCCATATGCCGCGGATTCGTTCGCTTGGGGTAACATTCCCGTTACGACGAAGAAGCCGTCTACGTCTAGCATGAGACAGTCCACCCAAGAGGCCACACTCGTTGGACCGTCGGAAGCAGCCCCTAGAAAGACCTCTCGGAGTGAAGCAGACCCCTACGCCGCGGACTCATTCGCCTGGAAGGACGAGAAACTTGGCGCCTCGAGGAAGTCGTCGATGGATATTCCCAGGATTCCTTCCCAAGAGCCGCTCACCGCTTCTCCTAAGCCCATGGAGACAGCGCTTCCGCCTCCTTCACAGCGGGTTGTCTCACCGAAGCAGTCCACCGCTAGCCTCGCGAGGCCCGCTTCGAGAGAACAGCTTGCCATGTCTCCTCCGCGAGTTGTGCACGAGCTTTCTCCGAAGCCAAGCAAATCGTCCATCGCGTCGTCATACGGCCAAGTGGTCAACGTGACTTCTGGAGGGCGACGTTTCTCAGTTTCGATCGACCCGAACGCTGAGCCCGCGCGCGGTCGCAGCAGGTCGCGTTCCAGCATTCGGTGGGTGTCTGTATCAACGACAATATACGTGATGCTAATAATGCTCACTCATCGCCAGCGTTTCCTTCGATGACCCGTACACTGATCCCTTCGCGGATCCTCCGACTTCCAACGAGCTGGCAATCCCTAAGACAGCACTCTCGCCAATTTACAGTGTCGATACCCCGATGTATGCGCTCTTTTCACGTTTAAAAGATGGATTTTGCTTACATTTTTGATAGGGTTGAAGAGTTCACCTCTATGCCGAAGCCAATGACAGAGACCGTAGCGTCCAAGGTTGACCCTCAGCCCATCGCCGAAGAGCCAGAGGAATTGCATGAAGCTACCCCTGTGCAAATGCCGCTTCCTGACCTGAGCGAGGTTGTCAGGACTAAGTTCGTAACCAGTTTGCAAGTGTGATCTAGCCTAACATATGTTTCTTAGCGTCGTTCGTCAGAAGGTTTCTGCTTACAGCATCGGAGAAAGTAGTGGTATTGTTGATCACGCCCCACAGGATACCGAGTAAGTTTCTTTATTGCGCCTTCAGTATCTCTTATAGTTTTACCTACAGCGAGCGGCTACCACTCTTACGCCGCATGCCGACCCCCAGCGTTCCAACGGTTGAACCTACCCAAGCTAGCACCAGCAACGGTATCATGTGGCCTTCTGTCCACCGCAAATTCGAAGCACACGGATGGTCTCAGCACATACTTCCAGATAGCACGGTATACTTCTTCCATTCGGAGATGCGAGTCGCGACGGATATCGACTTGCGCAACGACAAGAAGGTCGAGACTGTCATGCTGTATCTCACTTCCAAGCCCAAGGCAGGCCCTGTGCTCCCTCCTCCTGGTTGGGAACTATGGCTCCGTGATGCAGGCAAAGGGCGATATGACTTTACGCCCATCAGAGGTTTTATCAGCCATGACGAGCGAGTGCTCACCTTTGACATGCCGCACACGAGTGATGTGAGCGGACTGTCCGAAGATGACCGTACGTTATGGCACCCAATCTACGATGTCCAGGGCTGGCTAATGATTCACGCTCCAGGGCTCGATAGTGAATACCGTTATTGGTCGTACCTGGAATCACATCCTGCGCATGCTGTTCTTCCTCAGAAAGCATCTTCTGAGGCCATGGATGCGTTGAGATGGTGTTATGCTGGTGAGCGTCCTGTATTCACTACGTAGCGTACATCTACTTACTCTTTATCAGAGTGTTTGCTGCCTTCCCATAAGACTTCTCCGCAGCTCTTCACCCCTCAAGAATGTCAAGAATTGATGGGGCTTTTCCGCTCTTCTGGGGAGGATCAAGCGAGTCCATCTATCGTACACACGCGGATAGTGTCCCGTGTGTTGTTGCGCAAAGGTACGTATCTGTCGTTCTGTGTGGTCTCAGGTGACTGACTTCGAACAGTGCAATGGCGTCAGCAACACTTCCGTCCTGAGAAACCGCTCCCGGGCGATTCCATCCGATCAGGACCAGGCCATCGCAGAGGTATAGGTCGCATCGTACTCGACGTCATTGTCTCAATTCTCTGTTTGGGTATTCCTTACCTTTTTATGGGTCGCTCGTCTCGACGTATGGACGAAGAAGGCGGTATACGAAGTCAGGGACCTATGCTCATGATCGGTGCCTCGTCGTGTATTATCGTAAGTGATTTCTAAGATTATTTTCATGTTCCGATACTGAACAGCATTCAGGCCGCTGTAATTCTGAGCGCCTCTGTGACGCTTCTCACATTGCCTGGGCTAGACGATATTTCGCGGCTGGCAGGAATGGTTGCCATCCTATTCTCCGCCTCCAGCATGATCTCCGCGGTCATAGCACTGCTCAAATATAAGACTGATATCGAGCGTTCTGTTGTATATATGGGCGGAGAGGGGTTGATGGTCATCTCGGTAAGCCCATACCGCCATTCTTCGTCGTCAGTACCCTGATCCTTTCACTTCAGCGACGAAGTATAGTGATGTCTCTACCAATTGTCTTCTTGGCCTGGGCGATTGCCGCATTTGTGACCGCTGTCACCTTTTACTCCTTTAGGGGAGTAACTTTGACTAGCAAAGTCTTCATTCGACAACCTTTCAGCGAGTCTACCCATTGGGCTGTAGTGGGTGGCCTGGGAGGTGTTGCGGGCATATTGCTCGTGTCGATCTTGCTCAGCGGGCATTAGAGCGACTCTTCCGCCGAAACGAGTTTCACCATAGCGTACTCATACTTGACCAGTTAATCTAGTACTTCGCGAACGTGTAACACCACCTGTACTGTAGCAGTAGTTTTATCGCGTTGACCTAGGGCTTCGCTGTTTTGAGCAGAACCTCCTTAAACCTATGCTTATGTACTGCACATGACTGTATGCCTATGGATGTATGCTATTATACTGAGCTCCACGTCGCAGCACCAAATTGACAGGCTGTCATCAGAGGATGTATCTGAAGGCGAGGTTCTCTCTATCGGTGAGATCGAGATACATTTTGTCTACTCTTTGCTTGCACTCTTTGTTCCTGGAATCCGTGACGTCGACATAAGCGTATTCTTCGTGTGCTGCGATATCGACGCCTGTACGCTCTGCGTGAAGCTTGAGTGTATCTCTTCTGGCGTTCTCCTTTTTGAAGGAGGCCCACAGCGCCAGAGTGCAGACAATGGACGCCAGATGGGACATGAGCGTGATTCCAAATGGAACGCGATCCGCTGGCTTATATTTGTCCAACCAGAATTGGGTGCACAAAGTTTGCCCGAGAGCATAGCCGACCAAGAAGATAGCGGTTGTGGCCAGTTTCTTGAAGTATGGCGACCGGTAAGTACAATGGACTGAATACGTGTACGTAGTGGACATCGTACCTTGGTATGCCCAGATGTATTCGAGGTCACCCACGACATGGTCAAGATGAAAGCAGGGGAGCCACCTGTGACTACGGCCAAACATATGAGCGAGCGACCCAGGCTACTATTGATGCCAGTAACGTACACAATAAATAAATGCCAACAAGATGCGCCACTCTGTTCTCTAGCGGCACGCAAATTTCAATGAGACAGGCAACGATGGAAGGTATCCAGGACATAATTGATATCCACGCGCGCATATTCTATGAGCTCTTTCGTCAAAACATGCCGAATTGAAACAGGAATACACGTACTGGAAAGCGGCGTGCCAAATAACACGCCGTCGTGATCGCAATGACCTGAGCCGCACCGCCAGGTATACCTAGGAGCGTAGACTGCAGCTCACTAAACCCGAAGCTCTTGATTAACAGGGAATACTGGACCCCAATACCACCTACGAGGGCGCAGAATCCGGCAAACAAGAAATATACCCAAGTCCTGGACTCGTATAGCGCCTCTCTCATCTGATACCATTTCCATGTCTTTGTCTCGATCCCGTTCTGATTGTTTCTTAGGCGTTGTACAGCCTTGACACGTTCCGTCGGAGACAGGAACCACGCTTTAGTGGGGTTGTCGGGGAAGAATAAGAGGAAGAGAAGGGCGTTTATCAGGGTGAGTAGTGCGATTGCGATCATCAACCACTGCCATTGGTTTGGATGGTTTTGGGGTGGGACGTGAGCCATACCGAATTGAATGAACCCGGAGATGATAGTCGCAAAGCCATTGCATTGGAAGGTCCATCCAAGGCGTTCCGCGATTTCGAGACGAGTATAAAACATCGAGCATACGAGCATGAGACCAGCGGTCGTGCAGCCCTCAGCAGCGCCGAGAAGGAATCGGAGAATGACTGAATATTATGATAGAATCAGCAGAATATCGGTAGGTATATTGCTCGCTCACAAAGACCACCAAAATTGTGGCATAATGACTGAAGCCCTATGAATACGCTCCTAGAAGCAAACTGGTATAAGATAAGCATTGATGGAATTGGACGTGGTACCCACCAAAGGAAGATGTTGAACGTCAACCACTTCCCAACTGGTAGTCGCTGCAGAGCCCAATTCTGAGGCCACTCAAAGACCAAATAACCTAAGCCCGGTCAGTAGCATATAAATCGTCAGACGAAAAGCAACCTCACCGATGTAAAAAGCGGAAGAGAGCGTGTTGAACTCACTTGTAGTGAGTCGATTGTCCGCTATGAGCCCTAGAATCGATGAAGTAGCCAGAGTATTTCTGCGGCAAAGATAATTTAGGTTAACAACTCGTTCCGATTATCAAGAGAGGTTTCACTTGTCAAGAAATTGGACTATATAAGATCGTAAGCGGTCGCAAAACCTGTTCGATTTACGCAAAGACTCACTTGTATACACAAAACACAGCAGCGGAAGGAGGTGCCAATCGATCTTCCGACATAACCGTGCTGATTCCCCTGCCGAGACGTCTCCTTCTTCCAATTGATCCTGTGCAGCCAGAGCCAGCCCGACGTCGAAGGTCTTCAAGTTTCCGTGTATAAGCTTGACGTCATCATGACTGGTCTTTTCATCGTCCAGCACGAAATCTGGGCAACCAGGTCTTGCCATTGTCTAGTGTACAGGACACCGGGGCTTTCATAGACCGTCTCATCCTTGATCGATATTTATACTGCGTTAACTGGTCTACGTTGAGCGCCAGACTCACCCCGTGATGCGTACGGCGCCGCACTCGGTGAGAGTGAAGCAGGCACATCAGAAGATACCCACACAGAGACCTTCTAGATCACTCGAAAAGAGACAGACGAAGCTGCAAACCAGTATGGGTGCACTATCGTTCTGCGCTTTGACGAGCTTCTGGTGCATAGCGCGCTTGTTGTGCCGCTCTATGTGAAGATCATGAGCACGGAACCACCTGGATACGGTGCTTCTGAGCGTACTGTTATGTACTAACTTCTCCAATTCAGGACTACGTCCCACATAAACATCGACTGTGCTTCGCATGGGAGTCTTGGGCGTTTCCAAGTGGGCAAAGCTGGCGAACGGATGTCGCGTACTAGACACAAGTAGCTTGATATAGACAGCAGGGTCTGATCGTGGCCTGTAACAAAAACAAGCGGTGGATGCGGTGTTCAAAATAAAATTACTTGATCACCTGACAGTCTCAGCTCTTGAAATACGTTCGAGTGGAATAGCGATTAGGCATGGAGAGAAGAGCAAAGAGAGCGGCTTACTCTACCAGCGTAAGCAGCCATAAATGTCCTGTCATGTTCGCCTTCAATGCTTGTGTAAAGTTGCCTTAACCCGATTTTCATAGTTATGATACACCGAATTTTGGAGCTATGACAAAAAATGAGTCAGCGTGGAAGGAGCGAGTGTAGTTTGATGGAAAACAAGTTAAGAGCCACCAAGAAAAATGAATAGAGCTTGTATGCCTGTCATTCAGCCGCCTCCACGGGCATGAGTACCGTTCCGGTGAGGAGACATATCTTCAGATG
The DNA here is from genome assembly GCA_005298045.1 of Pleurotus ostreatoroseus. Lineage (NCBI taxonomy): Eukaryota > Fungi > Basidiomycota > Agaricomycetes > Agaricales > Pleurotaceae > Pleurotus > Pleurotus ostreatoroseus. The sequence continues at coordinate 207,892 of SWBT01000464.1, read as the reverse complement.
CGCTTCATTGACACATTGCATCCAATCTCCACCGATAGCACAGCGGGTGTCATACAGTCTTATCTGACGATAGTAGATTTCGCGACGATTTTTTCGACACTGCGCACACCGCATTGTCTGCGCTTCGCAGTAGCTGCTAGCAACCCGTGGTGATCCTGTATATGCAAGTGTCAGTTGCAGGTACGAGCCCTGTCCTGATAATAACACTCAACTAACCTACAGGACAAGTGGGGCGAAGCGCCACATTGAACACGATATGACACGGGCACACGACGGATCGATAATCTTCGAAGGAACATGCTATCAGAGTTGAAGGTGTACAGGACTGTAACAGACCGCAGCATTAGATGTGGTAAGCTCCCCTATAATGTGCCACATACCTTGTGTCTAACGATCCAAAGCGCGTTAAAAATGCCATATACAGCGCCCTCTGCGTCACGCCGATCGTATGCAGTAGACCTCCGTTCCTACAGAAGATCCGTGTCCGGCCATTGCAGCTACCAAATGCTCATCCGTTTTCAGCCGTTTAGCGTTACCAGTCGGACGCGAAATACCCTCACCTTGTCGAACCCTTTCTCCGGTGTCAGGTTGGGTTTTCAGAGTTCAGTTACTGCGCAGCTAGGACCTCTAGACAATTCGGTCCGCTCAAAACGTTTCCGGCACGTCTGGGACACAGCGATCGGTGCCTATCCTGTGTTGTGCGCAGCTATGCCGGGAGAGCGATTGCATCCCCCTGCTCAATTGCATGGGCGTTACGATGCTTTGAAGCACAGGTGGCGTAGACTGTCCTAGCACGTTCCTTGTATCTGTAACGAATGATTTACGCTTGAGCTGAGCATCGTTCGTGGGGTCCACGCATCCGATCTTAGAAGTTTACATTCCGCGAAATCCATAATGTTACGAAGCAATTCAACCTACATTGCACATTATGAGTCGCGCGATACGCAAGCATCCGACAGACCCCAATAAGACGTGATAGCTAAGGGATACTCGGAACAACGAGGTTCGCGCGCAGCTAGACTCGGGGAGCCTGTGATGTTTTGATGGACAGCAACGTCAGGTGTACACAGCAACGATGTCATCTGGTACAGAGGTCAGCACCCTGTAAGTTAGACTGAGGACTGGATGAGGCGGGGTGGAAGATCAGAAGACTAACAGTGGGATGTCTCATCTCCGGGACTGCATTGTTGCTGCGCAATCGTGAGGTCTGGTAGCCAAGTCGAATCCTTCAGTGCGAAAGGCTATTCATTGTTATTCAAGATGAGTTCCGTGCAGTGAGCAAATTTCACAAAAGAGCTAGGATATCTTTTGAAGTCATGTCGTGGATATGTTTCGAGTGAAGAGCTTGGGCCAGTGAGACTTAGACGGTCGCCCGGATCAATACCTCGGAGCGGTTGCCGACGTGCCGACCCCGCGGATGGCGGGGACGCCGGAGAGGCTCCCACCGATATGGACATAGTTACTGCGGACTACCCACAAGGAACCTCCTCTTCGTATATAATGTCCATCTTAGCTTTGCATTCTAGCAGAGCAGTACCCACGATACCCATCGCCAACTACCACCCTGGCTGACTACGAGCTCAAGACGAGGAAAGACATGTCTACCCCCGCCGGAGACACCAAGTACCGCGAGCCGACGCCCAGCGAGGCCTCTGGGACCTCTCGTGGGAACGTGGTGGACCATTCCGAGCCAAACGGTGCGCACAGCCCCTCATATGATCCCCTTTGCGTCCTGCCACGATGGCCACGAGCTCACAATCGCATTCTGAAGTGACTGACGAACGACCAGGAGCATCGTCGATGGGCAAGAGAGCCGTGGGCAACGGCGCCCATGTCATTAAGGTGCAACCGCTCAAGCGGAGCGAGATGCAGGTTCGTTGTGGCGATTATTCTTCTCAAACCAAGTATAACGCTGATGTATTTATATCATGATTAGCCTTCTTACGCACAAGATCTTGGAACAGGCGAGGTACGCTTCTTGCGGCTTATAGGGGGCCATGTACTCAGAATATGGGGTTAGGTCACACATGGAATTTACGGGTCGATGCTGCAAATGCTCGGGAGTTGCATTGGATTATGTGGTGCAGTTCCTTGCTGCCCTTGTCCAAACCCCTTCCGCAATGTTCAACAGGGTGGGTACTTATTCTGTACATGGATTCCGGTTCAACGTGCTTATATCTTTCAGGCTCTGTGGGTTTGGTTTCTCGCTTCGGTCAATTCTACAAGTCCGTGGATCCCGGTCTTGTGCAAGTCAATGTCTGCACAGAGTCCCTGCGCATTGTCGACGTCAAAATTCAGATTAGCCCCATTGGCCGTCAGAAGGTCATTACCAGGGATAATGTCGATGTTGAAATGTACGTGCACTGGTCTCTGCAGCTTGTAACAAGTTCTCACATACATACAGTGACTCCGTCATCTACTTCCAAATCACGAACCCGTACCGGGCAGCATTCGGCATCTCTGACTTGCGCCAAGCCCTCATTGAGAGAGCACAAACTACACTCCGTCACGTCGTCGGTGCGCGCGCGGTGCAATCTGTCGTTACCGAACGCGAGGCCATCGCGTTTGAGATCGCCGAGATCGTTGGCGACGTCGCAGACAAGTGGGGCGTCTCGATCGAGGGCATCCTCATTAAGGACATCATCTTCTCGCCTGAGGTCTCCGCCTCGCTCTCGTCCGCCGCGCAGCAGAAGCGTATCGGAGAGAGTAAAGTCATCGCTGCTCGCGCTGAGGTCGACGCCGCGCGCCTCATGCGTCAGGCCGCAGACATCCTCGCGAGCCCGGCCGCTATGCAGATCCGTCAGCTCGAGGCCCTCCAGGCCATGGCTAAAACGGCGCAGAGCAAGGTCGTATTCGTGCCCATGCAGCTTCAGAGTGATGTTGCTGGTCAGCTTATGAACGAGTCGAACGCGGGTGCAAGCGGTAGCGGCACCGCCTCAGCCGTACGACAGGAGAGCGGGGAGGGCGTCAGCTCGGTAGCTCGTGCTGGACTGCTCAACAGCGTCTCCGAAGTATGATTGATACCCTCATACCCTTAACGTCTCACACGACCACGTCTTTCTATGCCTGAATGCCCCTTGCCTCCTCTTGGATTCCCTGTTACCCTATTTGATTCCCCTGTAGTCACCTGGATTTATATGTTTTTCGACATGTGTAATAGCAATTGCCCAATGTACATTTCTGTATGCTGTGTGTCTACCTTCACTGTCCGATATTTTAGCCCAAAACACGAACACGATAGCAGTCAGATCAAAATTTCAGCGTGCCAAGGCGATGTAACTCCGGCAATCCTCCAACGAACGCCGCTTGTTGTGTTGCGCCAATCGAGCACTGGATGCGTTCTTCAGAGACATCGACGTTGTGTAAAGTCTTTGTCGCGTCGGTTAAGACCCGAAGTACCTTCAAGAATGCGAGCCGCTGTAACGCAACTTGTAACTCGGCCCATATCGCAGTTTCAAGCCAATTGTTCAGGTGGAGGTCGCCGATGAGGCCGTTGAAACGGAGTGTGAGCGCATGGATTTTGGATGGGACGTGAGGAAGGATTGACATGGGGAAGAACGCGGTGTCGATCGTGTAGCCGGTCTGGGTGATGTAAAGGTGTACGAGGGTAGCAGGTATGAGATCGTTGCCGAATCTGGCTCGCTGGCCCTCGAGGAAGTGACGACCGGCGTCCATTGTTAGATCCACAGCTTTGAGAGCCGTGAATTTATCTAGGAAGCGATATAGCGCTACAGATACGAGTAGAACACATCAACAAGATGGGAGTTGCAACAGCAATCTGTAGCACTCACGTTCGGGATCGTCCTGGTATTTCGTGACGTCCATCTTCAATTCCGTGATACCGCTCATGCGACTCGTTACGAATGTGTTGAGCTTGTCCAGCACGAGCACACCGAGCCCGTACGTGAGGTCCAAAGTCGACAGCGAGTCGAAAGCGATCAGATAGTCGAATATATCCAGCAGGTATGAATGAACAGCGGTGACAACTCTGGGGGAAATGTCCATCCTAGGACTCCCAAGGCGCAACGTGTGGACTTTCCAGCTTCCTGAGTGGGGGGAACGCAGTATCGCCTTGAACTCAGGACAGTCATATCTGATTATCGCGAGATCGTGGATGTGCAAGACCTCTAGTTCTACGCGAGAAAATATCGCGATGGTACGACAGAACGTCTCTGCCTTGAGGAGTCCGCAGATGTCCAGTAACCGTAGCGGTAAGCGGTTGCACTGTAGCTCGGCATCGCCGGGGCCCACCGGAATCGTCGACAGCTTGACTGTGCGCAGGAGTGGGAGAGAGCGGAAGAGGATGACTAGGAGCTCAGGGTGAATAGGATTGTCCGTCATAGACTGATGGGCATATGGAACGGGGGGCGTATACAAGTGTAGGGCCTGAACCGGTGCCAAAACCGTCGGATCCATTGATAGTTGTAGCTTCAACTTGTGGAGCATGGAAGCCGAGACGTATAAATTGTAGAATAGATGATAGCGGCTCAGCATGAGCCATGCACGGCACACTAGTGTGCACATCTTGAGAGTTCTGATGTCATTATAGAGGAAGTCGATGATCGTCTCGACAAGCTCCGAAGGGAGATCATGTATTTGAGCCATGTTGTTCTCTAGATCTGCGAGCAGCCTATTCAGCGCATAGTAACGATATATATGTACGAGATCAAGTATGTGAAGGTACTCGACTTACCAAAGTGTCCGACACAATATGGTGAAAACAACTTATCCTTACGATTCGGGCACTTTCAATATACAGCGACGATATGACAGTATTTCAGTGCAAGTAGAGCATACGAGTTCTGGTAAAATGACTCCCAGCTTGTGCTGGTGGTATCGAACCAAACTTGCAGTCGGCGTTAGAGAGTTGCAGTATGGCCGGATCCCGGTATCACCGGCCGGGGTGATCTCAGATCTGCACGGTCCGATTCTCCGAGCTAAATTCCTCTGAGTCTCGTCTCTGGTATGCCAGAAAAACGGAGCAAGTCAAGCGCAAGTTCTCGCACGACCAGTAGTTTCCAATCGAGGTCTGTATTCGCAGGAACTTTAGGAGATGTTCAGTAGCAGTGGACACGAGGACTACACAGGTAAAGTCATCCGAAACGTTAGTACGGCTTGAACTTTCTACTCTCCTTCAACCTTTCAACCTTCGACTTGTCCTCCTCCCACCGTTTCTTCAGATCCATAATTTCTAGTTAGGTAACGAATGAAACTATCAACAAGCATTCCATATATAGGCTCAATATACGCACCCTGCCGTTTCTTCTCATGGATTTGGAATGCATAGAAAGCGTCCTTCTCCTTCGGATCCTTTTTCTTCCTATGTCTCCGTCCTGCCGTGCCATTATCCTGGAACCTTTTGCTCGCCACACCTACACCTCCCCCTACGCTCTGACCGTACGCGCCGCCACGCACGACAAGCGTGAATCCATCCTCGTCCACCTGCGCTTCTCCCTTTCGGTACTTGCTTTCCTGCTTCTTCTGGGCCTGTGCAAACTCAAACGCTTCGACCCATGAGTCTGCATGCGCCTTCACGATGTCGAGGGGAGGCCGTAGACTGTCGTAGAGCGTAGTATAGTGCGCCAATCCGTGCGGTACGCTGGAATCAACTGGCCAAGCTTTCCGTTTCGATTTACCTGATGTCGAGGCGGACGCTGAAGCGAGAGCACGTTCGAGGGATGATGTATCGAGGAAAATGACATGTGCAGTACGCCCAGTCTTGCGAAGCGTGCGAGTGGGCCTCGCGGGCAAAGGGATGACGGCCGGTGCGACCAGTTTCGCTTTATCTTTCGAGACTTTGCGCTTTTTACGTGGTTGGGAGCTTTCCTCTCCATCTTCGTTCGCGTTCTCTTCATCAAAATCCTCATCCATCTCTTCGTCCTCTTTTTCCGCCTGTAGCATCTGCTCTACGTCCTCGTCCCCATCAAATACGACTCGTTCAACTGTACCGCTGCCCTTGAACAATTGTGTAATCTCACGCTCCGTCGCGTCCGGTGGAACGTTGACGATGAACAGAGTGCGACCCTCAGGAAAAGCGACCTCCTTCTCCTTACCCTTCAAGTTCGCCGTCGGTTTTGTCTTGGCGGATTTGTGTGCGCGCGCATAAATTACGTGTGTAGCGTTTGGTGAGTAGGTGATGTGTATGGGAACAAATCCCGAAATAGAACTTGGAGCAGCCATGAATGTTACTGTCGTTGTCGCAGAGTTCGCAGAGTTCGCCGAGGTCGTCGGGGACAGGTCGTCGTCGTTCGTTAAATTATCTTGAGGGTCAAGCGCGCGGCGGCGTGAGCGGATCAATTTTGACCGAGTGGGAGCGCCGGGTGCTCCGACCGCACATCCCTCGTATCCTTGTCTGGATCTACGACCACATAGTCCTGGGATTATAAACTCTGTCATCTGAAATTACCACGCATGGGGTATAAAGATGATTCGAGGTCAAGATAATGTCATTCGGTGAATGTGATCGTCACCACTGATTCCATACCATCCGTGCGTGAGACTATGATTCTCTTCAAGTTTGTGGCAACGCTGAACACACTAGACGACTTTGACAGCCATTATGATACGGATTCTCGTTCCAAGTGCCCTTCCCGTAGCTGTCCTATAGTATCGATCAGTCAGCACCCGCCAGCCTTACAATCGGCGCATCAAGACATAGAACCACCTTTCGGTCTGCGACGACGGTGATATCGCGCGTTTGTTGCACTGCATAGAGTATACGGCTCCCCATAAGACTCTGCAATTATGAAAACCGGTCCGACGTAGCAGGGTCGTTCTCGTATAAAGCGAGACTACCAACTATATTGAAGAAGTATCCCTCTCAGTGCCACACCGCTACGGTATTTTACATCTTTGACCCCCCCATTATGACCGTTTCAGGCTGCTTGACTGTCCCCGCTCGTTCTGAACATACCGCGACAGTCATCTTCCTGCATGTGAATCGTTTTTTATGTGAGGAAGAATGTGGCTCTGATAATTCTACGTTACAGGGCTTGAACAGCACGGGCTATGACTGGCAGAATATGGCTACTACCTTTGCGAATCTTCCTGGTCTTGGACACGTAAAATGGGTCCTCCCGCATGCGTCAGTTGCAAATCTTCCTTCAAAGTCGGATGAATATTTATTGAAAAGTGTTTCACATAGACCTAGAATGCCGATCACATTCAAAGGAGGAGAGGTGGTACATGGCTGGTACGAATGTTTATAGGGGCTCATAAATGCCGGCTCATCATGACAGGTACGATATCTTCGACTTGGACTACGCACTCGGTGAGGACGAAACTGGCATACTGTCCTCGTGCGCGGCCATCGAAAAAATGATTCGTCAAGAAACAGCTTCCGGTATCCCTGCAACCCGCATCGTTCTCGCAGGCTTCAGCCAGGGCGGCGCCATGAGTCTCTTGGCGGGTCTCATCTCGGATTTCAAGCTGGCTGGTCTTGTAAATCTAAGCGGTCGTCTGCTTATGCAAGGCAAACTCTCAAACGTGAGTAGACCCTTTCGAAAGGAAATAGGAACCTGAAGCTTATCGCATAATAGATGGCCACCGGGCACGCGAAGCGCACGCCAATCTTCTGGGGACATGGTCAAGGAGACGTCAAAGTACAGTACGCCTGGGTGGAGCCTTCTGTCGAATTCCTCAAGAATGGCTTAGCTATTCGTGATGCAACTAAAGACGATGTCTGCGGGCTTGAGTTTCACAGCTACAAAGGGCTTGAACACGGTACCCGAGATGATGAGCTGCATGACTTACAGACTTGGCTTCTTAAAGTTATTCCTGTATGATATACTAGTCAACGTTTCTCGCATTTTCATAACCTGAAGTAATTTTGCTCGTCGCTGCCTGGGGTTGTAGAGCGCAGTTTGCTTTCTGAGCTCAAGGCCGAACTTAATAACTCCGCGGCGTCCGCGCGCAGTCATATCGTAGACGCTCGTCCTCTTTACCGCTCGCTCGCGTGGCTCGATTTGGTTGATCACGACCTTCATCATGCATTCTCTCCTGCTCTCCAGTGCTCTCCGTGCGATATATACTGTACGTGCAAGAATGCGAATGGATTAGAGCCACTCGTATCTCAAATCCTGAATTCTGCACACCATGAGCGCTCTTGACCTCATTACCATCCCTCCTATCGCAACCCATACTGCCACAGTGATCTTCGTGCATGTCAGTCATCGTTTACTTATCAACATCATCTCTTAGTGATTTTTCAGTCTACAGGGCTTAGGCGACAGCGGAAATGGGTGGAAAGGCGCGGCAGAGAGTTTTGCTCGTGATCCCGCCTTGCAGCATACCAAGTGGATTTTACCACATGCGTAAGTTGCCAGTATATGATGCCATACTGTTCCCCCGATAGTTGATATTGAAGGATAGTCCCATCATACCCATAACGAGTCAAGATGGTGTGCGTATGAGAGCTTGGTGAGCGATCTTACAATTCACCAGTCCGAATTTGATACCTACGGCTGCGTCATCCTCGATAGGTACGATCTCCTTCCAGCCAATGGCGGATTGGATATTGATGCAGAAGGCCTCATACACTCGTCGTGCCTATTGACCGATCTTATTCGTCAAGAAATGCAGACTGGCATTCCTGCCAATCGTATTATCTTGGGCGGCTTCAGCCAGGGAGGTACCCTCAGCTTATTCGCCGGTCTCACGAACGAGCTTAGACTCGGTGGGGTTGTTATCCTGAGTGGCCGGCTAGCTATGCAAGACAAGATTAAAAGTGTATGTATCGCTCATGATTATTCTAGTACCACTGCTCGCGACTCCCGACGCTCACTGCGATCTTAGATGATGACTTCGCAAGCAAAATCCCTTCCTCTCTTCTGGGGACATGGCCAGCAGGACCCCCTTCTCAGCTTTTCAGAGGCACAAGGTTCTGCACGATTCATGACGCAAGATCTCGGGATGGTCCCTGCCACTACCGAAAGCACGTCTGGCCTGGAATTTCACGGCTACGCTGATGTTGCTCACAATGTCAGCGAGAGAGAACTTTCGGATTTAGGCGCATGGCTTGAGCGCGTCATACCCAATGCATGACTGTATCTCTGCATCTGTCTCAAACGCAATTTGTTCCATGCTTGTTTCATTTGGGATGGCCTCGGAGGATTGTGAAGACCAGTCTCTCTCACATGTCTAGTTGCCGGCTCGTGTATAGGGACAAGACACTCCACCTTCGTGCTCCTGCCGGTGGCATGACTTCATCTTGCTGGCGCTTCCGGAGATACAATCCAGCAACATTAATGCTTTCCAACATCCGACCGTGTATAAAAGCACTTTCACTACGGCTAGGGCGACCCTGTGCTTTATCCGCTGATATATCCTCATACACATATTATGAGTACTGCCAATCCTCGACTAGAGACCCGTGAGTATTCCACGTTACCCATCTCACTCTGAGAATAATGCTCACTTATCGGTGTACGGTAGCACGGGCGTTCGTCTATGTGTTCCACGAAAGTCCTCTCGGAGAAACATTTTGTATGGGACTTTGTATTCTATGATACTCGCTCATATCGCTTACAGAACCCTTTCTTTCTATTCTATCCTATCCGTGTTTCCACTTCGGACAGCGCGTAACGGCATAAGCCCGCATCTGGCAATTTTTTGACGCTGCAAGCCCGAATTGGATGACTGGTTCCAACCCTATAGCTCGACCTAGAGTTCATGTTATCACACAAGTCTGCTCATGGGAAACGTATACGCTAGCCAGTATAATTCCACGTGAGTGAACTTATGTTCCTAGGTCTCAAGCATGAATTAAAGATGTAAACTTGTCTCGTGGGGGCCAGCCCTAAGGTGGGGGCCAAACCTATTCGCTGATAGTATCCTTTAGACTCCACTTCACGTTGCGTGGCACCTATATTACAAACTGCTTTTTCAACATCACGATCTGTACCTCAGCGCCTTTCATCAGGTGCTACGCACGATCGGAGGGAGACAAGGTATTTCCTTTGTACGTCTGGCTCCAACTCCATACTATCTGTCGGGACGCTACGCTTACCTGATCATTTCTACAAGGCCGACGATGCCCGTTCCACATACTTAAGGACGAAGGTTAGCACTCCCCAGCACTTACTGCGCACCATCATGCAGTACACAGAATCGCAGACCTTTCTGCGTCAGCCCTTCAAGGCACTCTACCTCATCTACTTCGTCACTGTACTTTTTCTGGTCAGAATACCCTACTGGGTCTTATCTTCGCTTCTCCCGTCATGGCGTCCTCATCCCTCATGGCCCCTTCTCCGCGTTGTTCGTCTGCGCACCCTGGATGCTGCTATGGAAGCCATAACCAAGACCAGCATGTACCATCTTTTCCGCGCGGACCCTCTTCGTCTCCCAAAGACCGTGGATACGGAGGGCCTCGTGTGGATTGAGCCTACTCCGGATCTCATCGTCGGGGATATTAAGGAGTACGCTCAAAGGAATCAAGTTGCGCCCGCTCGAATCGCAGGGTATTGGTTTGGAAGTCGTCTGCCGTTAACGAAGAACGAGAAGATCATTTATGAACTTCACGGTGAGTTCTCGCGTCGTAAGCGCGATATGATGCAGCCGTGTACTGATCATATGAGGTTTAGGCGGCGCTTATGTGGTCAGTATACTTTGACTCCATTCCTGTGGCTTAGCACTGAACTAGCCTGTGTGGCGCAGTTGGGGGATGCTAGCCCTGTCAACTACCTGGGGAATGTAGACTTGTGCAAGGGGCTGCTGATGCACAATCAGCAGTTCACCAGGGCATTCCAGCTAGAGTATCGCCTATCTCAGGGCCCGCCCCTCCCTTCCGAGAACCCCTTCCCTGCAGCACTCATCGATGCTGTCGCGGGGTACCATTACCTTGTCAAGGTCATGGGCTTCAATCCGTCAAACATCCTCCTCGTGGGAGAGTCTGCCGGCGCCGGTCTCGCGATCACATTGCTGCGTTACCTCATCCAACACGTTCCCTCGCTTCCGCCTCCAGCTGCTACTCTTCTCGTTTCCCCCGGTGCTGACTGGGGGACCTCGCACTGGGGACCTCATTCCTCCGTCGCGACCCACATAAGTTCAGACTTCATCGGGCCCTTCCATGGTGGTTATCCCGCGCGGGCATTTGTCGGCGACATGCTTCTAGACGAGGTAGAGACCAATCCGTGGATCTCCCCCGCCTCGAAATACCTGCAGAAAGGGGACAGATGGTTCCAAGATTTCCCGCCTACCCTCATTGTCACCGGTGGGATGGAGATGCTGCTGGATGCTAATAGGTATTTACGAGAACGTATGCGAGCGGATATGGGCGACCGTCTCGCCGCTTTCGAGATCGAAAGCGGTACTCACATGTTTATGAACTTCACTTGGCAAGAACCGGAGAGGACGGAGGGTCTAAAGCGAGTTGCTAAATGGCTATCCGCAGTAATGTGATCGTTGCATACAGTACGTACTCCGAGTTTTTTCTTCTTCTTCTTCAAAATTGTGCCTTACAATAAATTTCTCAGGGTCAGAGAGTCCGATTGAGAGGATGGAGCACGCTGAACTTTCATACGACCAAAATATCAATTCTATGCATCCTACTATGTCCTTCGTCATGAGCGGGTAAAACACCATGTATCTTGAAGATCGAGTCACAATACAAAATTCTATGCCTCAAACATGACAGGTTTTTGAATTAATCGCAAAGGGTGGATTGAACAGTGGCAAGTGGCGTCGGTAGTACGGCGTTCGGCCCGTATAGTCGAATCAATCTGGTTAAGGTTAGACAGAGTCTAGACTCTAGACTCTAGAGCGCCCGTTGCCGATTCTCCTTGCACACTCACTAGCTAAGTGCACACCATATGTCTCGACATTTACCACGGTTGTAGTTCCATGTGCGCAATTAACGTCACATATTATGACTCATTTCTACAGGAGCAAACGCACATTAAGAAGGATAAATTTTGGATTTAGAACATATTTGCATCATCGGCTTCTAGAAACACTCATTCATGCCAATAGACGTTTACACCTAATTCGGATTGAGATGCGCCTAGGGACGAATAGTCCAGTGTATTAAGCACCCTTTAGGTCAGTAGATGTTTGATTTCGGAGCGTCCCAACTGACTTGCCATCCCGTCTATCGAAACAGGTTGCACAGGCAATGCGGCCTAGCTGAAACCATGTTCGTCTCAGGATCCGATGCATGATGCATTGAAGTCGCACCTATCGAGGCCGGGTCGTATATCCATGTGAACATGGTCCAGGGCCATTCAAACGTTCCTTTGCGGGAGGCGCGCGTTCGCGACCCGACTCGGGTTGTTGGTCGGGTACGCATCATGGTGAGCGGAGCGTGGAGTGTTGCAATGAAAATACTCCACAGGTGGTGTGTATGAACCCTTGGGGGTCCCTGTTCGTACCTCCGCAGCGAAAGCACCTCAGAGCAGGCGTACGACTGCCTTGGAACGACCAAATGTAATGGGCGAGACGTATCATCGGCATAGAAATGGATTCTTCTACCACATCCCGCTATAGACCGGTACAAATACGGCGCCGACATTGTCACATCAGGCATGACCTCAAGCCGTAAGGATTTGGCAGTGGCTGTCCGGCAACAGTGAGCGACTCGGGGACGAACCCTGTTGTTTGTAGTTGAGCGCGTTCAAGGTCTGGTGTTTTGTGCATGGTTTTACTAACCTTCGACAGATTTGAGCGCTGGCATCTTGCGAGTATAAAAGCTCAGACGGAGGACCGTAAACTTCAGAGAACTACAGCAGCTTCTCTTCTGTGTACACCAGTCCTCTTCGTTCTTCGTTCTTCTTCTACACCCAATTCCTTCGCCATGCAGCTTAACCTTGGTTTCTTTGCCCTTGCCGGCATGGTTGCCTCCCTCGTCGGTGCCACGGCCTTGCCCAACGCTGCCATCGAGGTTTGTTCCCAATGGTCTCATGTCCGTCATTATCTGACCATCCGTCTTTAGGAGCGTGCCGACGAAGCTGCCCAATTCGACGGTCACCTCTTCGTTTGCATCGACGAGAACTGGAGCGGTGCCTGCTTAAACATCGGCTTCTACGCTCAGCAGTGCCAGAATTTCCCGTCTGGCTTCGACAACCAGATCACCTCCGTCGGTCCCGACCAGGGCTGGCAATGCCACCTGCTCATGTTCGTAAAATATTACCGCATGATTTTGGGGGTTCGCACGCTAACAGCTTTCTTCTTCTAGCGATTACAACTGTAACCCTGACCAGGGTGACTACTGGGTCGAGGCTCCTGGCTTCAGTGACCTTACCTACGGCAATGATGCATTCAGTTCATTCGTTTGCTACAAGAACTAAACGAGGTCGGTGATATGCAGCTCATTGCTCGCTGTAGTTGCTCAATAGCTTATAGTAGCTCAAGCTGTCCGAATGCTGATGGTTTTCCTAGTCATCTTGATAGGCCCCTGGAGTGGAAATAATAGGGATTAATGTATCGTATACGTATATATGAAAAATTACATCGTTGCAACGAAAAATTGGTATGACCTTGTGAAACATGAAAGTCCGACTCAGACAGTTTATCTCATTTTTCAAATGAGCCAAGGTAAAAGACTACAAGCTTCATTAAGTAGTACGATAGATACTGGTGCTACAGTATATACACGACATCTAGTGCACAAAACCTGTCCCTGAGATAGTCTTGTCTGTATCCTACACATAAACAATAAGGGAGCCATCGCGACTACAAAGCTAAGAAATAAACCAACAAAAGATATATCCAAGATAAGCTCAAATGTACAAATCAATTACATCTCCCGCCCACGTTCCCAGTTGCGACCAAACGTATCCTCGTCTCTCGGCCGCTCTACCTGGAAATTCGGGGAAAGCGCACGTCGTAAGCCTGTGTCAACCTCATCATCCAAAGCGCTAGGTGCCCACGATGCCGCGATAGTCGTAAGAAGTCCGCTACCAGACATAGAACGCCCGGAAGGCTGTCGTGTCCGAGGGGCCTCCCGTTCCGAAGTGGAGGATGTCGTTTCGGGAGTGTGTGGACGAGATGATGACGACGCGGCAGTACTCGTCGCCGTTGAGACAGAGGTCGTGGCTACACCGACTGGAGGTCGGGCCGCAAAAGACGAACTTGCTAAACGGAAGTTCTGCATCTTCCGGCTCAGCGTCTGTAGCATCGACGACGGCTTCGAGCCTGTGCTTGTACCGACACTGTCGTTCACATTCTCTGGCCCGTTGGGACCGCCGCTGAGCTCTTCAGGCTCCGCATGGTTGAGGAACGTAGTGTGTATTGATGAATCAGACAAGCCACGTGGACGGAGAGTGCGCTCGAGCAACGTCTCCAGCACGACGTCCCGCGCCTCCTCATCCCGCAGCGAGGGCGATGTCTGCGAATCAATCACAGCATCTACCGCGCGCGAGAGACCACTGCTGTTACTCTCGCTCAAACCCGCAGCTGTACTGGTCGCGCGCCGTAGCGCCGACCGTCCAATAGTGGCTCCTCCCGCCATATCGAACCGTCTCCCGCCTAGCGCGCCTCTTCGCGGCTTTGGTACTACGACCCACGGATCGGTTGCGTCGGCCGCACGCGGTGCCCCCGCAAATATGTCCATGACGCTTCTCGAGGAATCAGCAGAGATCATAGAGAGCTGGTTGCTGGAGCTGGCGGTTGGTAGAGCGGAAGGCTCGGAAGCAGCGATAGGAACGGTCCGTCCTACACCGGAGCCGCTGAACTCGACGTTAACCGTCATCGCACTGGCAGACAGTGCGGCGCCGCGCTTAGGCACAATTCGCGGCGGCGGAAGGGGCATATTGCGATTATTGGGGCGGACCGGAGGAGAAAGGGCTCTCGAGGCGGCATCTTCTTGACCTGAACCACTCGGCAAGCCCAAGAATTTAGAGATGGGTGCTATCCAAGCAGGGGTATTGGAGGCATTGGTCGTAAGATCGCTACCGCTTACGGCGGCCTGCGAGGGATGCATAGCCATCTCGCTGACTCTGCCTGCCACAGTGGGATCTAGAATCACGTCGTTCAGTGTGACGCGAAGCTGGCCCATCTCAGTGAACATATCCTTGAAGAGCTTGAATAGAGCGCGCAGGTCCCGGCGCGTGCATGTTGTGATGACCTTATCGTCCTCGAGGAAGGCACGGAACTGGGCTCGCAGGTTCGTTGATTCGGTGAGTATGGCACTGACGGTGGTCCGTGAGAGATGTGAAACATCGGCACCCAGGAGGCGTTGTCGTCTGAGCCGGTTTGTTAAGGTCAATGCATCTGCCTGTACGAGACGACTGAGTAGCTGGGTTGTTCGCTCGACTATGACGCCGACCACAGATGGATTGGCATCGAAGGATGACGCCTCTGACTGACCATCATGCGATGGATCGCCGAAGGTTCGTCCTATAGGCGATGTTACAAGGTTTGGCCAGCCTGTTGCATCAGTCTGCACACCGCGGGAACGGGTCAATGACAACAGAGACCGTTGAGCTCTTGACGGCGCAGAGAAAATATCGTCTCCATCAGCGTGATCGTCTTCAACATTGGATCGTGATAGAGAGTGGTGTCCACTTCGCCGCTCAGTAAAATGCCTAGGATCGAAAGGTTTTGTGGAGCTAGGTGATAAAGGCCGTCTGTCGGTTTCCGGTGTTAATGGTTCCTGGATTCCTCGTGATTAGTTGACCTCGTTCGATACGTTACGATGAGCTTACTGCATTGCGTCTAAAGCTTCGCTCCACGCTATGAGAGCGCTTGTTCGACGAAGGACCGGCCTCCGAGCGTTGGAATGTGGTGTGTAGGATTGACGGCGCAGGGGCCGTACCAAAGTTGAACGTAGGAGAGAGTGATGATCGTGCATCGCTATAAGGATGACGCCGAATGGTATCGTGAGTGTCTTCTGCAAATTGCGAGTCGCTAGCTTTTCTCTCGTCCAGTTCTGTCTGCGCGGCTCGAAGATCCTCTCTTAGCGAGCTCAGGAGTTCCTGCAGCTCTGCGTTATCATGAGTGAGGCCTTCGTTATCTGCAACCAAAGATTCTAGAACTTTGGTGATACCGTCGTCTCCGTCGAGTGTGCCCATAGACCCAGCTGCTACGGCATGTTGGAGCTGCTGCAAACGGTTTCGAGCCTCGGAGAGGACGTCGTCAGCTAGCGTGTACCGCTCAGATCTCCCGATATTCGATTCTTCTCGAAGGCGAGTTACTTGACTCTGAAGCTTAATGCAAGTTTGTTTGAGAGATGCCAGCCGCGCCTCGGCCGTACGTGCCAGTTGTGCAGCACTATCTCGCTCTTGCTGGATATCATCC
This sequence comes from Pleurotus ostreatoroseus, assembly GCA_005298045.1. Taxonomy (NCBI): domain Eukaryota; kingdom Fungi; phylum Basidiomycota; class Agaricomycetes; order Agaricales; family Pleurotaceae; genus Pleurotus; species Pleurotus ostreatoroseus. The sequence continues at coordinate 191,662 of SWBT01000464.1, read as the reverse complement.
TTTTCCTGAAGAGTTAGTTCAAGACGAGATTGTATACTTGCTAGACGGGCATTCTGTGTCGACAGCTGAGTTATCCTATCCTGAGCTCGCTTTAACTGCTCGAGTGCGTTCTGGTAAGACACATCGGCGGCTTCGTGGTTGACTAAGGCTTGCGAGAGTCTCTATAATTTTGTTCAAGTTACGAAAATGATTCATACTCTTTACTTTGCGTACCTTTTCTAAAACAGCGTTCTAAGGGGAGAAGTGGGAAAGCGTAAACAAAGTATTGACACATAAGCGTACCTCTCTTAGTAGTTCAGCAACTCGCGCATCGACTTGCTCTTCCGTTCGTTTGATATCTGGTGAATGCAATGACAAAAGAGGAGAGTCGTCGGGGATGTTGCTCATCTAGAGGACAGGGTCACCGAAGGAAGATTTAAGGAGGAGTGTATGTATACCTCATGACGGCGAACGTATGCCTCATGCCTTTCCAAGAGTGCTTGACCGACTTCTGTAATTGCACAATTGTGTCAGCGACAGAAGACAAATCCATGAACCATACAGTCCATTCAAGCGTGCGCTCTATCGCTCAATCGCCATCCAGCTCTGAGCCCTTGGAACCAACTCTCACAATCGACCAATGCCAGAAAGCTCAAGCTACCCAGACAAAGCTACAAGAAGAATGCAACACAACTCTAAGATTATGAACACTCGCCTGCGCTCAATACTAGCCGACTCTCCAACTTGGCTTTATACGCCGTCCATGCCTTCGTACACTCGCACTCCTCCCTACCACAGCAACACGTGGAAGTATCCAAAGGTTCAGGTGAGGGTACCCGCGAATAGTTAGACAAGGCAAGGGTCAGCTTGTCGATGGTCGCTGTTGCGTCGTGGAGGCTGCTGGGCGAATCGGGTACTGGGCTAGTTGAACGAAACATGGTGGGACTTTGAAGAGGTAGCCCAGGGGAGAATAGTGAACGAGTCGTGTGCTGATGTCAACACGTTATATTAGCCAGGAGGAAGACCGCACGCGAGATGTTGGATACATGAGGGTATGGGATGAAGAAGGGTCGCGCAGCGGACGCGACTGAAATCAAGCGCCTCAGACAAGGATCCGCGGTCACGATGCTACCTACCGCCGGCAGTAATCTAAGGACCAAACAGTGATGAAGTGTTTTGGCAGCATTATTTGAGGATATGAAACAATAACGACGATTAGTAGATACACGTAGGTACATCATGAAGATCCAAAATAATGCTTCTCAGATACAGCGAAAAAAATGAGGACTTGGGCATAAGTTACATGCGTGAAGAAAGCGTATTGCGAAAGAACCCCTTGAGGACGACCCTGAAAGCAAATATACCAGTAAATTAACCGACCCAATGAACCACGGTCTAACCCTCCACGATCTTGAGCACTAGTTGCGCGATAAAGTGAATGACGTTGTTGCTTTGTATAGGACCGAAGTACTGGAAGCCGTTGGCGAGCCCTCTCATGCCATGCTCGTCAAGGGCATTGTAGAAACTCTTGCCACCGATAGTGCCATTCATCTCGTCCACCGTACTCAGAGTAGATGTCGAATCGCCGCGAATGACTCCTCTGCGCGTGTCTTGCATAGCGACTCTGAAAACATTAGAGACCGCACTCAGCGTGTTCGGATTCGATGCGGTGGCAAAGGTATCTTTGATCTGATCCTGTAATACATCGAAACTGGCCAATGTTTGTCAGAATATGTGACAAAGCAAGAGACGTGAAACCTACCTCGTTGCGATTACCTCCGGGAAGCTGTTCGCGATATCCGAAAGAAGAGTGTATAACATTTCTGCCTCGCTGTCGTCGCCTTGTGCCGTCGCGAGAACAGATGAGATGAACGAGGTCGTGAATAGCGCGCTAACGCCGTCGGATATCCCAAGCAACGCGAACGGAACTCTCGCCATCGGATCATCGTCCTCGAGAGGGAGCACGTCTTCTGAGAACCATGCTGTATCTGCCCCTGCTTCTTCCAAAAGTTTGCGGAATGTTGCACTTGTCGTAGAGACAGGGAGCAATGCGATGAAGTAGCCTAGAATTTCCGGACATACCGGTGCACCGGCAGCATGGGTGGGATGTGGTTGGGATGTGCAGGATTGCACAGTCACCCGAAGGACGCTCCTGAGGGCCCTTTCCGCAAATTCTCTGAGTGCGGGCTGTCGGAGGCCTTTAAAGATAATCGTGGCCAAGGAGAATGAGAAATTCGACTCGAAGGAAATCCCAAGTTTCTTATCGATCTGACATGCGGCTTCTTCCAATGCAACACGCCCGTCGAGCAAAGCCGAAGCCACGTCTTTCTCCTTGAAGACACCTTGTTCTGCGAGTGCTTCCATAGTCACCCGAACCAGTTCGACAGCTTCGATATATACTGCGTTCGATAAGGATTCCAATAAAGCCACGGCGAGCCAGAACAGCTGTGTGAGATATCGCGATTTTATCTGTAAACCCGGGGTCATCTTGCATAAGCATCGAAGCATGCTAACGACAGTCATGGTGTCGGTGTCGTCATATGACTCCAGGGCAGACTTTAGAGCGACGAGGATTTGGTACAGAAGATCGTCGTCGACATCCGTTTTTGCCAGAATGCTCAATGAGATGAATGCGCGAGTTTGGATAGCAGGACATGTCTGGAAAGCGGAGGATGTTATGAGGCTCATCCATCTTGCCCGCCATACATTGAGCAATGCTGTAGATGCTCAATAGTCAGCAGTTGTGAGCAAGTAATGATAGCTGCGTACCTTGACTTCCAGCGATGGCCTTCATGACGCGGACAAGGAAATGATTCAGCGCCTCTAAGAGATCCAAGTGCTGCTTCTCGTTGGCAGGTTCGAATATCACGTAGTCGCTAGTCGACGTCGCCTTCGCCAGCCCAAAAATCTTGAGTGTCTCTGGAGTATTACACTCTTCGAGGAGCGCCTGCACTTCTGGAGTTAGTTGACTACACTCTCCAGTCTTGTTGGAGTAGACTGAAAGGAGTTGGTTGACGACCATCCCATATATCGACGTCCTGACCAACAGCTGACCGGTGCCTGCCACGAGAGTGATATAGTGGACGCTTTCGGCGACGAAAAGTTGTGCTTGCGCTCCGTTCCTCGGAAGGTAATTGGCTACGAGACATAACCGGGTCAGGCATGCAATCTCGTTCCAGTGAACATTGTCCGAGAGAGACTTTGAGGGTCTGGAGGATGTCTTTCCCAATACCTAATATTGATATCAGTTGGTGAACACGGGTACAATAAGAATTCGAAACTTGCCTTCCGGATTCGTGCTGCAATTCGAGCTCGGGCATTGATAGAAGTCATGGATGACATCGTGTCCGCTACTATCTCGCAGCGCTGGGAGCCGATGCCACCGTCAACTGCCGCCCGCATCAACTCATCCAAGATGATGTTCACAGTCTCGCTATCGAGCTTGCCGATTTCAATCCAGACGTACTCTTGGACCACTGCATGGATCTGAGACGCACATGAGTTAGTCATGCTGATACCTATGTTATCGGTGGTAGCCATACCTCTTGGTCTGCCAATGTTAGCTCAATGAGGACGCGAACGCAGTCCCGGAACTTGGCCCCAGAAGATTCATACAGTTCGTTTGTAGGATTTGTGAAATGCGAAAGGTTCTTGATCCAAGGACTCATATATTGTAGGCATGCTATCCGTTGAGACACAGGCGCTTTCTCCATACCTGCGGAAACTTCGGTCAAGAAGTCCAGTGATAGGTGTGCCGCGTGTGAGGCAAGCTTTTCGCTCAACTGGGTCACGAAAGGGCCCGCCCGACCGGGAATGAAGACAGCTAAACATGAAAAATGAAGCATAAGTTCAGGCGCATATGTTCACTAAGCGAAAAGCTTTACATTTCGTTGGTACGACGGGTCGGCCTTCGAAGTTTAAGCAGGTGCAGATGGAACACAGCAGTTCATACGAAGCCAGGCGCAGTTCTTCATTGCCGTCCCCGATATTGACCATACCGATGTGAAGGAGAGTTGCGATAACGTTGGAGATCTTTGAGAACCGCTCGAATCCGGGAATTTGTACGTTTCTCATGGCCGCTTTCGCATTACGGATGGCCTTGACAGAGTTCGTCACCAAACGAAAATGTAAGTGAGAACGACGAGTCTGCTGACCTTCACTATAGAGTCCCTCGCTTGTGAGGTAAAATACAAAGTAGTTCCATGACGAATTTTCCTAATGATGAACTCGTTCGCGTCGCGCCCTGTTGCAATGTTGTAAACATCACTGATGTCTGCAAGAGGAATTATCTCGGTCGCCCTGCAAGAAAGTGCATTACTGATACTAGTTGCTTTCATCTGCACGTCAAGGTTAGTCAATGATACATCAGACGAATTAAAAGTCATACTGTTGTGATTCGTAGATGAGTTTGAGCGACGCGTAGAATCACCGGGACACGAATTGGATGGCTGTGCCTCATGAAAACTTCATTGAACTCGACAGCGGCTTCATCTTCCTGATCCTCTGAGCGATTATCGCCACAGTTATAGCAGGAAAAACATAGTTGAGCGGATGAACTCACGAGCATACTGCAATGCCGGTATTGACAAACCCGGCGGATAGCTTCGGAGGAGGTCTGCGGTCGTCGTGTGCATTGTATGTTGGCCAGACAGCGAGGCTCCTACTCAAGGATTAGTGCTCTATCATTTTAACACGCAGCCACGACATACCGTTCATGAGATTATATAGTCTGCGCATATACTTCAGCGCGAGAGCGTTGGGGTTCAACATATGCAGGACGCGGAAACGGCTTCGAACATCCACTGGAACTACCTCACAAGTGAACTTCAGCCAATGAATAGGGACTTGTGCACTTTGCGGAAAGGCTGTCAAATCGAAGATTATCTCAAAGTTCCGAGACTCGTAAGTAGATGAGGTTAAGGTCTAAAAGTAATGAGTTATACAGTATATTTATCAAGTGGATGAGACCGACCTTCAAGATGTGGTAGAGTAGAAGTTCCAGATCTAACGTCTCTACGTCCATTCTAGTGACAGGAATGACGAAGATCGCTGGTTGATCCTTTGAAAATGCAGCTGAGCGATGTAACAATGGCTCGTAGAATGAACGCTTACCTTGGGGGTTGGTACCGGCACGAATAATTCTCGAACCGACGACGTATCTCGATGGCTATAACGGGTGAGTAAGTCCAAAAACTCTGGATGATACGCAGACGAGATATTTGAGATGTTCGGAATGAGTGATGCTTGATTGTTCTCGACCAGGGCATTGCAAATAGCATTCCATGACCGCTTGCCTGAGCCAGTGCCTTTGTCTTCGTCCCCTTCTGGCTCAGCAGTCTTCGATGATGAACTCAACAGCTCTTTGCCCACTTTGTCCGCGTGCTTCTCAAAGAATCGATGAAGCACGATGTTATCTGTATCGTCGTATGCGGTATCGAGCCATTCTTCTTGCTCGTCCTCAGGGGGTATGTATTTCTAATTCGCGGTTAGTACATGCAGGGTCTAAATTGGGGAAGACCTACGTTGATATCACTGAGGAAACGGGTGACGTTGACGATGTTGGCAGACAGGAAGTCATTCAAACGGACCATGTGCACCTCCTTACCAAAGAAAATATTGTTGGCTAAGTTCTGCATGATCTTGGCTATGTTCATCAAACCTCTCCTTATCACTGGGTCTGTGGGGGCCTCGACATCCACCAGTGCAGGATTTACAATAGCAGGAGAGATGAACCTGAACAAATATCTAGTTGAATGTCGTTGATCTTGCGAATGAGACTTACCGAAGGAAGATGAATGCACCCAACGCCGAGAACTTTGCTTCCGGCCAGACTTCATTCCTACACATCATGAGTATTGAAAGCGCGATATGACATCAGAGAACGTACACCGCCTTGCCAATGTGCGCACATATTTCACGGAACATGCTAATAAAAGTGATCAGCTTTAGAGGTGGCAGAAAATACAGACTTTGTCTGACGTACGAAGGGAGGGCTGGGATAGACACAGCTATGATCTCTAAAAAGGATGTTGCGACGAACTCCAGGTCCTTTTGATTCTGTTCGAAGTCTTGATCTGGGGCCTTCGCCGGGTCCAAGTCATAGCTGTGCCCAGGAGGAAGTGAAGACATGGTCTTAATGAGCGGTACAATCAGGTCTCTCAGATAGCTGTAGCCGTAAATTCTTGCGAAAGCGGAGAGGAATCGAGTACACGTAGAATTGCTCCTGAACAAAGCAGTCTCGCTGTCTGACCTGAGTTCAGCAAAATAGGGTTTTCAACTGCACAGGATAGACTTACCGGTACGAGAAATTTCCTTATCTATCATGGCCTTCAACAAGCTCATGAGACTGGACCGTGTGTCGAACATATTCAAGAGCACGCTGATGATTTGATCAACATCACCCGGAGGGCACACCTCGCAGATAGCCAGGGCCAAGGCCGGCTATTGAGGCATGAGTGGTCGTAGAGTGACATCGTGAACAGAATACATACGTCTGAAGCTTTCACGAGCTAAAAACAACATAAGATCAGGATATAGTCAACGCTGGTCTGTTATTATAAGCCTTACCTCGCAGAGTTTGCTCTGTTTGATGGTCGATGCTGGAGCCGCTTTCTCGAATGTGAGTCCTTGACCCACAACCCGCGCGAAGGCATGCGCAAAGACGACTCGCATAGCAGGGTCCGCATCGAACGTCATCGGAAGACAGTGCTTCACCCCGTACTCGGGATTCGCGCTGATCAGAGAGGCTAATCCGTTGATGATAAGCTCACGCAAATCGCCTTCCTTGGTATAACCGCGTGTCTAATGAAGAATTTGCAAACACGTTATTGTGTCAAAGGTCAATGGGACGTACCTGGGAGAAGCTGGTCTGTTCTGAAATGCCGTCATCTTGCATCTGGGAATACTTGTCAGCTATAAGGAGGGCTGTAAGGAGCTCTGCATACCCCGATTTCCGTACGATTAAATGCCTTGAATAAGAACGTGGAATAACGATTGAAAAGCCGAGCGACATTATGACCCGACTCTTCGCCATTGGGAGGTTGGCCTTCTACGCTAGCAGGCTGAAGCTCAAGACGGTTGAACAACTTAACGGCCGTCTTCAGCGTCGCAGTGTTGATATCTCTTTGTACGCGGTTCTGCTCGCTTTCCCGCATCTACAACATGTCAGGACAATGTCATACCGGGTAGGTGCTATACTCACCCCTGTTGGCTCCTGTGCCCACTCTAGGATGCAATCAGCAATGCCTATCCGCGCGGCGTTGTCTCGGCGGGCCAGCTCAGGTTGATCCATGAAACTGTCGCAAAGCGCACAGAACTTGAGCTTGAGACGGAAGACGGCGGAATCGTGCGAGCGAGTGATCCAGATAGCCATCCTTAGCAATGTCGATATAATATCAACGTTACGGAGATCCTCGCCGCTCTGAACATTTTCAATGATTACTTTGAGGATTGTCGTAAACTACGAATTATGTCAGTACTACGGATGACGGAGGGAATTGAGATGTGTACCTGGTCAAGGAAAATAGACAGGTTCTCCCACTCTATCTCTGTGTCATGGTCCGTGATGTCATGGAGGACCCTGAAAACTGATAAGCTCTTGGAAAATGCGTAGTTGCACTATACTTACTGATCCAGATACTTCAATATCCGGGGATACAATCGTGGGTGGGCTTCTGTGCTGAGGGCGTCTCTGGCTACATCGCGAGCTTGACCGGAGTCCGCCAGTAGTAGATTGACCAGGTCTTGGAGGAACTTTGTGAGAAGCTCTGCAGGATCTTGTAAGTATCTCAGACTGTCGGGCAGGAACAGCGGGGGTGTGACAGCCGCAAGGGCCCCGGGATCATGATTTTCACGGAAACATGCAGCGCTGAAACTGGCCAGGAACAAAGTCAGATTTTGCCATTGCGCTTGTCTCTCCTGAAGCGGTGTCAGAAGCAGTCTTGTTCGCACAAATGTGACTGACCTCCGTAGTCAGCGATCTATCTCCATTCGCAGGAGGGCCTTCCTCTGACGGATCCAAAGAACTTCGCGCTGCCATAGCGTTCAGATTACACCATCGATAGTAGCACTCCTCCCAAATAGCCACATTGGCCGCAGTTGGTAGGGCAATTAGGCGGAGCAGTTTGCGGATGCGTTTCTGGTCAGCAATGCGGCCTACAACCGCGTCAGGCGGAGTTTCCTGTCATCGTTTGCTGAGTGCGTACCTAGTACTAGCGCTTTGGCGCTTGCTAATCCCTCGTAAACAGGATATCGTTTGGCCTTCTCTTCGTCAGTGACCGCATGGGTGGGTGAGTCTCCCTTTTGGCGCTCTACCATCGCGATCAAGCGTAAGCAGTGCGCGGCCGTTGCAGACGAAGTGCGGTCAGCAGAGGTTAGCGTGACTAAGAACGCTATCTCCGCAACGCCGAATACAGCTGTTCGTTCATCGGGCAATCCTATGTCGTATATCCTATCCTGCGAGCAGGAGACGTCAGCAAAGGCCGCAAGAGCATCTTAGAAAACGTACAATCATCAGAAATCGATAGAGCAGTTCGTGAGACATGTGCATCCACATTCGCTGTGCCTCGAAGTCGGTCCTGCACGACAGGATGTTGACTGCAAAGGCAGCCATCGATCCAGTCCTGTTGGACATTCATTCAGATACTCTGAGATCGAGCAGACTTTGATTGCACCTACGCGGTATGCATCAACCAAGCCACACCGGCACGATAGTGATGCGAATTCGTCGGGGTGGTCTGTAAACCATCTTGAATGTACCGTATAGTCCGTGCAAGCGCCAGTCGGACGGAGTAGTCTGCAGGTGCCTGCCATTGATCCAGCGCCTCAGCGATCCAGCGGTCCTTCCGCTCGACGCTAAGGCCGTCAATGAGCCAATGTACGTCCGCACGCCACAGAGCGAGCATTGCGAGCAGAGCCAATTCACGATCTGGCAGAGTTTCTGTTGTATATCGTTTGGCTTTTGGGCGGTATGCTGGCTTCTTGAGTACGCCGTTGGCGTCGTATTCGGCGCGACGAGTAACGGCACTCTATGGAAAGCCGTTGCACAGACTGTTGTATGACAACGAAACTATAAACTTACGTGGAAAATAGCGAAGAATCGTAACATGACCTGTTGCTTGAGGTTTTCCAACGATCGCTGCCATGGAAGTCTTGTGCTCTGGTACCGATGCAATTAGTACCAAAACTCTAGAAGGTCCAAGAAATCCCACCTCAGTGATCAAGGTGATACAGGCCTTAATGGCCGAGATTTTGACCGCATCCGCCATCTCAGGCTGCAACGCCTGCTTGATGATCGGGATACTCTCCTCCTCGCCTAAGAACCTGAAAATCGTCGCCAACGCGTCAGCCACAAGCCCTACATCGAGCTCGTCCGGGATCTCCCAGAAGGCCTTCTGGTGCCCGCCCCACTTCGCCAGGATCATCTGCCGACCAGCGTGAGCATTGGGTCGTGAATCACGAGCCACAGCGCAGCCTGTGTAACACGAGCGCTCACCTTGACCTCGTGCGCAACCTCGGACGCCATTACCTGCAGTGGCAGCTCGTTGTCCCCGCCCGTCGGCTGGATGCGCGACGCCGCGCGGCACACGTCGAGCGCGCACACGAGTGTGACGTCCACGACCTTCATCGGGCTTATCAGTGCGCGCTGCAGCAGCTCGGCAAAGTTCCGGTCCTGTCAATGCAATACGGTGCGGGTCCGCCAGCCAGTCAGCATTTGCGCACAGAAGCAAGCAGAGTAAAAGCACCCACCTTGCGCCCGTGCGGCGCCCGGGGGACGCCCATCGAGTTCATCTGGTACTCGACCTTGATCCTGTCGGAGCTGATGCACATCAGCGCGGTCAGCGCGGGCCAGACGGCGGCCTTGTCCGAGTTGTCGACGAGCTGGTAGAGGATGTCGAAGACGCGCTCGGGCGCGCCCTCGAGGCGGCGGTGGTGCAGGAGCGCGTCGTTGAACTCCTCGGGGTGGTTCTCGACCCAGTTCCAGATGGCCGTGCGGAGGGGCACGGCGATGGCGGTCTGCGCCGCGCGCGACATGTTCACCAGGAGCGACGAGAGTTCTTGTAGGAGCTGCACTAGGCGTGCGCGGTCGAGCCAACAGTGCGTCATCAAGCGTGCGTCCAGGACATCCGGCTCGGCTTTCGTCTCGCCTGCTAGCAGGTGGATGTTGTTCTTTATCCGCGAGAATACGACGCTCCAATTTGAAGCCGACAGATGGTACACGACTCGGCCTGCAAACTTCGCTATCAGAGTATGCAACGCGGTCATCGAGTTCGAGATGACGACCGACGTGCGCTCGTAGGAAACGGCGTGCTGTGGATAGTGCTGCACGACAGCGCGTATGCTCGGGGTCTCCGCCTGCTCGCGCCGGACGATGAGCTTCTCCCTCGCCTCCGGGCGCGTATAATACGACCCAATACTCGGCACAACGGGCCCCGAGTGGAAGATATCCATGTACGTCGACGACTCGATCGCCTCGATGCTCTCCAGATCGTGGTACGTCGCGTCGAAGTTGATGTTCGCGGCGGACATGAGCCGCTGCGTCTGCGGCGCGGCCTGGCGGAGGAACGCGACCATCACGCTGAGGATGTACTGCGCGCAGTCCTCGTTGAGCAGCGGCGGCTCGATCCACTGGGAGAGCGCGGAGAGCTGCTCGGACGACGGCTGGCGGCTGCGTCCCATGCGCGGCAGCGGCGAGTCGGGCGACGGGCGCAGGCCGGTGCTCGAGCCCGGTCGCCCGTCCTCGGGGCGGCGGCTCCAGCGCGAGGCCATCGCGATCGAGAGGACCTTGAGGATGAACAGCTGCGACTGCAGGACGTCGAGTGCGCGGTACCCGCTGGCGTCGGTGTTCTGTGCATACAGGTTGGAGGAGGATCAAACGAGCCTGTCAGTGTCAATGTCGCGGGAGGCGCGCGGGCGCGCGGATGTATGCACACGACGCACTTTGGAGAGCTTGTCCACGAGGTCGGTGAGCGCCATCGCGACGATGTCGAGGTTGTCGCGCGAGATCTCGACGAGGGACTCGACGCTCTGCTGGACGGCGTCGTCGTTCTCGAGGTCGGGGAGCGTGATGCCCGAGTAGCACGGCAGCTGTATGCGTGCGCGGCCGTCAGTCGAGCATACATGAAGCAGCATATATGCGCACGTACCTTGTTCTTGAGCCGGTTCACGAGCACGTAGACGATCTTCTGCTGGGGGCTCGGCGTCGTGCCCGCGGAGCTACTGGCGTAGGGCGAGCCGTGTCCTGTGTGCGACGGCATGGGCGCCGCGACGCTGTGGCTCGACCCGTTGCTCCTGTGCATGCGTGCAGCCGAGCCCGCCGCCGCCTGCCCCGCCGCCGATGCGCGTCGCACCGGTGCCATTCGTCAGGACACGTCGAGATCAGTGGTGAGCTTGGTGAAGATTGGGTAACCAGGTCGGCCGGGGTGTGGGAAAGGGTGTGAGGGTGTGGTGGAGGGTAAGGCAAGCAAGACAGCAGGGAATCCCGGGATTGGTGAGAGTGCTGTCGTCGCCGCCCGTTACGGTGTCGAGGACATAGCGGTGGACGTTGAAGGGAGAGGCTACGAGCTATTATTAGCTTACGTAAGCCGCCCATGGGCACGTCTTTCCCTTTGCGCACCGTCCTCCATCTCCGTTCAGTTGTTATCCGTCCATCTTTGATGTTACGCCCTATTGTGACTAGACAAAGCAGGTCTTTGTATGTTCTACGACACAAATCATTTCCCCAGACGATGCTTGTAACCACTGACGCTTTTGGTTCGGTGCTTTAGGATTCACTGGAACGTAATGGCCTTGCATTCTCTTCTGCGCCTCGCAATGTGAAATCCTACGTATCATAACAGCGGGTTGGGGTCATTTGTACACCGATCTTTGTTCTATGAACAAAAGATGAGCCTCAGGCTGTTGCAGCACACCATAGTACGTCTCTGCCTCTCGAACTCATCACCAAACACTCCTAATGCCATGCAGCAGGTTGTCGTATGTCATGTCGCAGTTCCTACTACGACGTTCACCGGAGATTTGTTGTTCGATGTGCGGCTTTCATCTCTTTCGGGCCATCCTACGAAACTTCTCGCAGTTTTCTCCTGATGAACAAGATGTGAGCCACCCTGTCCGCTGGGAACGCTGCGAGCGGTGAGAGAACCACACGGTGCGCCCATTCAACTCGTCGCATCCGGTTACGCTTACAGGACGCTTCGTTCCCCGCGCCTCCCTCCTTCGCACCGCGAACACCTAGGCTTGGAAAGGGCCGACCCGGACGCCTATGGACAATGGGTGCGGAACGCGCCAGAATTCCCACACCGTGAAGATAGGGTGACTCTCCTGACGCTAGTTGAAACATATCGCCGTCGCGACAAATCAGATTTAGGCACCGAATGGCCAGGCGTTCGCGAGGATCCACAGGTGCCGCGCACCCTGGTCGCTAGTGTGCGTGTTGGTTATCGGAGGTTGGGGGCATTCATCCGCTTTAGTGCATGCGACGAAGCGTAGAATGTAGCGTCAGCGGCAATGCAGCTCGTGTTATTGCGTCCGACGTTTTTGAGGGCCGGGGGGTGCAAGTACTAGTCCCGACTCCCGGACGCGCATAAAGCGCAAGCATCCTTCGCGTTGCCTGGCTTGGTGTGCCGCCGTGCAAGGAAAGGAACCTGATGTCACGGGGCGTAGTGAGACTGTTCCTGCTGCGCTTGCGTTTTTGCACATTAGCCCACTCCTGGGCAGCGTTCTCGAACGCTTGTGATGCTATCGCGAGCCTAAGCTGGTTGTGGCTCCGCACAGACGCGACTTCGAACCCCGCCCAGTGCAGTATTTTGGCACGATGTCGCGCGTCCGCGTCCGCAAAAGACGGCTACGATAATGACAGAATGCGTCCGAGTACACGGGTCCGAATATCCTGTAGCAGAAGGAGCATCGCCATGAGGGGTAGGGGGGACCCACAGGGACCTACAAAAGACGTCTTGTGCGGAATTAGTGGCATTGCAGATCAGAGGACGCCACCCCAGCGTGTGTACGGTGCTTGCGGTGTTCCTGAGAACGAGACAATAGCACAGGAGAGGGAGAACAATGGCAGATGGGGCTAGGGCGATCTCGTGAGGGAAGGCCGCATACGGCTGGCTGAGCGACGCCGGGGGTGCAACGTGTCACCCCGAGGACGGCCGTGGTGGACATAAACCGCGGTCGCTGTGTTGGCAAGCGTGCACGACGAGGACACCGCCGCCATTGTCCTGCTCGCCGTCGCGGACGCACACGCTCGTAGCCTCGTGGGCGTCGGAGTGGAACGCCCAGCCGGCAGACAGGAAGAGGATAAACTCCGCCGCGCAATCGTCCGTGGGCCGTTGTCTGACTTGTCTCGTCCCCTCGCACCCCCACCGGGCCCACCCAGAGGCCCCTGCTCGACCCCCTCGCGCGAGAGAACCCGTCGACGACGTCGACGAAGGGCCGCCGTGTTATACTTATTCTACGCCCGTATAACTCTACGACCGTGCTCCCGTATCGCTGTCGCACTTCTCTGCTGCTCGCTCTCCTTCTTCGTCGCTTACCCGTCGTTTGCGCATAGCTCTTCTTGCTTTATTTTTCTGCCCATCGCCTCCCTTTCCTGTGCTCTTCGCTCTCGAGTCTTGCTTGCTGACGTTGCAAAGAGGAAAAACAGCACCGAACAAAAAAATCAGACCCGAATCAGCTGCTGGGCCGCCTCCTGACTGGGTTATCGATCTTCGCCGCCCCACCGTTTTCGACCGTTTTCGATCTCGCCGGGGCTTCAGAGCCGTCTTCGCTGGTCTTCCCTGCCCCTCCACGCCATGTCACGGCCTGACTCCCATCCGGCCGACTTCGACTACCTCAACTTCGACAACCGCGACTTTGGCATCCCGCCCCCGGCCCACCAAAACGGTCCACACATCCCCAGGGACATCCCCCGGGACGTCCCCCGGGACCTCTGGTCGCCCCGCGAGCAGCAGCAGCAGGCCCCGCGCGACCCCATGCGCGACGGCCCCCGCGGCGAGACCGCGACCTCCTTCTACCACACGCCCTCGGCCTCGATGCCCTCGCTCTCGCTCAACTCGCTCCTCGGCAGCGCGGACGGCGCACGGGCGGGCAACGGGCTCGCGGGGATGGTCGCGCCGCGGATGTTCGGCCTGCACGCGGCGGGGCAGGGCGGGGAGGGCTGGGCCGCGGTGCCCGCGATGAACGGCGTGGCGCCGCTGCACGGCGGGCCGGGGCTGTCTCCCGGAGGTGCAGGCGGCGTGCCAGGCGGGATGCAGGGCGGCGGCGGCGGGCCGACGTCCAACAGGCCGGCCGCGGGGTCGGTGTCCCAGTCCATGACGTCCCCGACTCAAATGCAGCCGTCGATGCAGCAGGCTCCCGTGCAGAACTTGGTTCTCAACCACCACCACCGCGCGTCCCCTCCCCGCCCGCCCCTCTTTTCCCCCACCTCCGCCCCCGCCTCCTCCTTCGCCGACCGCGACACCCAGGCCCTGCGCGACGCCTACCTCGCCCGCCACCTCCAGCAGGCAGCGAGCCCGCCCCTCAGCGTGTCCAGCCCCCAGCCCGTCCCGCTCCCTTCTCCCAACGCAGCCAACACCCCGCCGCGCTCGACCCTCTGGTGGGGCGAACTTGAACCCTGGATGGACGAAGAGTACGCCAAGCAGGTCTGCAACCTCATGGGCTGGGACCCTCTCAACATCAAAGTCCCCCGCCCCGCGCCTGACCCCGTCACCGGTAGGCAGGCAAACAACCCTGGCTACTGTTTCCTTACCTTCCCGTCCCAAGTTAACGCTGCTGCGGTGCTCGCCCAAGTCAACAGCTCCAACACCGGTACGCCCTTGTCCATGCCCAACTCGAGCAAGCCCTTTACCATGAACTGGGCCTCGTCCGTGCCTGCCGCCCCGCTGTCCAACAACTTTCCGGGACAAACGATTTCTATTCCGGGTGCTCAGAACCCGCAGTACCCTAAGGAATACAGTATCTTTGTGGGGGACCTGGCTCCCGAAGTCTCCAACTCGGACCTTGTTGCTGTCTTCCGCAACCCGGTCCTGGGGCTGAGGAACGATAGGGAGCCGCGCTTCATCCGGCCCTTCCTGAGCTGCAAGAGTGCCAAGATCATGCTGGACCCTGTGACTGGCGTTTCTAGGGGCTATGGATTCGTCAGGTATGCATATATGCGCTCGTTTCGGTGCCTATA
Source organism: Pleurotus ostreatoroseus (assembly GCA_005298045.1). Classification (NCBI taxonomy): domain Eukaryota; kingdom Fungi; phylum Basidiomycota; class Agaricomycetes; order Agaricales; family Pleurotaceae; genus Pleurotus; species Pleurotus ostreatoroseus. Next base: position 176,511 of record SWBT01000464.1, on the reverse strand, counting down.
TGCTAACGCTTTTCTGCCGTCAAGGTTCACGGACGAAGCTGACCAACAGCGCGCATTGATTGAGATGCACGGCTTGTACTGCCTGTCGCGTCCGAGTGCGTTTTGCTTTGTCTTATCCGTTCCCGACACACACTGAGCGTTTCTTTCCTCTAGTGCGTATCTCGCCTGCCACCGCGAAGTTCAAGCCCGTACCCGGCATGCCCGGCATGGATTTCTCCCAGCTATCGCAGCTACCTCAGGTGCCTTACCCTCCTGTAATGCCGTCTATCCCACAGCAACTACCTCCGCAGCAACAGCAGCTTGCGCTTCAACTTCCGAACCCGAAGAATGTGTCGGTATCAGCCCCATTGGCTACGCCTTCCACGTCGAACTCATCCATTAGCAGCTCTCTCGCCCTCAGCAGCACTACTGGCTCTGCGTCTTCACTCTCTGCTCCTGCCCTCAGCTCCGCTGGCACTTCGTCAGCTACGCTCGCTTCTGTTCCATCTGACGATCTTCTCAAGGGCGTCTCGCTTGTGAACAACATGAACAACTCCAGTCCTGGAGCAGCGAACTCCGTGCCTTCCTCCATCTCTGCCGGGCTTGCTCAGACGCAGGATCAGCTTATGGCCCAGAGATATAATATACCCGAGGAGTCGTGGAAACATCACGCACAAGCGAGGGCCATCCTCTCCAACCTCATCGGCCCCAATGGCGAGCAGCTGACGTCCTCCGACCCTTACAACACGACAGTGTTTGTCGGTGGATTGTCCCCGCTTATTTCCGAGGAGACCCTGAGGACGTTTTTCGCCCCCTTCGGCGAGATTCATTACGTGTGTTTGGGTTCTTTGTCGTAACGCAACGTGCTGACCGTGTCATGATACCCACAGGTCAAGGTTCCAGTTGGTAAGCACTGCGGCTTCGTGCAGTTTGTGCGCAAGCCAGACGCAGAACGGGCCATCGAGAAGATGCAAGGGTTCCCCATCGGTGGAAGCCGAATCAGGTTAAGCTGGGGACGAAGTCAATGTTCGTTCTTTTGTGATCTCAGTATGGTACTATGCTGACTTCTTGCTTTCCATCTCCGCAGACAAGGCAGCTCAAGCAGCAGCGCAGGCAGCACAGGCGGCTGCGTTCCAAGCACAATATCAACAGGTTCAGATGGCTTCTCAGACTCCTCCTTCGCTAACTGCTGAGCAAGCTATGCAGCTCCTGGAGAAGTTCGGGATCTCCCAGTTCCTGAACAACGGCGTCAATCATGCCGGAACGAACGTCAATCTCGACGCGCTGCAATCGGCGCCCAACCCTGAACAGATGGGTGTGCCCTTCGAGAACTTCGCGCCTCAAGGCCCGTACAGTCAAGGCGCTCCGAATGGGTTCAACGCCACGACGTCGTTCTCGCCGTTCTCGCCAGACCCGGCGTTCCCGCCTGAGGGCATCAAGAGAGACAACATCTCGCCCAGCCAGACGCAAGTCTTCCCGTCCTCCGCGAAGGGCTTCGCTCCGTGGTACAACTCGGCGCAGCAAGACGAGAAGATCTCGCCTGGTGCGAGCGGCAAGGTCTCCCCTCCGTCCTCGCAGACGTCCCGCCCCGCCTCCCGTGGGTTCGGCAGCTTCCTTGGCGATGCGCAAGCCGCGACACCGTACAACATGCCCCGGGCGTCAAGTAGGCAGGAGGCCCCCATTGGCAGGCCCGAGATGTCCAGGCGTCCGTCGCAGACCCTCCATTCGCAGGAGCAGCAGTTCATCGGTGTCCAGGATCGCGAGCACGATCACATCCAGGACCTCAACGGCACCCTCGCCAGCTTGAACCTGGACAACAGCCAGGGCTCGTGGAAGGTCGGCAACGAGATCGCGAACACCACGTCTCCTTGAAGGGAACGGGACACGTGCGGGAGGCGTTCTGTCAAAGGTCTTGAATAAGCGTTCATTATGTCTTGGTTTCCTTTCTTTCTCCTCTATCTGTTTTGTTTTCTCTCCTGATGTTTCCCAGTTCTTTCTAGTTTTGTTTTCTCTGTCTCACCCATGTTCGTCTTTGAAACAACGTTCTACTCCCCGACCCACGGCTTTCTTCGACTCACGTCTCCCTCACGTTTCTTTCCTACGACGCTATCGTGTTGGCCGGCCCCGCGGCCTGCCCCCACCTCTCTTCATGCCCCGCCATGCCATCACGCACTATGTCCTGCATGCTGGAATCTCCCTTGTTCCTGTCCGTCCGTCCGTCCTCGTCCGTCGCACACTACATCTTTAGTATTCCGTCTCACACATACACACATACATACGCCCCGCCACGATCCACCACACACATATATAAGCGGGCGCATACGTCCTCCACGCGACCCCGTCTCCGCGCCCCTGTTCTGTCACTGCCTCGCCTCGCCTCGCCTCTCTTTTCCTCACTCCGTTTTGTTGTTCAGTCCGTTCGTTCTTCGTCTTCGCCTGTTGTTACTAGCTCTTGAGCGTAGCATAGTCATCGTTTCCTGTCGCATCCCTCTATCGACATTGTGCTGTTTTACCTCTGTTGTGAAATGAATGGACTTTTGGAAATGCGGTGCGGTGGGAGTGCTTGACTTGCGTGACAGGTGAGTGTGAAGCTTTAAGACGATGCATTGTGTACGTTGAGGGAAAATGACAGGGTATATAATACAATGGGGTATCTGACTTCCATCTATCTTACGTTCAACTGCTACCATGCTGGTCTAGTATACTCGAGGTCGACGCGGTCTCAGCCTCGACCTGATGTCGTTCTCCGCAGGCTGAGAAGGCGGGGGTCTAACAACCCTTGGTTTCCTGGCCCTAGTGGATCGTATGACTTTCACAGCCTTTTGGCTTTGTGGAATGGCCGTTTCGTGATTGGGCTCGTCCTGGTCCATAGAGTCGACGGGCTCGTCTTCGATGTCGGAGTCCTCGGAGTTGTCCGCGTCGTCCGGTTCTTCTGAGATCTTGAAGGCTTTGGTGAGTGTGGCCTTGAGGTGGTCGCGCGTGAAGAGACCGCCTGCGGTCTGCCAGTCGGGGTTCGAGGTGTACGTGGTGATGTCCTCCTCTTCTTCCTCATCATCTTCGTCCTCGTCCTCGTCCTCTTCAGTTTCAGCGTCGTCGTCGTCGGCATCGTCTTCTGCAGCTGAAGCATTGTCGGAGCTGGCTTCTGAGCTGCTAGCATCGAAGGCGGCGCGGCTGGCGAACCTGAAGCGCCTCACGACGCCTACGACTTCCAGCAGCAGCTGTCCCCATGCCCTGAACCAACCGCGCAACGGGCGGGCACGTGGCGGTAGGATGATATCTGAGTCGCTCAAGGGTGCCGTACATATATCCAGTTTGATCCCGGCGATCTGCTCCAAGACACCCTTCTCGAGGCTCTGAGCCCGGGCTACGAGCTCTTCTTGACGCTCTGCGGAAAGGTCTTTCAGTAGCAGCGTCAGGACGCACCACAGCGCGACCCAGAATAAGGACTCGTAGTCGTGCCGGAGCTGGTGTGGGATGGGCTTCCAGTTGCGCTTGTGGCTGCGCGAAGCATTTCTGACGAGCTCGTAGGACATGTAGGGGAGGGTACCGGTACGATGATACGAGCTGGCCGCCAGGCTGCCTTCCGCTGCGGTTGGAAGGACGATTGCCATGTCGAAGTCGATCAGGATGAAGTGGTGACGGCCGTCTCTCATCTGGTACATGATGTTGTTTACGCTGATATCGCGATGTAGCATGTTTGCCTTGTACCGTAAATCGTGCAGACCTGCGGGATATAATGTGAGTTATACACACGGACTCCTCAAAGTTCTCAATCCAGTACGTACAGTCAATCAGCTGAAGCACCATGAGAGGGATTAGTTTGGGTGAATGAGAGAAGAGCTCTTTGATGGAAGTGTACTGCGTGTAGACGATCGCACGCAGCGTTCGGTCTTCGTAGGCTGCTTCACCATTGCTATTCTCGTAGAAGATCTGACGTACACCGTCAGAAAGCTTCCAGAGTTCTGCCCACATGTGGATGCGTGGAAGATGCTTCACGCCCGCGCGTCGCGCCACAGCTACCAGGTCCTGTTCCGCTTTCCGTGTGCAGGCTTGGTATGAGAATTTGGCGATCAACGGTTTCGAGCTGATCTTCGAGTTGGTCTTGATGGTATACAGGAAGGTGCGGCGGCCCATAAGTGCGTACTGTGCGAACATCGGCTTTTCGAGGGTGACGGTCACTTCCCGCTTCGCCCGCGGATGCGTCAAGGAAAATGTACGGCCTTTAAGATCAGCTGGAAGATTCTGAGCGATGGAGGGAGTAGGTGTCTGTAGGATCGAAAAAGGCATGATTCCGAACTGCTCTGTCGTGCAGCATGCAAATCCGATGATAAGTGCCGCAAAAGTATCGAAGTCACTTATCATGGAAATGAACTCCTGGGTGTATACAACGCCGGATGCGTCATAGTACCATAGAGTGATCCTATCGTCTTTGAGGACAAAGCCGAAACAATGTGTGCGAGTGCCTTGGGTGCCAGACAAGAGTTCAAGCGCGTACGAACTCGACTGGATCGCCGCAGAAGCGTCATCATGAATTTCAGCACTGGTGCCAATCGAATTCCGCCTCTTCCCGCTGCTTCCTTTGTCCAAGTTTCTGAGTAGATCTTCACGTTCAAGACGTTTTCTGCCTATCTGAACGCGTGAGGATGCGCCACTGGCGTTCTTCTTGACTTGGGGCGCGAAAGCAGCGGGCCTCTTTCTACCTTTCCACGCGGCGGTCGGCGGCTGTTTTGCAAACAGGCCTGTCCCTTGGGGCTTTCCTTCCTATACAAGACGTCAGTTCACGAAAATGAGCTCAATACTGTCGAAATACCGGAGGCCAATCTACCGGACATCCTGCCGAGTCTAACGGCGTAAGGCCATGGGCTATCCTTTCTTCGTTCAGTGTTTCTATCAAAGCCTTTGACCAAAGTTTGAGCTCCCCCCACATGAGGATATTGGGCCATCCGACACATCCCTTCGCTTTGTATAGATTCAGTGCATCAAGCAAAGAGAGTCCGAAAATATCTGGTCTGCGCCTGGCGGCGAGCGCGCCGTGTTCAGGGGTAGGTCGCACCGTCTTGAAGGCGTTCTGCGCGAAGCAGAAGTTGTCCACAGGATAATTCTGGCCGACTCCAGGCAAATTTCCTCGGGCTAGCTCGAGAATACGATTTGCGAGATGAACGAATGGGTCGTACCGGTCTGCCTCCGTTCGCGCACTCACGTAGTTCACGAGAGCCGTCTGGATGATTTCGTCATGGAACCATCGCAGCTGCGCAATCTTACGAGCTCTTGCCTGTATCTTTGACTTGGGTAGCCGCAGTGCAGCCCCTGTCCACGCGAAGAAAGGAGCGACCTTAGCTCGTCGTAGGTCTTCGCGTACATATGGATGGACGGATTCTCTACTATGATCCTGGGTGGGTGCGGCTCTGATCATAGGTGTACATTCCCTGTCCGCCTCTTCCCTCGAAAAATTGACGGCCTTTCTCTGTGGATCAGACTCTTTGAGAGTAGCGTCGAGCTCGGGGATAGGGCGTTCAGCGAGCGGAGGCCGCCTCCGTCGACGGGCCTTGTTAGACATGAGGGGTGGTGGACGGAAGATTAGATGACGGATTGTGTTAGTTGGGAACCATGTCTCACCGGATTATTTATATAGTAGGACAGACACTGAAGCTTTGGCCCATACGACAGGACAACTTTTGTCTTTGGCCCGCCACAGCGCCGTATCAAGACGAATATCCGAAAACCGCTGATGCGCCTATTATGCTTTTCAGTGTATTAGCGATTCAAACCGCTTACTTTGATTATATGAACCAAATACGCAAAGAAATTAGGCAAAAACCTCGCACCTCGTTGAGCCTGCTGTCGTAGCGTAGAGCAAGTTCTGAACGGGCGTCTCAGTGCCACTTCGATCAAACGCGCTCACTGTCGCGCGACGCGACGTGCTATATTCGAAGGGTGACATACGTCTCGGGAAGTATGCAATTGATATACATCTCTGTTATAAGCGAACCTAGTCATGTTTTCGGCGAAGGTATACAGATACGTCAGACTCGAGCGTACTGGAACACAATATAGCGGTGCACATGAGAGATATTGTTGGGCCGCCGTGAAGTATGTTACAATGTTTGTTTATCTTGAATACGATTGTGAAATTGCTCTCGTTGAGGTTGACGGGAACGCTTTGGGCGTAAATACTGACATTATCTACTAGATGGTGTCACCCATATCTATTGCCCTCATTCAAACGAGACGATAGAGGCGAAGTTACAGCGACGGCATAAACGATGAGAAGAGAAAATAATTAACGCATCACAGATGGCGAGAACGAACGAACAATTATGTATACAATTGCCCGGCGCCGTCAACCATCAGCGGCTACGCAGCATGCAAGACCGCCACGAAGTCGAAGAACTGGGGGTACAGAGTAAGAATGCAAAGATCGGTATTTTCGAGACGGCCGGTACGTACCAAGATGCAGAGTACTCTCCTTCTGGATGCTATAGTCCGCAAGACTCCTACCCGGTTCAAGTTGCTTCCCTGCGTACAGGATCCTCTGTTCACTAGGTGGAATACCGGTCTTTTCCTCTACCTTCTGAAGTAGGCTTTCAACCGTATCGGCCGTCGTGACCATTACCGTCATTGTCTTCCCGTTCAGATTTCGCACGAAGATTTGCACCTCTTCTGTGGACTTGGCTGGGGTAGTGCGCCTGTGTGTCTCGGGTTTGACGGAGGCACCTAAACGGGATGAATGAGGATCCAGAAATTGTACGCGTCACTTACCAAGGCGTACAACGCTGTTGCTCTTCAGGCTGTAGTCTTCCAATGTTTGCTTGTTCTTCAGCAGCTGCCCGGTGTAGAGCAGCCGCTGGTCCTTTACGGAGATACTTAGCTTGCGTTCAATTTCCTGCTTGAGTTGCAGTACACTGCTTCGTGCGGATATAGATACAGGTATGGACTTCTCGTCCATGGTCCTGATGAAGACCTGTATCTGACCGGGAAGAACCAATTCGAAGTGTGTTTTCTCGTCCTTCTTCTGCGCTAACTTGCCCTCGTTGCCCCATGCCGGAGCGTACAACTGGCAACGTTGTGCCATGGGTTCACTAGACGTTCAGATTCAACATAGCGCGAATTAAATTATGTCAAGGATCACTGACCAGATTTAAGGAGAGAAAGAGCAGGCCAAAGCAGAGTGAGCGATGTGGTGTTACAGTCTGTCGTTGATGCGAGAATCCGGTTGTATAGGACAGGACTCTGAGTGGCGGGCTGTGGGTATTCATACTATGTGCTTGATCAACTACATAAGCGTGAGGCATCGATATCCTCCGCAGTTGCATGCAAGTGGACCGCTATGCTTGTGCATGACCAGCACGTTCAGCACATGAGGTGATTGAGGACCCTTTCCTCATCTACACAGGTCTCGTTATTCGCCAAGTGAGATGTCCGGCGATGCTGCTTAAGGTTGGTCTGCACGAGGAGGGCATACATTCCAAGGGTCTGGACAGCCTTCTAATATCCGCGGTCAAACCACAGCGGAAATGAAAATGCTGATGTTCACTGACCGAATAAGTGCTATTTCACCACTCAAAGTTCCAGACTCGAGACCAGTCATAGTAGGAAAGGAAAAGACGATATTGTCTTACCATGACTAGTCTTTTGCCAGTCTTCCAAAAGTTCCATTGCTACACCGCCATCGATCCGGTTAGCGTCAAACATGTGTAAACAAAGGCCGACATGGCGCTTAGTGGCAGCTTCCAAAAACTCGGACAGTTTTCGTCATGGTCTTCCCTCCAGAGTTCAAAGTGAACGTTCCACGTTCGATTTGTAGCCAATATCATTGCAGCGAACTCTCAAATCAGTGCACCCTCGTTTTAATACGATATTAATATCCACCTCAGATACTCTGCAGTAGGTGTTGGGTCCCTCAACTTACTGTTAGCCTATATGTCAATGCACCTAGTTCGTGATCAGCGATATACCTGACCGGCAACAAAGGATCCAATCACACGGAGGGGTACGCAAACGAGATAGTATCATAATCGGAGACTAATAATGCATACCAACTTACCCCCCAGACACGTTTATCGGGCCCTGCCCGCACGAGCTGAGGTTCTGAATCGCAATCTTCTGCGCTTCCAACACATGTTTGCTACGAAGAGGCAAAGTTTGGACCTGCATAGCCCAATATAAACGCGTCCGCACAGGTTGTGCGGATCTATTCGTTGAGTCGACCGTTAAAACTGGTGTGATCGAGGATATCTGCTGACTTCACTCCCATATTTCCATTGATCTCATTCTGTACCATGTCTTCTTCCTCAGTATTCACTACTCGAGCTACTACCATACTGGAGAAGGCTCACAAATTCAGTGATGGTCAACGTACGTATAACATGTCACTACGAAGACGACTGGTGCTGATCTTTCAAGCAGCACAACCTCTACACTTGCTGCTAGCTGCTTTATGTGGCAAAGACATAGAAATCACCAGTCTCGATAGATTACAATCTCCAGATTTTCCGACTGATCTGTACAATATCATACGGGACATTGGGGGCGATCCCGTAAGATCAACTATCGACTTGACTAATTTACTTGCACTGACTGGTGTTCTATCACGAAGGTCTCTCTCGCAAAAGCTATTCTGTCCAGGTTGCAAAGGCCTGCTACTCGTGCAGCGAAAGGACCCGAGGTTGCTCAACCGACCCCCAGCCCACCGAATCAAGGTTCACGTGCACGTCCGAGGGTGAGTTCGAGGCTCACCTTAGACCGGGATGCTCTCTAACCTCGAACCAGCTGTTACAGACCATATTTCACAGATCTTCGTCTAGAAGTCGGAGCCCCGTGGCACGGTCACAGGCTGCTAGTGTCCCCGACCTGCATACTTTTGAGGCTCCCGGTGATACCTATTTCGAGATTTGTAATCGCGCTATTGAGCACAGTCATAATTTGGTACGTCCTCTTATGACTAGGTTGATCACAGTCTGTCTGTCTGTGCTAACTTTCATGTCTCAGGGAGATGCATGTGTGGGACCCTACCACATTCTTCTTGCGGCATTGGAGGACCCGGCTGTCAGAGAGTTCCTCCAAGAGCAGAGATTCCGCGTGCAAGACCTCATCGATGCGCTCAAGAAGCGGAAACCTTCAAAGATTACTCAAAAGGAAGACGAGGAGTTTCATTATTTAGCAAAGTGAGTGATAACTTTTAGTCCTTCAGCATGCTCTGAAACTTGATAGGTTTGCGACGGATATGTGTGAGCAAGTGAGGCAGGGAAGGATTACCGAGATTATTGGTCGCGTGAGTCTATCGCGACTGGAGTGCGGGCTAGGCTAACATAACCGTCAAAGGACAACGAGATCCGGCGAGTTATCCAGATTCTATGTCGAAAGTAAGTCTAAAGCCGGATGTAACCTACACGTACTCACGAATAATTGGGTTAGGACGAAGAATTCTGCTGTCCTCCTCGGTGTGTATAATGGTGTGTTTAGTTCATTCGAATGAAACTGACGGCTGCGAAGGTGAGCCTGGCGTTGGGAAGACAGCCATCGCAGAGGGACTTGCACATAGAATTGTCAAGAACGAGGTACCGAAGCATTTGAAGGGGACGCTTTACAACCTCGATCTCGGGGCATTATTTGCAGGCGCAGGCAAAGGAGAATATGAACAGGTACGTCAAATATTTGCGATTAATGCAATATAATTCACAGTCTTAACCTTCGGCAGCGTGTAAAGGGTGTGATAGATGGTAGCTAAACATCGATTATGTAGCCTTGTCGCTTTCTTACCGCTTTTTAGACATGACCAGGAGTCAGCAGACAACCGACCCCGCTATACTGTTCATAGACGAAATCCACCTCCTCACTGTGGGGAGACAATCAGGCGGTCAAAGCGCAGGCATGTAGGTAGAATTTTGTATCTTCGCTTCCATTTCGTTGTTGACTTTTGTGGCCAGGGACGCTGCTAATCTCTTGAAACCTGCGCTTGCGCGAGGTCAGTTCCGATGCATAGGCGCTACCACCCTCGCAGAATTCAGGGAGCACATCGAAAAAGATGGTGCTCTTGATAGACGATTCGCTCAGGTCTGTCCCTCATCGGATACCCCGACGTATCATGTTTATTTTATTCCAGGTTATCGTTGAGGAGCCGACCGTCCCCCAAGCCATCGCCATCCTCCGTGGTATACGAGATCATTACGAAAGTCACCATTCTGTCTGGATAATGGACCAAGCCATACAGACCGCGGTAGCTTTAGCACACCGTTATCTTACTTCCAAACGGTTTGTCAATACCCATATCTATCTCCTGCGTTACTAATGATTCACTAGTCTCCCTGACTCGGCGGTGGATTTGCTAGACGAAGCCTGTGCTTCTGCACGGGTTATCCAAGATATGGATCCTGAAAGTATCGATAGCGTTGAGCAAGATCTGCTGCATATCCAGGCTCAGATCGATGCCTTAGAGGTGAGGTCCCGAACAGATTAGTCCCGAGACAAGCACTGAATCTCTACAGAGAGACAGTCATCCCGACGACGTAGAAGCGCTTCATAACGCTCAGAAGCAGAAGACAGATCTAAATTCGAAGCTCAGAGAGCTAAGACGTCTGCAAAAAGATGTCAAAGCTTGGTGGCAAGATATCGGTATCCAGAGAGAAGTCATAAAGAAGAAGAGAAAGGAGCTAGTCGACGCTCAGTTAGCAAATTCCTGTATATTGTTATTCTTAGCTAAGCTGTGTACAGGAACTCGAACCAGAATCAACGACAGATACGTAAACTCGAGGACGAAGTCGGACAAGCCATCACGAAATTGCAACAGATCGAAAACTCTCCTCCTCAAACAGGGACATACGGATATGACCGCCTCGTCCTGAGCGTGTCACCACATACCGTTACTGCGGAAAGTATTGCAGTGGTCGTACAGAAAGCAACAAAAATCCCCGTTCAGCGGCTGCTAGCTTCGGATAAGAGTCGCTTGTTAGACCTTGGGCCCGCCCTCGCCAAGCAGGTGTGTGCGCATGACCCTGTGCCGCCCACTGTGTATACTGACCTATACATACAGGTAATCGGTCAGCCCGAAGCTGTACAAGCAGTCACGCACGCAATTCAACTCTCGCGGACGGGGCTGGCAAACGCCGGCCGACCCATTGCTGCATTATTGTTTACAGGCCCGTCAGGGACTGGGAAAACGCTCCTGTCTAAAGCTGTGAGTATCCTTTCCCCGCATTGAAACCTCGAATTCATCGGTTCCATCAGCTTGCCCAAGAAATGTTCGGACAGTCAACTGCTATGATTAGGATCGATGGTAGCGAGTACTCAGAAAGTCACTCCGTTTCACGTCTTGTACGTATCGATATCCTCATCTCTGTTAATCATTCTAATTATGCTGAGGTTTCCAGGTTGGTTCCCCACCAGGCTATGTAGGGTATGAACAAGGAGGCCAACTCACGGAGTATGTTCGCAGGACCCCTTATTGCATTGTCCTTCTAGACGAGTAAGTCATTGCGACTGGCACTCCACATACGGGCTATTCGCATGTGCTCATGGATTTTGCTAGAGTCGAGAAGGCCTGCAAGGAATTCCTGACTCTATTCCTGCAGGTGCTTGATGAGGGCCGTTTGACCGATGGGCAGGGTCGGTTGGTCGACTTCCGGTAAGCCAAGTGTTTGGAAAGACAACCAGTCAACTAAGCCGCTCATCTGTAGTAACACCGTCATCATCATGACTTCTAATATTGGAGCGGATATTCTAAGCCGTGGAGAAGGTCTTATATCCGAAAAGATCCGTGCCGAAGTCATCAACCAATTCGACCGAGCCAAATTTGCAGTTGAATTCATGAATCGTTTGGACGAAATCGTCATGTTTGTACGTTCAGATTTCGCTCAAGTGGATAAAAGTGATACTCATACTGAGCGCCCTAGCGAACTATGTCTCAGGATGTTATGGAGAAAATCCTGGACAAACATTTGACAGACCTGCGAGACCGAGAGGGCGTCAAAAAGATGACGCTCATTTTTGACGATAGCGCGAAGAACTGGCTGATACAGATGGGTATTTCTCGTCAATATGGTGCCAGACCACTTGCGAGGGCGATACAGAAAGAAGTCTTGGTGCCGTTATCTCAGCGTATCCTCAAAGGGACGATCAAGGAGCATGACATTGTCCAGATCGGCTATAGCCAGAAACTCAACGCTCTCCAATTTACTCCTAGTACAATGGCTCGGTGATGTACAATACTTACTGGCTAGCTGGATGTCGATAAGTCTACTTAGATAGCTCAGTGCTCAGACCTGTCGGTGTAACCTAGTATCTACATCGTGACGCGTGACCGCGGGACTGTTTTGGAAAGAATACAATTCCTTGTCTGTTCATTCGCGTTGTCCAGTCCATTACCCTTTAGACTATTCGTATCACACTTCGAACGTATATTTATAGTTCACGGAAGTGCGATCCAGCATAAACATTAGAAGCTCCTGGGTACGGTTGTCTCCTGAGGTTCCAAACGGATGGACGGACTGATTTTGGCTCGGAATGATCCGCCACTATGTAGCGCTCATCCGAGTGACTAACGCAAAACCGCAACAATACTACCAGCATTGCAATGGCACAGAACTCGAAAGCATAGACAATATGTACAAGGCATAGCGCCGCCGTGTTGTTACCGTAGGCCTACTACGGCCTCCTTCAAGGACTAGGATCGGATAACCTGGCCGCCAATCTCTCCACGAAATCTTTCGCTCTGCTCTGTCTCTCCGCATCTCTCCGCCGCTCTCTCTCTTCTGCCATCGTCCTGCTCACCAGTTTCTTGACGGTACGACTTTTCTCGGTACCCGGACCGATCAATGTGGCGACCAGTTTTTTCGTCCTCTTCGTGGTTTCCAATGTTGCCTTACGCCGCTCAGCTACTGCGTCTTCGTATGCCTTTCTAACCCTGCTGTCTCTCTCCCTCCTCGCTGCCTCCTCGTCCGCCTTTCTTGCTTGCACGTATGCTTCGATATCCTTCTCGACCTTCTCGTTATCCATTATACTTATCATTGGCCTGAAGACCGCGACCTTCCCTCGACGTTTATCCTCTGTCCCCTTCACCACTTCCAGCCCTCGATGGCGCATCTTCAGCAAGTGGATGAATATGCTACAGAGCCAGTAACACTGTTGTTTCATTAAATGATAATTTGGTCCAATTTCAGATATCTCCTTCATAACGTCGCAAACGCTACGCAGCGTCACGGAGGGTCTAGCGCCAGGGCAAGTTGCTTCACGCAATATGTAGAATTTGTCGCTGTCCCTGTATGCGACAAGCTCTGGGTCATGAATCCTGCTGACGCTATCGTCTGTCAAGGAGCAGAAGGGGTTTAAGCCACCGGAAGCTCTACTGCGCGCTGACGGACGTCTCTCGACGCGAAGAAGTACTGTATCGGACCCGTCGAAGATATGCAAAACGAGGAACTCGTGCCCAACTTGACTTTATGGTAAGTCTCAGTAAGCTCGTATGACTGCAATGACTTACCAAAACCACTCTCTTTATAGTGCGTCGCCATGAGAAGCCGATATCGCTTGTCCATATCACTTGTCGATTGGTTCACCGAGTCACAGAAAAAGGCCATGTTTACGGGACTGGCGGATACGAACTGGGGAGCGAGGAGGTCTGTCATTATAGGCAGCTAGCAACAGTGAACTGAGAAGTTTACTAGTGGAGACACAGGGTAGAGGACGGTTGCTGCGATCCTGGATTCTCCGTTTCCAGAGTCTCACAGTTCTTACGCCTGGGCACGTTCGCAAGCTGGGAGGCTCACTTCCAAGGCCTCGCCATTTTCCAGCTATGAAACTCGCGTATGATGAACCCTATCACCACACTAACAACATGCGTTGTCCTCGCCGCATTCATATAGAGCACAGGTTCGCACCGCATCGCTTCTATCGTGATTGCTGTGTAATCTGGGCATTTGTCGGCCTATCCCTTCCACGAGACGAGGTCATATTAGAGGTCGTCAAATCCTAGTCAAAACTATCTCCAACAACTTCGTAGCCTACGGCTCAAACATGTCAAGCACCGACGACAGCGAACTTTCCACGACATCCTACGATGATACTCCGAGTGTGGCAGCGACGACCTCAGACGAGGATAACATAGTCTCCAGTGTGGCGATACAACCTGTCTATCGTTTCAATGGAGATCTGGACGCTTTGTGGGATAGATGCTACGAGTTTGCAAGTTCGTTCACGACTTATCCCAAGATTCATCCTCTACATCTTGCGCTCACCTTGCTTTACGATGACTTGCGCCATCGTCACGACGCACGGCTCCACAATCCTTCTACGCGCACACCTGCCGTTGAACGGTCTCTTTTTTGGACTGCTCTCGCAAGGTCTTCTAGACCAACTCTGCATCAGTCTCTCGACGATCATATTAAATATAGCTGTGGTGCAGGCGCACCGCTGCCACTCCCTACCCAAGTTGGCCTAGCACTGTATCATAAATCTGCAACACTTCAGATTTCTGAGCTCGCCCCGGTCGAAGATGCAGGTGAAATTCACGGTGTGAGTATATTGTTCTGATTTGTAGTACGCTAAATTGACGAACGCCGTTCAGGAGCGCAATACTTATTGTCAAGCTGCAAAAGTGGTACTTGACAAGGCAAAGGTGCTCGCTACGGACAACGTAAGTCATGAAGTAATCAGAGCTCGTTTCTCTAGACGTCTTGCGCTGAACACTGTATAGGAAGATCAATACATGGCGTCTCATCACGTTTTGCTCGCTCTTCTCGAAGATAGCGGTGTTTCTGATGCACTGGGCGAGACGTCTCCCCCTATATCGATACATGAGCTAGCACAGATCATTCGTGGGCTAAGGAGGTCTAAAGTTGAGCAGCCTGAGACTCAACCTCGATTTCCTATCCTAAGCCAGTGAGTAATCGTCAGTCTTAGACTCATTAAACACCATATAACATATTGAATAGATTTGCCACTGACGAGACTGAGGAAATAAATAAAAATCCTTCATCGCAGGATCCCATTGTGGGGAGGGTAAGTACATCCAATGTGCGTATGAGAACTGAGAACCTGACTTATGCGCATCTTCAAGAATCACGAATTGCGTCGCATTATTTCTGTTTTATCCCGAAAGTAAGCTAAATCGAATCCTATGGAATATATGCACACACTCATGGTAAACCCCAGATCCAAGAATAGCGCTGTCTTGATAGGTATGCTGACCGCGTTTTGTATAAGATCACGCTGTATGATTGATGATGTTACAAGGCGACCCAGGTGTCGGTAAGACAGCCATTGCTAAGAGTCTAGCTTGGCGAATTGTTCGAGGGGAAGTATCGGAATCGGTTGTCGCGCGGGTCTTTTCACTCGATCTGGGGTCTCTGCTGGCTAGTACAGCTTGCAAGTCTTCATACGAAGCCGTGAGTAGTGTCACCTGCGCATAGATGCATACGCACTTATTTCCGTCTCTGTAGATACTTCAAGCTATCTTAGACGGTAAGTTACCTGTGTATAGGCAATCTTAGGCACTAATCTCTCGCTAGACATTGCGGCACATGAAGACATTGGAATCCGAGCTATCATTTTCATTGACGAGCTCAGCCAAATAACCATCGGTGGCTACAGAAACGATGGAACTGGCATGTAAGTAGATGACGATGGTCGCCATTGCTCAGCCACTCATCAAAAATGCATCAAACTCCGTATGTAGTGATGCTGCCACCTTGATGAAGCCATTTATCCGATCGGGAAAGTTGCGCTGTGTTGGATGTGCGACCTGGGAAGACTATAGTTCAATGATAGGGAAAGACGGCGCACTTGCACGGCTATTTTCCACGGTATGCCTCCTGTGTACCTTGTCAGTCAAGTGGCTCATCAGTCTCCCAGATTTTTGTCTGCGAACCCTCTGTCCCAGAGACCGAAAATATACTCCGAAGCTTGAAGCCTGGCCTCCAAACATTCCATGACGTTCACATCCTGGATGATGCGTTTGTAGCTGCGTCGTCGATTGCAGCGAGGTTCTTCGCTCATAAGAGGTATGCCAAAGGTACCTCGAGCGTTTGCTTACACTGAGTATATTCGCAGACTTCCGGATTCAGCCATTGAGCTTGTTGACGAGGCTTGTTCTCATACGAAGCTGAATGCTGATCCTTGGGACAAACTGGGGAGATGGAGGCGGTTGCAGGTTGCTAAAGAGCTGCATCTCAGTTCCCTGCAGGTACGAACCTCGTTACACTTTGCGCTAGGTAAGCTAATTCGAGATGGGAACACCAGAGAGAATACCACGAGTCAAACGATCGGCGCATAGCGCAACTAGAAGACCAGATCGCTGTGATCAGACAACAGATACGGCAGCATCGCACTATAGCTATCAAAGACAGACCTTTACTTGATCAGCTAAAGGAGCTTGACGACGAGATCAGGAGGCATGAAAGGAGTATATCAGGACTTGGCCAGGGGTAAGATCTCCAGCGCATTCGTCACATCAACTTTGATAAGCTAATCTAAGCTGTCTTAGTCAATACGAGGATAGAAAGCGAGTCGCGCAGAGAATATGGGATTTGGAATTGGAGCGGAAAGAAATCGAGGCTCAGCTTAGTCGAGTTCGCAACGAAGGCGAAAGCAACGCACACAATGAGCATCCCAATCATAGCGCTCTACCACCTACCAGAAAGCCTGAAGTGACTCAAAGAAATATTCTCGAAGTCGCGTCATGGTATAGGACGGTTAGTTGTATGGGTTCGGACACAAAAGGCGGCAAATTGGTATCCAAAATAGTGGATTATCATGACGTCTTATCCAGCACCGTAAGCAGAACTCTCTTTTTTCCAACGACGGTCACTTATACTATCCGTTCGCAGATTGTCATGCAGCCAGAAGCTGTGCAAGCTGTCGCAGATGCTGCACAATGTCTCACCAGTGGGCTCAACGATCCTCGACGTCCTGCTGCATCTTTTTTGTTTGGTGGGCCCCCGGGGTCGGGCAAGGTTCTTCTGGCTAAGCAGGTACGAATTCTGACTACTAGTTTCAGCGCTTCCTGACAGTTATCTGAAATTCCATTTAGGCTGCTGAAGCTCTCCTCGGCTCTGCTGAAAAACTCATACAGATACACGCCGCTGACTATGCTCAGTCTCATTCCCTCTCTCGCTTGGTGTGTCAGCCCGTAGATTATCTCAGCTATTTGTTGATGGTCTCGTATAGATTGGAACGCCAGTCTGTACTGGGTTTGACAAAGGAGGCCAACTCACTGAGTGCGTTCGGCGTAGGCCTATTTCCGTCGTGCTTATACAAGAGTATGTTCCCCTCTCCTAGTTTTACCAGGCACGCAGCATTGATAATTTTCACTCTAGAATCGAGAAGGCATGCATCGAATTCCGTCAATTCATCCAAACGATCTTGGATGAAGGTTCTGTGAAAGACGGCGAAGGCAGACTCGTTGATTTTACGTGAGTACAATGTTTCATTGCTAACATCCAAGATCATGACATCTTCTGCCTCGCTCCAGAAATTGCATGGTCATAATCACCACAAATATAGGACAAGAAAGTATTCTTCAGGCTGGATACACTCCAGATCAAGACGCAGGTGCAGATGCAGAGCGAAAGCAATATGTAACACGCATTCAGCAAGCCTTTCCCGCCGAATTCCTAGCACGCGTGGATGATTTACTTGTCTTTGTACGGACACGATACATCTTCCGGGGGCATTGACTGATACTTTCTATAGCGTCGAATCACACAAGACAGTATGTCGGCCATAGTCGACAAACGATTGCAAGAGGTCGCCCTGCAACTTCAACGCATCAAGCTTGACTTGGATGTGCGTGAAGAAGCTAAAATTCACCTTGCAAACGTCGGATGGTCTCGAAGGACTGGCGCAAGCAAACTCGAAGGAGTAATTCGAGCGCAAGTCTTGCTTCCCCTCTCCGCTGCGATCTTGCAGAACGACGTCCTGGACAAGTCCACAGTACGCCTCTCCTACGATGAAATTCAAGATAGGATTGTCGTCGAGCCAATTTCTCCCACCGTTGGACCTACGGAACCGACGGACGACTCTGCTTCAGTCATCTCGTCCCTGCCCTCCCCAGAAACGGGCAGTGATAATTTTAGCCACCCGTCAACACATGCAACCGCTCGTGTAACGGAGTCTCGGACACCGCAACATGGCTTCTTCTACGGAAGCTCGGCTTCCTTTCCTGCACACACTGCCTCGACTGCTTCGCGCATCGCCACTCTAGCTACTCAACTCAAACCGCGACGCCTGTTCTAAAGGCATGGCTTAGTGCGATCAGCCCTTTGTACTATAGTAAGCCCGCATGCGCTCAGAAGACTACAAACACTATTACAGCATGGCCTTAGCACCCTATGCGCAATACAGCTACTTCTTCCATACCAGACCCTTTCCTACTATCATAGCCTCAAGCTCGCGTGTTATCGGATATGAAAGACTGTAGGAGCGTGGGTTCCAGGCTGTTAAAGCCCGCTATCGAGATCCTATCGATCAGACGTGCGTTCGTCCTCGCTCTACAAGCGTTGTTCTCGACATTAACATACGAGGCGATTCCCATTACGCTGCAATCTGTTATGAAACCATCAACGGGCTGTGGACATCGAGCAGGCTATGCTGCAGCACCAAATAGTGCCTTCTGCGTCACCATAAAACCTCCAGCAACCGTGCCCGTATTTGTCCTAACTCGTATTCCGACATTCATATCAAATCGAAGACAGTCTCATGCGCCCCCGTAGAACACAATCCACTCTCGACCAGTTTCCCCTAGTCCGCTATATTCCCGCCTCACGCAGCGCTGAGATACTCAAACCTCCACATTCTGGTTTACATTCTCTGTCATTCGCACATGCCTCGTTCCCAGATGTACGCCTCGAGAGTCACAATGCCCGATGTCATATGTGCCTCGAAGACTTCAAAGCTCCAGGAGAACCGGGCTCTGAAGAACCAGAGCCGCTGCGACAGCTACCATGTAACCACGTCTTTCATGTGAGTCCTGGTGGTAGAATATCATCGCCTTCCGAGACGTTTACTCGATTTAACATCTCTAGAAATCGTGTATAGACTCTTGGCTCTTGAGGGAAGGCAAAACATGTGCGATATGCCGTCGCGACGTCCTCGCCATGCTCGACAACCCACGACCAGACACCAATAGGTTTGAAAGTCCTGATATTCGCGGACACTGGGGATCGGACTCGGATGAGAGCATCCCGAGCGTCCTGAGACGGCACATAGACGAATATAATCATAGAGCAATTAGAGCAGGGCGATGGTCTCGATTTCGTCGAAGGGTAGGATTGAAAGTCCGACGCTGGTTCAATAATCTTTAATAGAGTAATGCATATTCTGCCAGCTGCGTGGTTTATCGCAGCGGGTTCGTCAATGTCTCTGTCTCAAAGGATCTCCTCCACCTCGTACAGCCTTACGCCACCACTCAAGTTGAAATGGAGCGCCCGCATGGTTGTAAGAGGCTAGGTTGTAAGTAGCATGGTTGCTAGTGAAGAAGCCTCGTCCATCCGCCCTCTCTCTTTTGAATGGCAGGTGTTCCAGTAACGAATCTGGATGCAGTTAATACAAGATATCGTGCACATTTAATTGTCTTGAATGAGATCACCGGTCGTTGCAGGTGTGGCAAGCGTATGCACGGCTAAGGTATGCACGGTGGAACTAGTCATTCTTCTCGAACCCTGACCGATATGATCCTGACATAATCCGACTTAGATCCATCCGCATCTGGCTAACTGAAATATTCCATCGGAAGCCGAGTTTGCAAGCAACCCGATATAACTATCGCTGTTGGCTTCGTCCTCTCTGAAGTAGCAACCCCACTCGTGTCCTCCGCTAGCAGACTTCATCGCCTATGGCTGCTCTGAAGCGTATCCATAAGGTGGGATTGGTGTCACGTCTGATTGTCTTACTCATGATAGGCCTACATAGGAATTAACTTCGATCACTAGAGACCCTCCTCCCCTGTGCACTGCTGGTCCGAAGGGCGAAGACATGTACCAGTGGCAGGGCACAATCATGGGTCCTGTAATCGTTCACTTGCGTTCGTATTGTAGAGGCACTGAATGCTTGCACTCAGCCGGGCTCTTCCTATGAAGGCGGCATCTTCCTCGTTCATATCACGTTTCCGCCGACTTACCCTTTAGACCCACCCTATGTTCGTTTTGGGACCAAGATTTTGCATCCAAATATTGATGCTGATGGAGGGTCCATCTGCCTCGATATCCTGAATGAAAAGTGGACCCCCGCCTTGACGGTAGCTAATGGTGAGCTTCGACCAAATTTATTATTTTTGATTTGTTGAGACAGTACTTCTTCAGTACTCCTTTCCATCTGTGCTTTGATGGACGAGCCTGGTCGTGACGAAAGATCTGTGGAATGGACGAAGAAGTGCGTCTAGTTAACTCTTATTTGTTTTGATATCTCGAATCTCTGATCCTCACAAACTAGATATGCGATGGTACAAGACGAAGAGTAGCTTCGGCGGTGAAATCGAGTATCACGATGTACCTCGTGTCCTAGTACTAGTAGTTGCTTGAAGTCTGCTACATTTTATGACTTCCCTCGTTCAAACAGTTCGAAGTCTTCGCCCCTCCAGCACTTTGTCAAGTTTCAACGGCAGCGGCCACGTCACGTAGCTGTTGGCGGACTCCCTCAACCTGTAAGAAACATAAAAGCCTATTGCTATATCATGGTGCTGCGTAGCAAGTACATGAGTGAGACTGTACTACTGCGCTATGTATTCTTCGAGACGAAGGCCGGGTTTCTGTTTTCTCCGTCCGGCAAAATCACTTAATAGCGTGTGCCACCCGTTCGCCATGTAATGTAATGCGACTGCGATCAACGACATTGCGGCCGTGATCACAGCGCACGCAATCACGGATGCACCTGCAACACGAGGGTCTACATTGAACTGCGCCGGAGAGTCTGTGTATGTTCCTCCCGTGTCCTTGCTGAAGTGCAAGAGAACAATCGTGACACTGAGAAGACACAAAGCCCCGGTCACGGCTGCAGCGGACATGTAGATGAAAAGATTGAGCAAGATACTCCACACGACAGGAGTCGCAAAGATTGAATCCCAGTGTCGGCTAGATGTCCATTTGAGTAGCGCCAGCGCAACCAGTGGGACGATAAAGCCAAAGTTGAAGAAGGCAAATGCGTAGCACATGAGACCAACATTTCCGCGCGTTGCACTAATAAGAGGTGTGAGCACTTGTAGGACTGTTTATTGGCCATTTCCGAACGTACCTGAATATTGTGCTATATGTGAGACCTGCACCGAAGAAGGATACTTGACAAAGAGCCTCCAGAGGATCCTTGTGGTTCTCTAGCATTTTCTGTCGCATTTTGAGAAAGAGATGACATATCACAAGAACACAACGTACACTCGCCCATTCCGTTAAGCCATGATAGCCTGTATAGTCGGCACAAGCTTGCGTTTTGGCGATGTGGTCAATATGCTGTAAGTCTCGTTTAAGGGCTTCGATCTAGAGCGATATGAGTCAAAGTTGCGCAGAGACATATCCGATACTTACATGACTGTGTAATCTGCGAGACTCTTGTATCAAGTTGCCTAAGAGTTGCATCTGATCGTCAGAGGCGGAGCAAAAGGCAAGGGCCTAAAATCAATGTCACAACCGTTAATCAATGACTTCACCGCGGCAAAGCTAGTATCACCTCCATTCGTTCGCGACGTAACGTTCGTATATTTTTTAGCTGTGGGATTGCATGGATATGATAGTCAGACAAGCGATAACGGGACAAACCCACAACTTGTTTGGTGTGCTCAATTTCCTTCTTGATATTCTCGACTTCAGCGGAAGAAAACCGTAGATATTCTTTCTAGAGACAAGAAACATGTTATAAGACTGTCTCAATATACGAACAATAGGAAATGACACACATGTTCTGGCGTTTCGATAAGCCCCAATGAAGGCAGGAGAAAGCGTCGGAAGTCCGCTGTCTTCCAGGCATGAACGCATATCATCATAGGAAAACATGAAGTTACGCACCGTAGAGGCCCTTTATCGACATTATTGTCCGCTTTGCCAGAAAACAGGGCAAGCTCCTGCAAGCCAACTCGTATCTGACAAACGTCAAGTCGCCCAGAGAACGGCGGCGGAAGTCACCACACGTAGTCTAAATATCTTGAGCAACCTTTGGTAGACAGTAGAAACTACACGTACGACTTGAATCGCAAGGCAGAGTATATATTCCAGTGCTGCAAGGAAGAACAGTCCCGCGAATATCAGACTATACGGAATGTAGAGCAGGATAGCGATACAGCCAGTGGTGACTGAGGTGGAAGCAGAGACGGTCGTCATCAGAGTCTGTCGCACAGTGTTTAAATCGACGAGTTCCTAGAGGCTTTGCATTAATAGACAAACAATGATAGGTGCTGAGGTGCGCACCTTCGCCGGGACCTGCAGCCAGCAATCGACATGCAAGCAAGCACAGCCATCAGCGACACCTCTGAAACTCGAACCCCGATAGAAAATCTACGGGACGCGTGAAGTTGGAGGCCTTCGCGTTCTACGCCAGAATGGGCGAGGTTCAGGAAGGTTTCATCTCTCTTTCCTTCCGAAACACGAGAACACGTCGTGCATGGCAATGGTACTAGGGTTTGGGAAGATGTACACTGCCAGTCAATGCACCGTGCGCGGACCTGGAGGACTGCGGCTAAGATGCTCCAAATGAAACCCCTTCCATCAAGGGGTGATACTGCAGTTGGCTCCAGACACAGCCTGTCCGCAGCCCAGTCGGATGACTGCCCGACAAGAACGTGCATGTAAGCCCTGGAAACACGATGCAGCAGCGTGTTGTACGAAGTAACGCAGGGTGTAGCATGGCATTGCCAATGTGTAGTGTTCTTCACCAATATTGCATGGTTGTCGGAATTCGAGTACGTTGGATGGGAAGCCCACAGAATCGATAGTCATGAGCCTTCTCAAAATGAATTGCACGAGTACTGTGAAGCGCCAGCCATCGATCCAGCGAGTCGCCAGAACCGGCAAGGCGTCCTCACTACATTTCTGGTCAGTAATACGAGCCTAAGATGATACTGGGCTACTTACCATTTATTGGTGGTTTTAATTTTGACGCCGACGTATTGATGATATTGTGGGCGACCTGTTTGTCTGTCGAGGTAAGCTGTTGAGTTCTAAAAAGTTTCATCTTACACTCATGCCTCACAGCTAAGCCAGAAGACGATCAAACCAGAAAGATATCGATTTGGCTGAGTACCTTACATCCAACCCCAATCCTATACGTACATAAATCGTCCACGTTGACACGTCAATACTTGTAAAACCCGGACCCATTCACGGCTCGATCTTCTTAGCCAGCTTCTTCACAAGCTTGCTCAGTCGCTTCACCTCGTGCTTCGCCATCGTCTCGTTGTGCTCAATCGTGAACGACTCCGTCAGGGCGGGGAAGGTAGTCGCACCATAGCCTAAGATACAGACTCAGTTTCACCCGACCTCGAACACGTAGGAACGACGACGTACCGAGCCATTTACCAGGCGCGACGCCGAGGTGCTTGTACCACTCGCGATCCTTGATGCCCTCTTCGGAGATAAACCCCTTTTCGAACGTGACGAGCTTCTTGTTCACCCTCTGGACACGCTCGATAGCCTTCTTCAGCTTCTTGGGAACTTCGTGTTTCTTCCCGTGGTGACCATGGCTGAGGCCGTGGACGTGACAGCCGTGGCGCGCCCGCTGCTCCTCCAGCCAGACTGGAGCCCGTCCAATGCGGGGGCGATGGACGTGGCCGTTACCGTCTTGGAAAGGCGGGATGGGGCGGTCTTGTCCGCGCTCGAGCTCGTTGGGCTGGAACCTCCTATGGCAGGACCTGCCAAAAACGCTGCCGACCTTGCACAACGTCCTGCGGATCTTGCGCCTGATGACATGGCGCCGCGCAAGCTTTTTGATGATGCGCTTGAGGTCGGCTTCGGCGTGGGCCTTCTCCTTGTCGAGAGCGATGCTGGCTTTGTGCAAATGGTGTAACTCGTGTCTCAGAGAGTGGAACTTTACATCGAGTGTGGAGGTCGCGGCGATGGCTTCCACGCTGAAATATGTCGTCAACTTTGTAACATGAGAGACTTATAATGACCCTTACTCATCAAGATACGATTGGAGTTGCGAAGTATAGTGTGTCGTATTGACCGGGATGATGATACTATCCGCGATGCGTAGAGCTTGTAGGCCAACTTGCTGTGCGATTGCAACCTATCAAATTCCGTCAGTCTAGCCGTACGCACGGAAAGTTATGCATACTTACATGCTGGAAGAACCCAGGGTCATTATACACCTCTTGCCAACGCTCCGAGTCGTACACAGAATGGTAGTGGTACACCGGGTCATGAGGCGTGGAACCAAAGCCCACATTCGAACTTGCGATCTAACACATCCCATCAGCGGACGCTCTCAGATCTAAGCCGGGTGCCTTACACCAATATGCTGTAGGAATACCGTGAAGTCGCTCCCCGACCCGAGCGGACTAACACCGAGGTCATCCGCGAGCTTGAATTGTTCTTCGTACATCGCTTGTACCTCAGCAGAGACATTGCCGTCCAGAGGGCCGTCATCGTTTGTGGCATCCCACAACGTAAGGCCGAGTTTCGTTGGGTGAGGGACTCTCTCGGCGGTCGAGCGAATCATATGCGCGAGAGAAGGCGACGCCATCGCGTGGAATCGTGAGCCGCTGGTCGAACCATCTGAAGTATATTGAGTGAGTCACGTCACAAGTTGTCAGGGAGAAATTTATGGCATACCGAGGTTGATGTATGCGACGACATGCTTGTCAATAAACGTCTTGAAGTCTTCTCCCCATTCAGTACTTCCAATGAGACCATACTGTCGCCAATGATCAGGCTCTTCATTTGAGAAATAACGCATATACAATCACGAACCTCTTCGGCGTCCCAACTGGCGAACACAACGGTCCTCAGAGGCTTCCAGCCTTGTGCGAGTAGCGCACCGAAGCCCCTGATCACTTCGTTAATTGATGCGGTGCCGGAAGTCGGATCAGTTGCGCCCATAACCTTCCAGCCTTGTCAACAAATAATGCAGAAAGCATTGACGTAAATCTTACCCAGGCTACGAAGAGTTCATGAGAATACGTTCATGTCAAGGTGGGATAAGCACCTACCATCGCGATGGTTCCCGATGATCACCACTTCGTCCTGGATATGGCCGGGGATGACACCCATAGTATTCCAAATGGGTATGACTCTGGTGTCAACTGTGAAAAACAAAGAGGTGAACATCACTTTGTGGGTACGACATCAGCGCGCCCATACCGTGATTGACAAACGAAATCGTCCGGTTCAGACCATCGCCCGAGATCTCTTGCAGTAGAATTTGTGCATTCGCCCAAGACAGCGGCAAGCTGGGAATGGAGGGGATATTCTCTCCTTCCGTACGAGTGCTGTTTTCGTAGGCAGGGTACCCAGGAGTGGTCGGATCTCCAGGGTACATGGACAAATACTGCACTGAACCGCGCTGGATGGAACTGGGGTTACGAGCAGGACCGTATGGGTAACTGTTCATGGCGTAAGCAACGGGTGGCTTTTGCAGGTGGCCCAAGACTCACGGAAGGTAACCGTTATCCTCTGTAACGGCACCGTCATCGACGGGATCTGAATAAATCAGAACACCGACAGCACCCAATTCCTCGGCTCCCTTGACCTGAATATCACGTTGTCAACTCATGTTATCCTCCCGAAACCAGAAATGGGCTTACTTTGAGTCCACGGAAGATGCCCCCATATCTGACGAGCACGATGGTGCCGTTAAGGTTCACACCTATAAACATACCCAAGATTAAAGCCCACCCCAACGAACAGACAGACGGGTGCACACACCTTTGTCCACAAGAGCTTTATAGTCCTCCTGCGTACCATAATTTGCATACACCAATTTGCCCTTCACCTCCCCACTCTTGCTCAACCCGTGGAAGGCCTGAACGGCGTCCGCATACCGCCCCGCCTCAGGGTCCGTAAAGTCCGCAACTTCCTCCAACTGTGCAGACCACACCGCGAGACCATCGTCTCCGATGATCTCGACGCTGTGGTTCAGCGGAGTGTTCATGACGGGGTAGTACACATCGATCCAAGCAGTCGGATTCTTGAGCTTCGGGATGCCCAACGTCGCCTCGCGCGACTCCTTCGTCCCCGCCGAGAAAATGGGTTCATCGTCAGGCACGGGGACCCCAAGCTCGGACTGGAGGACAGAGAGGAAGTCTTTGGCTGTCTGGAAGTCGCCCGGGGTGCCTGCCATGTGCGGCGTGGTCGCAAACCGGCGGGACGCGCTGATTGCGCTCACCGGGTTTGGGATTGTCCTGGAATATGCGACCGATATCTTAACAAGCTTGTAGTCTAAAACGACCAAAAGAATGTACGCACAGGAATATATCCTCTGCAGGCTTCCCATTGAGGACCTTATGGCCCCTCCCTGGTCGTCCATGCCCATGTCCATGCTCATGCCCAAACCGACCTCTGCCCCACCGTTCCCAAGGCGCAGCAAACGGATTCGCCAACCACCTCTCCGCCTCCTCCTCGACCTGCGGCTTCAGGATCTGCGCCCATCGAAGGACGATCAAGTACACAACAGAGAACACAAGCAGCCACTTGAAGATCCTGCGTAGCCGCTGCCGCCGCGCGGTCTTGGCACTGGTCGGCGCGGCAACGGGCAGGGGGATGCCCACGCCCTTCGACTGGTCTTTCTCGGACGCCGGGCCCTCCTTGGTCTTGCTGTCGCCCATGTTGGTGTGGGGATGCTCGGGTGCGGGTGGTCTAGCTATATGAGCAGCAGCGCATGAAACTCACGCCGGACGGCCTGCGGCGGTGGGACGTTGTGGATCTGGAGAGGTAGTGGGATAAACTCCCCGGATGCCGCAATTTGGTGCGCAGGCCGATGCCGATCCACCAGTGGGAATTATTTCATTTTGTCTCTCCTGCTCCTCAACTAATCTACCCATTGCACAGTCGTATGCGCTTTGTTTTGAGAACCAGTTCACATTTTATCGTCTAAGAGATTCACAGCTTTAGGTATGTTTTCCAAACTCTACGCCCACTAGCTCTCATCTGCAGTCCGTCGCGGGATGGTATGCTATTAATACACCGCCTAATCCAAAGTCCAGACCCATTGACAAGGGATAAAGATACGACATCGCGCTTGCCCCTTACAGCGTCTCGGCCTTCGCGAGGACGATGCACGTTCTTGACGGGACATACACCTGCGCGGTACGACAATCGGCATGAGACTCAAACAACCAAGCAACACCAACAAGGCACGTACCTGCATCCAGTTCTTCCTGTTGTTCCACTCCATCGGCGTCGTGAAGAAGCTGACGTTCGTCTGGATGTTGTCGAACCCGCCGAACCGCTTCTCGTCGCTCGACAGCACGATGCGGTACTCGCCCGCCTCCTCGACGCCGACGCGGTAGTCCGTGAACGAGTTCGTCGGGTGGAGGTTGAACACGAACACGAGCCCCGCGCGCTCGAAGACGATGACCTTGTCCACTTCGTGCTTGAGCGAGACGTACGCCTGCGGCGCGGCGAGCCAGCCGTACTTCGCCTCGAGGTGGTTCATGGCCTTGTCGAACTCGTTGAGGTATTTGTACCGGAGGAGAGGGTCGTCGACCACGTTCCATTGGCGGCGAGCATAGTGGAAAGAGTTGCCGTTGCCCTCACGGGGGAAGTCGAGCCACTGGAAAATGGTGTTAGTCACAAAAAGCAGAAACTGCTATGCTGCAAACCTCAGGATGGCCGAACTCATTCCCTTCGAAGTTCAGATAGCCCTCGCCTCCCAGGGAGTGTACCAAGAGCCTAAAGAGTATCTCATGAATGCTTGATGTTTTGCAAAAACACAGTTTACTAACCTGATCATCTTGTGGAGGGCGATACCACGCGAAATTACCGGCGTATACTCCGTCAAATCCGACATGTTCGTGTACATCTCCTTATCCATCAGCCAAAACGCAATGGTCTTGTCGCCCACAAGAGCCTGGTCGTGACTCTCTGCATATGCGATGCTCTTCTCGCCGTGTCGTCTGTTGGTCAACGTCCAGCAGATACTTGACATATCCCATTCGTCGTCCTTCTTGTGTTTCAGAAGCTTGATCCACATGTCTGGGACGGCCATGGATAAGCGGTAGTCGAATGCGACGCCGCCCTTTTCGCAGGGTATGCACAGTAGAGGCATACCGGAGACATCTTCGGCAATCGTGATGCACGTCGGGTACAGCTTGTGCAGCATATCGTTCGCCTACAAAACGCGGTCAGCACAACGGAAATGAATGATGCACCTTACTTACAAGCATAAGGTACACGACAGCCTCCAAGTCGACGCCGTCACCGAAGTACTCGTGGTATCCACCAGAGAAACCGGTGCCGATACCGTGGTGAACGTACATCATACTCGTCACACCGTCGAACCTGAAACCGTCGAACTGGTACTCTTCCATCCAGAAGCGCAGGTTGCTCATGAGGAATCGGAGCACCTCGTGGTGACCATAGTTGAAGAGACGGCTGTCCCAGAGATCGTGTCTGCCCTTTCCTCCTCCATGGAAGTATTGGTGATCAGTACCATCGAAGTGGTTGATACCGTCCAAGACGTTGTTGGAAGCGTGCGAGTGGACGACATCGAGGAGGACTGTCAGACCCATACCGTGCGCCGTGTCGATGAGTTCTTTGAGCTCTTCAGGGGTGCCATAGCGGGAGCTCGCGGAGAAGAAGCTTGTAACCTGGTACCCGAAAGCTACAAGCTAGTCAGTATTATTCACGAAGAGACGACACAATCCATACAAGCGTAATACGGGTGCTCCATGATGGCCATGAGTTGGATGATGTTATAGCCCAGGTCCCTGATACGCGGAAGGGTGTCCCTCGTGAATTCGGTGTAGGTACCGACGCGGTACTCTGATGTCGAGATACCGACATGGGCCTCGTATATGCGCGCACTCTTGGGCTTAGGAGGCCGCTGGTTCTTGAACTGGTACTGTTCGGAAGCAGGCGGGTTCCAAAACCGCGCCTCGTACTGGGGCGACACCTTCAGGTCCTGTGTGACTCGGGTGATCCACGCTGGCAAGCGTTCGATGCGCTCCTTAGTGGGCAGTATCATGGAAATCTGCACGATCCCTGCGCGTCAAGGGTGCGGAATAACGTGATGCGCGTGCGAGTGCATACCTTGACCTTGGAATCGTGCGGGATCGCGCATTCGCCCGTCGCGGTGGGCGGAACGATGATCTCCCATATACCGAACTCGTTCTTCGTCATAGGGTGCGAGATACGGTTCCACTTATCTGCATTCGGCGGTATCAGTGAGTAACCGCGAAGTTTAACCACATCGATGTGCACTGACTGAATTCGCCAGTCAGGACGGCCTCGACCGCGTTCGGTGCCCATTCGCGGTAGACGACCGAGTTGTCCCTTTGCACATGCAAGCCCATCTTCTGGTAGCCCTTCGTGAACGCGTCGTAGCCACCCTCATGCGCCTCGAGGTTGTCCTTCCACCTCCTGAACATGTCATGGCGATGGATGATCGCGGGCACGTTCGGCTCGAGCCAGGGATCGACGTCGAGCACGGTCTGCTTGTCGAGAACAGGGGTCGGCATTGTGCTTTTTTGGCCTGTGCGACGAGTGGGATGGTGGTGGTGAGTGGCAGGGAGACGGTGGGGGACGTTTCTGATGCAGAGTGGTATATGTACTCCGCCAGCTTCGTCTGGACTGCAGATACCTCGCTCAAGCGGCGCACAGACGCCTGGACGCGTTCCTCCCTGACGTAAGGCCACGTGCTTCCACAGACGCTTGGGATCAGCAGCAGCGTTCAGCAGGATGAAATCCCCAGAAAATCGCAAAATATTCGCGAACATAACATACGCGCAGAATCGCGCGCTCGAATGGTCTATTGCTGCATGATGGTCGTATTTAGAATAAACTGATGGTCTGCCGTGCTGAGCAATTTCGTGCCCGCATATAGACCCTCTAGACGCTCTCGGGCGCTCCCGAAAGACCCGCCCGCGCCGCCGCTGCTGCTCGGTGTCGCTGCTGGACAGCTTGCCGCTCGCTGACCACTGCTCTTCCCTCCTCCCCTCATCTTCCACATCCTTCTCTTCGTCGGCCATGACGACGATGGAGGTTCCTGTACGTCGACCCAGCCGTCCTACTCGTGACGTTCCCGCCCCGCCCGCTCTTGATCTCCCTCCTAACGGTTTCGCTACCGAATCTCCCACCCTCGATGCTTCTCCTGCCCAGACATTCGCCACGCCCCTGGGCTCGCCTTCCGAAACACCCCTCGTCGAATCTCCCGCCACAGAAGTACCGCCGCCGCCGCCCCCGAAAGATACACTTGCGCAAGATGCGACAGATTCACCACCTATCGAGAGCACTAATGCAGAACTCACACCTCTCCGAGCTCATTATCTCAAGAAAGAGCTCATTACACTGCAATTCCGCGAAGAACTCCGTGCACTGACGATCATCCCGACGAACAACATCTCCACCTTTTCTTACCTCGGGCCTCCATTTACGCCGCCACCCAAGGACGGACCTAAGCTCGAGCTCCCCTTTTTACGATTCATGCTGAGCAGATTCGTGCTGTCCTTCCCGTTCCTCGCCACCGCACCAAAGGACTTCTTCCCCGAGAAGCTGCAGCCGTTCATGGCCTCGATGCTGTCTCGTAATCTATCATCAACATCACCACTCGACAACACTACGGAAGATACCGAGCAAGCCGCACGATTTCGTCTGCTGGGCAAGATCGAGCGCAATTTCGCCATGCTGCTCACGAGCGGCACGAAGCTGGCCGAGGAGGAGGACGTTGTGCGGTTGACGCAGAAGGACCTCGACCGGCTGGAGTTGATGGCGAAGAAGCGCGCGCAGAGGGAGCAGCGGATGAAGAACCTGTTTGACGTCAACGTCGTGTGTGTGCGGAGCGTCGTAGAGAAGAAGCGGGTCAGGAACAAGGTCCATGAGGTTCGTGCAGATCATTCATTTCGTTGCTGTCACTATGTTGATGTGACAATGTGCAGGAGTTCATTATACGCACTCGCCGACGGAACCAGGCCGACGTATTCGTATCCCGTCGATACGGCGACTTCAGGACACTTGCGAACGAGGTACCTCATTTTCTGCTCTGCGCCACATTTGTTCTTACTGTTCTTCAGCTTCGCAAAGCACATCCAGCAGAAGAAGTTCCGCAGCCCCCACCCAAAGACCGGACATATGTCAACGTCTCAGTCTCAAGTCCCCCCTCCGCCTTCACCTCGCCCCCGTCACCCTACGTCGTCAATGGCAACTCTAGCCCCATCACAGCCTCCATGCCCACCAGCCCCAACTTCAACTACGTCCCGCGCGCGGCGTCGCGACAGCAATCGCGGCCCATGCCTGGAATGTACCAGCTCGACCGCACGACCACTGGCAACCACAGCGTCGACTCGCTACATAGCTCCAGCTCGAGCAGTGGCCAGTTCTCGGCGACGTACCCCTCGTCGCCAAGTTTCGGCAGCCCTGCGATGCAGGCCGCTCGTTTGACACGGGAGAAGAACCGGCTCACGCTCCGTGCCTATTTGCATACCCTTCTGTCCTCAAATGTTTTTGCGAACTCTCCAGTGCTAAAGTCGTTTTTACTCTCCCAATCAACTCATCTAAGGTAGGATCTTTCCATCTGCACGGGCTGAGTTCGCTGAATACGACTGATATAGCGAGGACGAGCGTGAAGATGCCCGCCGAAGAGAGGAAGCCGACCAAATGCGCGAAGACGGCCGGAAACGGTTCGCCAAAGAGATCAAAGAGCGCGTAGAAGGCCTCCGCGGCGCCGTTCGCAGTGTGAAAGGCGAACTCCTGGGCAAGGGTGCGTATACACATCACACCTTCCTCAATATGCTCATCTGTGTGTTCAGACGGCTTGACGCACGTGTTCTCCGTCATCAAGCACACGCCCGACATCCGCAACCTGCCCGAGAACTACAAGGCCGTCATCGAGTGGGCCCGCATCTCGTACGTCCCGCCGTCCCCTTGTTTCGCCCTCGCGCGTGACAACGTTTCATCCTGATCTGATTTGTTTCATGCGCCGCGGTCATCAGACTTGCGTCGACGGTGTTCCAACACTTTGTCGCTGCCGACAATGCGTCAGAAAGCTTCGCTAGCCTGAAGCGCATACACGGCATGATGCCCTATTTCATGCTGAAGGCAGCGCTCAAGATCAGCAACCCGATCGCCATGATCAGAGGTACGCGTCGCTCCTCGTGATATTGTGTACGCATGGCGGGCTGATGAAATGGGGTCGACTAGGTGTGCTCGATCTGTTTCTCGCGCAGCCGTTCGGGGGCAAGAGTCTCCTGCAGAGGTCAGTAATTAATCTGCGCTAATGTAACAACGCACCCCCGTTGACGCGAAGACGGCAGGATGTTCACGGGGTCGCTCATGGAAGAAGTGAGGGCCTTGGAAGAAGACATCGAGTCCGTGAAGAGCAAGGTCGAGGACCCCGTCCTATGCGAGAAAGTGCGGCTGTACGTATACGCCCCGCGCGAGATTCAAGCCGTGTACAAAGCCGACGCCCGTACGTGCCCCGTTTGTCGTCCCCCGCCGCTCGCGCGTTGACATAGATACGATACGCCCCACAGTCGCCGAGGGCGTGCACATCCTCACCGCCGTCCTGCGCTCGGGCGAGGCCCCCACGCTGAACCGCGCGCAGCTGCAGCGCGTGCACCGCGCGAGCGTCGCGCACAAGGCGTACACCGACACGCACCCCGACTCGGACGACGAGGGCCCCGAGGACGACGACGCGTGGCTGTACGAGGACCTGCTGCTGCTCGCGAAGCTCTACGCGCGCATGCGCGATCGGGAGGAGCTGATCTCGCTCATCTTCGAGGTGCGTCGGCGTGATCCGTTTTGGCGCGCCGCGGCGGCGGCTGCCCCACGGGCAGCGACGCGGCGCGGCGTGCGTGATGGGATGATGACGATGCTGATGCGGGTGACGTATCGCGTTTGATGACAGGGCACGACGGCGGACCTGCTGAGGGACATCATCACGATCTTCTATTCGCCCTTGGCGCAGGTGTACCGCGCCGCGAGCGTCGCCGACTCGCTCGGCGACCTGCAGAACTTCCTGAACGACCTCATACGCACCGTCGAGGCGACTGAGGAGTGTACGCCCTCCCCACGCGTTGATTTTCATGAACCAGTAAACTGACATGGCGGCAGTGAGCCAGCAGGACCCCGCAAAGACGGTGCAGATCTTCATCGACCTCATCCAGCGGCACGAACAGTCGTTCTACACCTTCGTGCACAAGGTGCACTCAAAGGGCGAGGGGCTGTTCGACCGGCTCATGCGCTGGATCGAGCAGTTCCTCACGCTCATGCGCGAGGGCCTCGGCGCGCCCATCAGCCTCGAGTTCCTCCTCCCGTGTGGCGGCGACGAGCGCATGAACATCATGAAGGAGGTCGACGCCGTCGCGCGGTACCACTACATGCTCAAGGTGCAGTACGAGGCAAAGGTGCGCCGCCGGTTCGGGCGCATGCAGGGCCAGAACGACGCGGACGCGGAGGACCGGGAGACCGCTGCGCTCGTGGACAGCGTCGTGCGGGACCTGAGCTTCGGGGAGCTGATCAGCGGGGACGCGGATGAGCTCGCGGCGCAGGACACGGATGAGGACACGACGACGTCGAGTGACGAGTCTGACTCGGACGAAGACGATGAGAGCGAGAGCGACGAGACGAGCGAGAGCGCGAGCAGCAGCGGCAGCGGTGGGTACGAGAGCACGCTGAAGGGCAAGCACGCGCGGCAAGACACGCTTACGCCCGGCCTCGCGCGATCACACACCGTCGGGCACTCCCCGCTCTCGCCCCGCTCACCGCGCTCGCCGCGTTCACCGCTCGGGAAACAGTCGCTCGACCTCGCGTCGCCGACCAGACAAGCGACGCTGCCGCTCCGGAGCTCGAACAGCACACCGCAGGGCGCGCGGACGCCCGCGAGCCCGTCTGCGCGCCGGCCGCCGTACGTGTCTGAGAACGGGGAGCGCGCGCCCAGGGCCGCGGCGGCGAGGCCCAAGTCGCCGCCGAAGAAGAAGCCAGAGGGCCCGAAGCCGCCAGAGCTGCAGTACCTCCCGAAGCTGCTGCCGTTGTTCGTCGAGATGGTGCGTCTTTTCCCATCGTGCGGTTCGCGTGTCTAGGGTTCGCTGACGGATGACGCCATGCGATGCTTTTGCATTGCATCGCATTGCGATTGACAGATGCGGCCTCAGCTGCAGCCCCAGAGATAAGCTGGGGCAGGGTGGGGAAGCCGCTGCGAGAGGCGTGTCGCGATGCAGGGCTTCTGCAGTCCCGCGGTTACGTGACGATTTGAATTTGCGGGGGCCACGACAGAGCTCCAGTGTAGCCCGTTAAGTACGGTGGGACCCTGGTCTAGATGCACGCTCCCTCTATCTGTACCGATATCTTACTCTAGTCGCTCCATAGTAGTTTCTAAGCTTGCCTACTCGACTGTACCAGCTGTTGTATCATAGGACGATGTTACGCCATGTGCGCTTGACCCCGGAATCGTGCCAGGACGCGGTGGCAATCGGTGTGATGGACTTCGTGGTATGACGCAGGCTGGGAGGGGAATATATACGATTGTGGTCAACGGACTCACCGCCTGCGTGGGCAGCGTGCAGGCCAGTTTTCCATCTCTCAGCCGTGGTGTTCAGCGGAGACGGGGCCGAGGCCGTGGAGGGAACGGTGTCGACGGAGCACGCTGGATCTCGGATCGGGGGTGCTCGCGTACGCGTGAGGGTGCTGGGAGACCTCCGCTGAAGCGCGTTCAATTAACGATGGACCCCGTCGACGATGGACCTCGCTGGACTCCGAGGGCTGGGCACCGTCGCCAACGTCGCCCGCGCCACGGCAGCGTGTGCGTCGCGATGGGCGCGCGCGACGGAGACTGCACGCGCGCCCTTCTTTTTATGGGCCGGCGCCGCAGCTGCTCGCCCCCTTATCGATGGTTTCCACGCGACCGACGGCGGGTGCTCTGCCGTGCCATAGTCATATGTTGCCCGGGGTGTGCTGGGGCCTGCACGACGTTCCGAGGACGATATCGAAGAATAATCTCGCGGAGAGGACTGTCGAGAACGGCCGTCGCAGTGCACGTCCGCGTTCGCCCAATTTCCCGACGGTTCCTTCGTCCCGGGGCACGCGATTGGCTGCTCCGGGGGTGCGTTTCGGGCCCACGTGGCAGGGTTAGGACTTGTCGGCGGCGTCGACGGCCCCGGGTGGAGCGCGCCGGGGACGGGCGATCCAGATCGGGCGCGAGATCAGCGCGGATGCCTAATTGGGCGAGGCACTTTAGGATCGGTGCGTCCGAAATATAGCTTTGGAAAAATGCAGTGGCTGCGGATATATACCCTCTCTCGCCCCCGCTCTTCTCATTTTCTCCCTCCCCGTCTGTCTTCCTCCCCGCCGCACACCGCGCCCGCCGTCGCGCCCGCCGTCGAGCTCGTCCCGAACCACGTCGCACCCGTCCTCCTCCTCGACCCCCGACTCCCACTCCACCGCCCGTACCGCCGCCCACCCCGCCCAGGACGCTATGCCCGGCCTCGTCAGCGACGCTACCCGCGTCTGGGAGCTCAACCTCTACTGGCCCCAGGGCTCTCAATGCGGCGTGTGGGACCCCAAGGGCAAGGGCGTCGACGTCTGGGAGTGCATCCGAGCCCGTAAGTTTTGTACCCCTGTCGCCCGCCCGCCCGTGCGCTCACCCACGCGCTTTTATTTCAGACACTGCTCTACCAGGCACTGCACCACCGAACGCGCACTACTGGCGATATGTAACTCGCCGATAGCGCACACCAGCCCGCCCGCGACGCGTCCACGCACGCTCGTCGCGGCTGCCGTCCTCCATCACGGCGTGACATCACCGCGCACACCACCACAACCCCTCACGCCGCGGTGCGCTACCATACATACACGCCAACGCGCCCGCCACCCTCTGCGCATGCACCTGCCACCCGCGCACTGCAAGCACAAGCCGCTCTCGGGTGCACGCGCCATTCATACGTCAGGGCGGGCTCTCTGGTGTCGTCGTTCGGCTACGCGCAAAGCGCGTCCTGTTACAAAACGGACTTGTGCACTGGTGTACACTGCAGTGAACCAAGCTCGCTTGCTGGTCCAACCGACCCCTTCTTTCACTGGCCTTCCACGTCCCAAGCTATGGTTGATCCCTTTCTTGTCGTTGCAGATCCGAAATCATGCATCTCGTCCCTTCCTTTTTCCCACCTTTCGTCTTCCGTTTCCGTGTTTTTCTACGCCCTTGGTCGCTACATTTGCGTGTTATTTCTAGGTGCCCTCTCGTCGTCCGCGCTCTCCTTACCAAAGTAATCCCCATAATGCCGATCGTTCGTTTTTATTTCCATTCAATGCATCCATCTCAAGTCGATATACCTACCTGCATCTGACCCACATACAATGTACCAGACTGTGTTAGATCTACAACGTGTAATCCCATCGTCCGTCGCCTGTCGACCATCTGCATCCGCTTGCATTCCTATTGCCCTCCCGTCTGTTGTCCGCGACAAATCGCATCCCCGGACATTCCCCTGCGGGCTAAATTGCCCCGTTCCCGCACCCGCACGAGCTTCCCTGGCAGGCCCCCCTTCCCTCCGGCGGCTTCGACTTCGACTTCGCGCATCCTGCCATCGAACACTGCGTAGAACGTTCACTGTGAACACTGGGCACGAACCTTCTCGCACTCTCGCACCCTCGCACTCTGGCAAAGCGCGGAGGTCATAGGACGCCGCGTCCCTCCGGACTTGGGTGCATCAGTGATTCGCAGGTCACGACGTGCGTGGTATTCGCCATAGGCCCACGATAGGCCCGCGGGGCGGACGAATGCGAGTGCTCCTCGCTCAGCTGGCTCAGGCTACCAATGACTTACGGTGCAATATGGGCACTGGCTCCTGGATCCTGGATGATGCTGGTCACGCTGGCGGGCGTAAGCCAGCTAACTCCCTGGTCTCGTGCTCGTGATTCAATATTCAAGTTGGACATCGACGGTCGAATCGCGGGGCGGCCATGGTGGTACGGTATTGGCTCCGTCTCCCAGCCTCTCAGCTCCCAGCTCCGCCGCCAATCCGGAAATTCGCATGCGAGGCTTCTGGGGTTTGAAAGTCTGAATGAAGTGCTCAAGTCCTGAGGCCTGAGGGTTCTCAATCGCACAGCAACGGCGACAGCAGCACCCATCTTCTCATTTGACACCTTGGAGTCGATATGTCACGGCGCGCAGGTTCTCATCCGACAAATGCTCGTCTTCTTGTCCTCCAGATGTTCTCAATGCATACATATGTCTTCATGTTCTCAGCACTCGGACGTTTCCTGCCTCCTCAGCCCACCATAGGACGCAGCTAGTCGGCGTGATCCTATCCTGTGCTGTGCCATTGCGCGATCCGGGATGCAGAACGCAAGCTCAAGACCACGATGCACGGGAGCACGATGGCTGCGGTACGGTGCGGGATCAGTGATACGACATGATGTCATAACTGGCAGTGCGAGCCTGAGCCTGAGCCAGGGTGTGAATGCATATCATGCTGATGGCCATTTATCAAGAGTTCGTGGAACCGTGGAAAGTGCAGGAGAACAGAACAGAACGAAATTTTAAACAGAACAGAACGTACACATGGAACCGGACGAGCGAACGAACGAAGTAAGGATAGAGGACGAATGGCTAGCTAGAGACGACCGTCTTGCGCCTGTGTTTGCGTTTGCGCCGTTCTGAAGCCTGACGTCGTCTCCTTGCGATTGCACGATATTCGGACGAATCGAACTTCGAAGGGCCTGCGTTCGAACCTAGCCACGATGGTCTAAGTAAGACTCTCCTTCGTAAACTTGGATAATCAGCATATATGCTATCGAAGTCATATTGGGAGCCGTATTGTAAGTCGTAGCCACTAGCAGGTTCCCTCAGCGGACCGCTCTGCGCTCCCATTGGACACCGATATTATCTATCCCTCTCTCCCGAGACGGACTTTGTCAGGGCGTAGAGAGGGCCTATAATTAAATTGTGTGCTAGGCTGTTTGTCTCGTCGCGCGAATATCCGGCGCGGTGCGTATCTCCGAGAGGTCCGTGGCTGCAGCGGTGAGAACGACGTGCTCGATGAGAGGGAGAACGTCGGTGTTACTATTCGTATCGGCTGTTCGCGCGAGCCTGCTCGACAGGCCTGGCTAGCCTGCAGCTGCTGGACTCAGAGTGCTCTGTATGTCACAATTGACGACGACGCGATCCGAGACTGCGAGAACATACGCAAGAAGTCAGAGCAGGAGATTCAATATCCAAAGTTCGAAAGTGCCGGAATGTTGCGGCGCAAGCATCGGTACTGTGACTACGCTGCCATGTGCACGCACATCGCCATTGCACACGCAGTGACGAAGATGCTGGAACTTGGAGGCTCCCTCCTCCGAGAACTCTCGTAGGTGCGCGTGCGGTCCCGCGGCACAGCGTGCGTCCTGAGCTCCTCATATATGTTCTAGTGCGCCCAGAGCAGCAGGATCTGAATCAAACCGAGCCTAAGCCTGAGCGAGCGAACGCGTCATATCATGTTTGAACTTTGAGGGGGCCCGTACCCTCGCATGCACCAAAACGTACCCCATAAACGCAGCAACGCAATCTGTCTGACTGACCTGGCACTGATAATCAGCCGAACCGCTGATAGTGATAGTGGTAGCAGCGCCCCATAGCTGAGCTTCGCTGAGTAGTGAGTACAGTCCTAGACCGTCCTTCGAAGTTCCCATCGTACTTCGCACCCCGGGAAAATCAGGTGATTGATACTCAATCATGACGCGGACGTTCGCTCCACTGAGACGCTAATAGATGTTTCGATAACGTGAGTACAGTATACAGAATGGGAACGGGGCCGCAGAAAGCAGAGATCCAGGGTGGAGGATGGAGGGTGGGGGTGGGGATGTGTGCTGGGCGTCGGCGTGGCGCTGCAGTGCTAGTGCGCACGCAAGCCCGCTTGGCTCCAGCATGACGGGTTCTCCCAGTGAAGTGGTACATCCAATCTCGAGATGGCAGATGTGACAAGCAAGGAGCAAACAAACATAGACCGGGGAGCCGTATACCATATGACTGAGCGAATGAACAAATTGGGGATGGGAGACGAAGGAGAGGAGACATCGGGACGACCGGGGCCGATGAGTACAATGCAGCCCAATGCCCAACTACATGACATGGATGATGGGGGTTCTTTGAAGCTTGTTATCGGAAGGAAACGCGTGACGGGGAATGGGAAATGAGCAGGAAGTGACGAGCAGGAGCGAGATGAGCGACTGGAACGAGCGTCGGTATGGGTACGGACTATATCGAAGATGCGGAGCTGTGAATGCTTGTGGGCGGGCTGGGGCGAAATACGGAAACGCAGCCTTTAACGTGGACGTGTGCGGAATGCCTTGATATCGAGATTGACGTTGTTGTGACCCGATTAAATTGTGTTGCGTGCGGACTTGCCAACCAGGACCGGAACAATTATGGGGATTGTGAGAGTGGGATGATTGGACGAGCGAGATAGGGATAGCACCGAGAACAAGGATCGAGAGAAGGTAGACGGATCGAATGCGAGGCTGGCCGCGATCAGAAGGCTTGCGACGAGATCGTGAACCGCTTGAACGTGTATCTGCACACAATACAAAGCAGCGGTCAGCGGGAATCAGAGACGGGTTCATACGACTAAGCTTAATGGGAGAAGCGCAGGCCGAGGACGGGGAAAGACTGGGAAAGAGAAGGGAACGCGTGACGTACCCAAGGAACGCGAGATCCTTGTTCGCGCCCGACGCATCCCCACCCACGGGCTCTTCAGGGACCTGCTCGAGCTCGTCCGTGGGGAAGTACGACGTATCGGTGATCGAGCGCAGGCGCGGGATGAACGGGGCTTCAATCTGACGGATCGCCTCCCAGTCGACGCCAGTGAAGAACGGGTGCCGCCTGATCGCGTCCACGTTCAGTCGGCGGTCTTGTGATGTGAGTAACCTTTAGAGTCGAGACAAATTGAGTAAGTAGGCTGGGATTAACCTCGCCGTGGCCGCGGGACTGGAATAGGTGGACGTACCGTTTAATGAGATCCTCGGCTTCGCGGCTGAGGTGCACGTCGTCAGGGAACATGAGGTATTGCGGCCAGTGGATGATCTTCTGGTACGTGTCGTGTGTCGACTCTGAGCAGAACGGTGGATAGCCGACCAAACACTCGAACATGATCGCGCCGAGCGACCACCAATCACACTCGTTGCCGTATCCCTTCTGCAGGAAAATCTCCGGTGCAATATAATCCGGCGTTCCAACGGTTGAGTAGGCCTGTTGTTGAGTGTTTGAGTCAGAGACCAAACAGGACGATATCACGGTTAGAAACGCTTACCAATTTTCTTCGGTTTGCTTTCCACGTTGCAATCTGCTCCTTGCT
The DNA here is from genome assembly GCA_005298045.1 of Pleurotus ostreatoroseus. NCBI lineage: Eukaryota > Fungi > Basidiomycota > Agaricomycetes > Agaricales > Pleurotaceae > Pleurotus > Pleurotus ostreatoroseus. Next base: position 136,145 of record SWBT01000464.1, on the reverse strand, counting down.
CGACATCGTCAAGTGGATAGCGTTCACCATGACACTGTTTCGGGCGGCAGTTGTCGGCGACTGGACCCCACTCGCCGATTCGAGCAATCGCTGATAATAGCTTGAATCATGCTGTTTATGGAATCCGGTCGAGAGACCAAAGTCGGAGAGTTTGATGTGACCGTCCTTGTCTATTAGAATGTTGTCCGGTTTAATATCACTAGAGAAGGGGAGATACAGCGGCACGTCGTCAAGTCAGCTGCCTCATATACATAGGACGAATGAGGCTCACCGATGGATGAAACCAAGTTTGTGTACGGCTTCGATCGCGAGTACGCACTCGGCGATGTAGAACCGTGTCACGTCCTCTGAGAACGTGTCGTACTTTATAAGCATCGTCATAAGATCCCCACCCGGTAAGAACTCCATGATCAAGTATAGGTAGGCGGGATCCTGGAAGGAGTAGTACAGCTGTACTACCCATGGCGAGTTCGACTCGGCTAGGACGTCGCGCTCGGCGCGTACGTGGGCAAGCTGAAGTATTGAGAGACACTTGAGCAACCATGGCACGTATAACTTCCATACGTAGCATTCACCTGGTCTTTCTTCAACATCTCTTCCTTCTTGAGCGTCTTCATGGCATAAATCTTGCCGGTGTCTGTCTTTTGTACTACCCGGACCTACGGGTACAAATGGGCTACAGATTCCTCGTGCGATTGCATCGCGGTAGACTCACCTCACCGAAGGCACCCTTACCGATGACTTTGACCGTCCTGAAATCATCCAGGCCCAGTTTTGTCCTGCGTAGTCGCAAGAACGCTGATTCCCTTCTCCCCAGCTGCTGAAGCTGGCGCTGCTTGCGTTCATCGGACATGGTAGCATCGCCAGCGAGCTTCCTCTCCAGTTCTACGCGTCTGTACATCGCGCATGGGCGAGTACAACGTTGAGCGTCGGCCGGCCGCTGCGAGCTGATGTGACAGCGCACCTTGTGTTCCGCTCGATGGCAGCGTCTACCGCGACCTTGTAATAGTGCTCGAGTTTGAGCTGGGCAGCCTTGGCCCTTGGTACAGCGTCATCGGAGAAGCCAGCAGTCGTCCTGTCGAAGTAGACATAGTCGGGGGACTTTGCAGAGTTAGAGGCCTGGCCGTTGACACTCGAGGAGGACTGAGAGGACTGCATGGATGGTCGTCGTGGTGAAGGAGGGGGCAGCTGCTGTTGAGGGCGTTGACTTGCCATCGAGGTCGCGAAACGGATATTTCAATCTGCAAACGCTTACGGTCCCTTGTTGGCGAACGCTTGTTTCTGCCGCCATTTCTTTCGAATATCCGCGCTGGTAACCGATCGCAAAAGCCACGTGATAAGCGCCCACGTGGCGTAGATACAAGGTTAGGTACAGCCGTACAGGTTCCGAATGGGTAGCTACAGGGTGCTCAGGATCGGTCTCAAATTAATCGTACAACACAACCGTATGTCACAGCAGTAAATTCTACCATCGTCTACCGCTGTTTGAATAAGTCGTGGGCTGGTAGGCTGTAGGTTGATATGAAGTAGGCTGATACGTATGAGATTGTTGGGTTGCTGGTCGATATGAGGTCGGCTGATACGTTGTTGGCTGATATGCATTGGTTTGATGTCTAGTAGCAACAGGGGCCGATCCCTGATAAGTGCTATAACGATTGCTGTTATATTCCTGTGAAAAATTGCTTTGCATAGACTGGACCGAAGGCGCTGGGGACGCTCTACCGGTAACATATGCTTGTAGACCTTGCGGCGGTAGTGGGGTGCGAGGTTGGGGTGCCATTAGCGGAACCTGAGGCACAATTGGCTTCGCATATGCCGTATTACTACATGAAATCAGTCATAACATCGCACGGCTGAGTGCTGAAAAACAACGTACAAGCTTTGTGTAGGGTTCTGTGAGGTTACCCCTCTCCCACTTGTATAAACAGCGGAAACGGCAGAACTATGCGACGTTATCAGCATGAGAAGACAATCAAGGATAGACAGTTTTACGTGTAAAACGGGGCGGCATCCGCCTTGCGCGGGAGATCCTCGCTTGCGTGATGATGGTGTTGGGATCGTCCAGAGTTATACGCCATCTGAGGGTCAAACGATAGCCTCGTATGACCATAGTGCGGCTTAAGACTAATCGAGGACGCAGAAGTGCCTGTCTGGTAAGCAGCCCGATTTGGGGACGGGGGCAGTCGCGGTGGTACAGTTGCTGGAACATAGGGAATGTCTGCTTGCAGAGCGGGTGTAGATTGCGAAGGAAGTTGTGGAAGAGCGCGACGATGGGACGGGGGTGCTATACTGATCGGAGGAATGTCGTGTAGGAAAGGGTCACGGCCAGATGGCACAGTAGGGGATACGAGAGGGGATGGTGGATTGGAATCGCCAGGCACATAAGTCAATACGACTTCGGATGCCCGAGGCTCTGGGTCATCGTAGGGTTCGTAAGGGGGTCCGTTCAAATCAGGTCCAACCTCCGTGAATTCTGGAGGAGGTGTCGATTCGCGTTCGGGTGTACGACGCATACTCGGACTACGTTCCATTGGCGGTGTCATGCCTGTTGTCGAGCTCGAGGGCCCGACTTCGGGGGTACTAGAAGCAATGTCGTACATCAAACTGGACGGCTCAGCGGCGAGCAGTGGTGCGAGCACAGGCGCCGCGGGCGCAGGCGCAGTTGTAGTTGTGATAGGGTCTTCTTCCAATTGTGCCTCGGTATACCAACTAGGACGTTCCTTCTCCTTCGCAGATTTTTGTTTCACGGATCGTTTCTTCGTAATACGAAGAGGTTGAACTCCTGTAAGAGAGGAGCCGCCGGCTCTGGAACCCTCCGCTAGGGTTGACTCAAGACTTGCACCTAACATTGGTGTAAGAGCGTAAGTCGAATGAATATCGGGTGCATTGTTCTCTGCAAGACTCAGTTGAGCTGCAGCAGTTGCAAAGACTGCTTCATCCCAGACCTCGAACTCGTCATCGCCATCAGCGGTGTGAGTCTGTTGTTGATCGTTTTGGCTCGCCTCGAGCGCGCGGTGCAGCTTCTGATCAAATTCCTGTTGACAAAACTCGTAAGCGGGGGGCGGTACTTCCAAGTCGTCTGCATCTTCCATAATGACTGCGAAATACGGTCTGCGCGATGGGCTGGAGGGTGGTGGGGAGTTGTGCTAGAGGGTGTAAGGCGCCGTCAGGTACCAGTCCAATTAATCCATCCTCGCCTACCGCACAGCCCAAGGCGAGCGCTGGATTTAGGCGATACCAAATGACATCTCCATCAGGAACGTTCATTCTCCGAGTATATACAGCTGCACATCCGCAGGTGCGTGCTGGAAACACGATGCTAAACATGCAGCAACGAGGATCGTCCGATACGCCTAATTGTTGCTGAATGGTCATGGAAGCCTGAGCAATGTAACGACTTGCCGATCGACCCCTCGGGTCTCAAACCGCGATAGTAATGCGTGTTGTAGCATCTATATACGTGGATCTATCATCCGTGCTGTCCGGAACCCAGAATGACACATACAACGCCGCTGTCATTAAGCTGTCCGTTCGTTGTTCCTCAGTACAAGCCAAGGCAACCGGAACGAACTGAGAGCCAACTTTCGATATGGCCGAAAGATCCAAGGTTACACTTCGATCCCCTCGAGATTGGTACCCTGGTAGAGACATGATAACAAGTAAGTATAAGGAAATGTGCGCGGCTCGAGTATAACCCACCAGTCTTGGCAAACGCAAATATACATCAGTGCCTGGCACATGTCCTATGAGACCGTAATTTTGTGTCAAAGCGAGAGAGCACATACCAAAACCGTCCATGCTGACAAGGTCCAAAGAACCGCCAAGATATCTGCAAAACCGTATACTAGTCGGCCGTTTCGGTCTTTGGAAGAAGAAACCACATACGTGGCGAAGATATTGCTCATAGGTAAGCCAATGCCGATTCTTGTGTGAGGCGCGCTCGAAGATGGAGGGTTAGGCTCTCCGTCTTCAGTTGAAGCGCGGTTGAAAGCAGCTAATTGCTCCAGGACGGTAGCCCTGAAACCTTGTTTTCTTGAACTAGCTATACGCAAGGCCCCGAGGCGCGAATCCTCCAATCTAGCCGCATTGCGGAGATGGGAGAACGAGAACAGATCTGAGGGCGACTTGATGCCGGGTGTTAGAAGACCTCCACCTTAAAACGTGTCTTTCAGCAACGCAGACAGGGAAGTTCCAAAGACCAAAGCCTCGTACCTTGATCGGATACGCGGGTCGTTACTAGATTTTCGCCAGAAACGATGGTCACCCGGATCGGCGGGAGAACACGCGCATCAGGATGTCGAAGACGTGTAGCACGGAAGGACTGTCTAATTCATCAGGACTTCGTTCCGTTCCTATGTTGGCCTACTTACATTCTTGAGGATCTCAAAAAGCATATATCTTCGGAAACACTCATTAGCCTCACAAACGGACGATTGTGCAGAGTAGCTCACTCCAGATGGTCCTTGATATACGAAAACTTCATGCCAACATGCCCATCGACGACGACCTCCGACCAGTCCGCTGTAGTGTTTACACCTTCTTGGCTGTCAAGATCTGTGAACGACCCTCGACGCAGAATATCGGAACATAAGTCGACACTGTCTTTCACAGACAGTGCGGTGTCGATGATACCGACGTTATGAGAGGAAGGGGCATTTCCAGCCAACTTTTCTTGAAGATCTCGCGAAAGGGCAATATGGTGTTCAGCTAGAACGCGTCGAGATATTCTTGATACGAGCATCCGACGCATGAAAGAATCCAAATGGTCCGGGGCTAGATATCGTGACGATAAAGAAAGGCCGAGTGATAGACTCGGGATGACTGTGGCACTATGCGAGGTGTGAATATAGCCTGCCTATTAGATTAGAGTACACATACTGTTCGTCAAGCAGTCCACGTAGAAATTTGCAGAAGGCATCATTTTCAGCAAGTGTATTCACTTGGGGGTAGCGTCGGAATCTAGCACGGAAGCGGTTAATGGGACAATTCGGATAGGCTAGCCTCACTGCATACTTGTCAAAAGCGGACCAATATAACTGAACAAACGACAATGAGAAAAATATTTGAAGAAAGAAAGGGATTGGCGTACCTCGTACACCTTTGCTACGCCCTCCTGAGTTACCACGACATACGGTAGCGTCTGGAGGTCTCTTAATCGATGTGCAATGCGCACGGTTAGTTCAGTGCGGACATAGTTGGCGCTCTATGTAGCTTCGTAAACAAAGGCTGAGTCAGGGGGAACCAACGACGTACTTTGATGATACGCTCCTCGTTCATGGAACGACCGAAATATACCTTCGCTAAGTTGTGAGTGGTTTTGCATCGTACAAGAAGCTAAGCTATATCACACCAGCTGACGCAGTGTCAACCTGCGTGTCTCCTTGGCCGCATAGAGCTCGAGTTGACGGTTGGCGTAGAAGTGTTCAGCGTTGGATATGTTCCTGGATGACGAAAGAGAGGGAATGCGGGGGTGGGGGCGTAAACTTCGTATTGCAGACTTGAAGGGTATCGCAGACAATTGTCTCCATGTCATCATATGCGCGAGCACCACCGCTCGGGATGTAATGGGGTCTAGGTAGTCATGAACTCGAGTTGGGTGCCTTAAGTGTTCCAGCGACGTGCACGCGAGAAGGAGGATGACTTCGATGAATAGGCGCGCATAATTATCGAAAATAGCAGTAGTCGGGTCAGCACCGCGGTATAACGGTGGGAGGTGAGAACTCCGTATCATTTATAGTAGACCTTCTGACTTCAACGCTCCGATAATCAAGAAGGCAGAACGACGGTCTCTATCTACACCTATCCAGTCTCCTTTACGGAACGATGGTATATCATCGTCTCCGCAAACATAGATGTCTTGGTCCTTCTCTGGAACAGGCTGGGCATCTGCTTGCATCTGCTCTTCTTCTTGTTCTCGGTCCCACAGAACTTCCTCCCATATCGCATCGCTCATGGTGACAGCGACGGTCTTCGCATCCCGCACGTTGGGGAGGATCGAAATTAACAGATTGGAAAGTAGCTCTAGCGTTCCGTCTGTATTTTGCTGCATGGTTGGCAGCGGCAAGTATTCCGCCTGGTATACACGTTGTTTCAGCGTGATGGGACCGGAGTTTAAAAAGATGCGTAAGATGTTTACCTCAAGGAGCATACCTTTGACGGCACCACCAGCGAGTACTACGTTTCCTACACGTACCAAAAAGTCATTGCCTATGGAGAAAACGGCCCCTTCGATATAAAGTTGCTGTCCACTTGCATGTGACCGTTGGACGACCCCTGCTCCGGACTGCCGGACAGATACCCATTTAGCGCGAAGTTGCTGTATCAACTCTTCGAGTGCGCCAGGCGGACTTAAGGTGAGGAAGGTGGTCCGATAGTGAGTAGGTGCCCCCGGTCCAACGAGCGGAATAGGTGCCTGGCCTTCTGGTGGCTCTTGTTGTAGCAAATCCGCACGGCCAAAGGCTGCAGGATCCTCTAGTAGAACGAATACATTCTCTGCCGAAATAAAAAGCTTCAGGCATATCCTGGATCGGGGTGGACACATTCTGTACCATTCATCGTAAGAGCACACATAGACCGTTCTACAGGAACTTGAAAACCTGGTGTGCTGCCCAACGTCGAACGCCAGGACTTAACGGCTAGATGCCATTTCCCTTTCCGAGCACCCTATTATTGCATAGCATAAATTTTAGCCTGCACAACACCGCATAAAGACGTACAGACCTGATGATTGCGTATTATGTTTTGTGCAACCAGATCTAAACCAGTAGTCGGTGCATTGACCCATCGTGCTAAGCTATGCCAGAAGGTATCAATAAATGCGAGTTAAACACTATGATACACATGCCCTGTTACTCCCATGAGTCGACTTGAAGTCTAAGCGAACGTTCGAAAAAACATGATCAGGGACGTTGGATGAGAGTGGACGGGACCATTAATGAGACGCTGCGAATGTGACGTGACTACAGTTACGTAATGCGTGACTCTTCGCGTCCACCCTGAGGAGGCGCCCAATGCGTCCTAGCGCCAAAGACCATTGTTGAAGACAACCACCACGGCCTGTACGGTGACAGCGGTATAGTAAACCATAGTTCTCAAGTCTCCAAGCTAATCGTATACCTATGTAGATGCCTCCAAAGCGGAAAGCACGCCCTCTACCTGCGGAAGAAGCACCACCATTGAAGCGAATTACTCGCAGCGGCGGTGTCATCTTAGAAGCACCGCGAGAGACGAGCAACCCAGGTCGTGTTACGAGGTCGCGGACCATTTCCACCGAACAAAAAGCAGCCACAAAACGCACGTCAGCTACGGCTAAACCACGGGCCAAGTCTGTGAAGACGCAGCGGACTAAATCGACGCGTTCTGCTGCCAAAGGACCTTCTCCTTCTCTCAATTCCAATTCTACCTCAGACCGAGAAGAACGTCTCGAAGTCCCGATAGCAGAAGCATCGAAATCTGGGCAGAAAGGAAGACATATCAAAGAAAACTTGGCCCAGAAGGCTCCCACTAAGGTTGTTGAGACTGAACGTCGCTCATATCGCACACGCAGTTCCGGGATTCAAACTGCCCACATACAGAACAATGATGATGAAGCTCCTCAGGAACCACCGAAGAAAGGACGACGCCCACGAAAAATCGTGAAGGCGGCACCTGCACAAGCTTCACCTCCGTCGGTGTCTCAGCCTCAGGCTAGCACCTCGAAGGTAACTCTGGAGCAGACAGAAGCACACAAGGACAAGGAGCCTCGGGACGTCTTTACACCACCCTTAGATATCCGACCAACTACGCCTGTGCGGACGGTAGGCTCACGAGCGCCTGGTACACCGCGGTATATCCTAGAGGTAGTCGTCAATACGCCATCTAGACAGCTAGGTGGTACTCCCCTATTTCACAACGTAGCTCGCTCGGCGCGCGCTTCTCCAATACCGGCGACCAAGGCTTCTCAATTAGAATTCACCACTCATCCCGCAGTTTCAAGGCAAGATATCTACGGGACAGTAGAATCTCCGCCGTCCTCCAGTTCACCGAGCGCAGATGTAGCTCTTGCAGGGCAAGACGACGACACGATTCTCCCATTATCCCCAGAAATCACCCCTTCGACATCAATATTAGACGACCCCCCTTCTCCAGCTCGTAGCTCGGCCGCTTCCTCGCACGGTATTCCTGTCCTGAATAATGATACTATATCCTTACCAGACAAATATCTCTCGTGCTTAGAGGCACAGAAACGAGCCGCCCTCAAACAACTAAGGTTGATGCCCGTAGTCGAGGATAGCATGACCAGCAATGGTGCAGACAAATGCAGTACGAACGATATCGCGTTTCGACAACTCCGCGAATTGTTGATGGGTACTGTCGAGCGCGGCGAAGGTAATAGCTGTTTCCTCACTGGACCTCGAGGAAGTGGGAAGACTCAGGTTCGTTGTCAGAGACCTTGTGTGTTTTGCATACTCACTGTCATTGTAGCTAGTCGAACAAGCCCTCAATACCCTGGTAGATCGGCCGATCGTCATACGTCTGTCTGGCGATGTTGAAATCAACGACCGACTTGCAGTGCGCGAGATCGCGCGCCAATTAGCCGAGCAAACGGGGAAGACGATACTACCGCCCCATCAAGATACTCTCGCGGAGGATGCGGCTGAAAATCCATTCCTTGAGACGAGTCCAGAGGACGACACGATTGCACTTCCTCCGCCTGCACACCTTCTGGCGTTGATATCTACTATACCTTCCCTGTCGCGCCCTACAGTGATCATTATTGATGCGGTGGACCTTTTTGCTCTCCACGCACGGCAAGCGTTGTTATACTGTCTCTTCGACACTGCACAGAGCTGCAGAATAGGGACAGGAACGAAAGGTATCGCTATCGTGGGAGTTACTTCCAGGATCGATACCATCAACGTTCTGGAGAAGAGGGTGAAGAGTCGATTTTCTGGACGTATCTTTCGCACGGCTTGTCCCAAGGAGCTCGGCCATTGGACTCAGAAAGCTAAAATGGCCCTGTGTACTCGCGTTGTTGGATCACCCAAGGGTTGGTCTTCGAAATGGGATGCTTCAGTGAACGACTTTCTCGCGAATGAAGAAGTGAAGAACATGTTGAAGGAGACTTTTGCGTTGACCAGAGATGTCCGGGTTCTAAATCGTTTGTTGGTCAGTCTACACTAGGAGATCGAAACAGCAGGTCGCTCATTTTACGCTCACCAGATCTCGCCAATTTTAGCACTGCGGCCGTCATCGCCATTTCTAACCTCCAAAGCCTTACTAGCCTCGGTGGCCACACAGCGGTGCCCCGCCCGGTTCCCTTTTTTAGCGAGTAAGCATTAGTTCCGCCGAATTCGAGAACTCAGCACTGATTTCTTCATAGCGCTTGCATACCCGTCCATATGCTTGCTGATTGCAGCAATGTATGCGCGAACTTCTGGGCACGACATCTTCACCTTCGAAATGTTACATGAAGCTTTTCGAGACCAAGTTCGCGCAACCTCGTCTGCTCCAGTACAACTCGGCGGAGGTGGAATCGGCATACGCCACTGCGATAGAGAGGTTCTGATCGCGGTATGATTTAAGCAGCCGTTTCTGTTTAATGATGCTGACTTTACCGGACTTCTCGCATCACTATCAGGCGTACGAACAATTGGTCGCGCTCCATGTTTTTACGGCAGCTGCACCGATAACAGCCGGAACAGCCAAAGGTTTCGCAAGATATAGGTGCGCCCTAGATAGGACAGAGGTCAAGGAAGTGGTGGCACAGATAGGGCAGCTAAACCTGAGAAAATGGTTTAGCAAGTCGTGATTTGTTCAGTGATCGAGCAAAGCACGCTTGTACACAACGTGTTCATGCTTTCCAAGGTTAAATGATGTCATGGCTGATTTTGATGAGATTGCAGAGCGCTTTTACGCCTCGAGGTCAGGGAAAATATTGTACAACATCGTTTCCTTCGGAAACGTTCCCCAGTCCAAGTACCGAGGAATTTGAGCGATGGCCCAAGCAGTCGCTACTCATTATGCATTAGGATTGACCAGTCGATCCTTCTCTAGCTTCGGTCATATTCAGGAATAACATGTCGAGAAGACAGCTAACCTTCCCCTGCTTCCTGTCCTTGTGGTTGTATCAAATGGCTACCTTCGACCACACTTTGACTCTGTCTCGGCCGGAAGTCCGGTACGCATGCTGTGTGGGTAAGCCTATCCTATCCTCACTTTACTCCGTCTTCGTGTTCCGGTCGAAAACACGTTCCAAGACTAACGAATAAGCACAAAACCCAAAGATGCAGCTGAGCGAAACACGCCGAGTGAGATAGGCTCCAGAAAGTCCCAGATCCCCTCTATAGTCGCAAATTTCTGATAACTCTCATGAGATTTATAGCAGCGGCCGCATGAACGGACGAACCTCTCATCCCCTCCCCTCAGCATATCTTTCTCTCCGCATCATCGCAGCGCAAGAATGTCAGCGAGGCTATTGCTACCCATGGATCCGATAGCGTTACTCTTAATAACGCTTGGTGTCGCACTTGCTCTATTCCTTGCTATTCGCCTACAAGCTAGGAGAAGACTTCCGCTACCCCCAGGTCCCAAGCGACTGCCTCTTATCGGCAACTATCTAGACCTCCCAACCGTGAAGCCGTGGCTTGTTTGGAAAGAGTGGGCGCGTAAATATGGTACGTTGTCGTATGTCATCCTGAACAATCGGACCGATAACGCACCCATGGAACGCAGGTGATATAATCTATATGCATCTACCACTTCAACCGGTGATCATCCTCAATTCGGCCAAGGCAGCGTTTGATTTGATGGAAAAGAGATCTAACATCTACTCGGACAAATTGTTCATGACAATTGATGAGATGTGCGGTTTGTTTACATTCAATCGTCGTCTACTAACGTAGAGACAGGAGTGGTTGGGATTGGAATTTCTCGATTCTGCCATATGGTCCCCGGTGGCGTGATCGAAGACGCGTCTTTCACCAGTACTTCAATCAGAATGCGGTTCTGAACTATCATCAAGTCCAATTACGCGAAGTCAAGGCATTTTTGCGACGCCTGCTCGCGGACAATTTCAGCATCCCATCTGCACGTTTGTGAGTAGTTTGAATCCAACTGCGACCTCTAATGACTGGTGTATAGGACTACGGCTGCGATCATCGTGGGTATAGTGTATGGGAAACAAGTCCAGGATTTGGACGATGACTATATCATACTCGCAAACAAAGCCTTCGAAGCGGTCATTGGTGCAAGAAAACCGGGCGCGTTCTGGGTCGACTATTTCCCCTTCATCAAACACGTCCCCTCGTGGATCCCGGGTGCTTCCTCTGCCAGATTTGCCGCGCGACACAGACCTACCATCGAACAGCTTAGAGACGGGGCATTTTATGATGTCAAAAAGCAGATTGTACGTGGTGTTCCGTCAAAGCGTGACAGATCGATCCGTCTGATTCGAGATACTACAGGCTGAGGGAGCCGCAAATGCTTCTGTCGTACAAACTATCCTTGAGGAATTGGATGCGAAGTCAGCAACTCTGGGCTCAGACGCTCTTCGTGAAAGAGAGATTGTGGCTAGAGATGCCACGAGCGGCGCACTCCTGGGTACGTCTGTCTTCCTTGAGCAAGTGATTGTCTCCATTGACACGCTGAACAGCCGCCGTCGATACGGTACGTCCAAGTTATCTCGTCCTGTGTGTATGCCTAATATTCCACTTAGAGCTTGATTGGCACTCTTGTATTTGTCCTCGCAATGGCTATGCACCCTCAAGTACAGAAAAAGGCACAAGTACAGCTAGACGAAGTACTCGGAGGGTCTCGTTTACCCTCCTTCGAAGACTCGTCGTCGTTACCATACATCCATGCTGTTGTTTTGGAAACACTGAGGTGGATGCCTCCAGCACCTCTGGGTCTTCCTCATCGTGCGATGAAGAACGACGAGTACGATGGATTCCTCATCCCAGAGGGATCACTTGTATTCCCCGTGAGTCCCATTCCGATTCAAATTTTGACGGTTCCTCATTCTTTCTACCTTAGAACATTTGGTAAGCTACATTTCAACAAATTACGATCTGAATGCTCAAAGTATTAGGGCGATGCTACACGATCCCGAAATGTATCCCGATCCTGAGACATTCAATCCTGAGAGGTTCTTGAAGGACGGCGTGTTGGCAACTGACGTGATGGATCCTTCTACTGTGGTATTCGGTTTCGGGAGAAGGTATGACGCTAGACGAAACTCTTATTGATGATATTTGACATATATCGTAGAATATGCCCCGGACGATTCATGGGCAGAGAGACCCTGTTCATCACGGCAGCTTCGCTGCTGTCTGTGTTTGATATCCTGCCGGCTCTGGGGCCCGATGGAAAACCAATTCTGCTACGTGCGACGACTACTAACGGCTTGCTATCGTGAGTAAACCACGAAATCATTCATGAAATCTGGTTTGTATGTTGATGAATCTCTGTCTCCCAGGTATCCCGAAAACGTTCAGTGCATAGTACGACCGAGGAATGCGAGCTCTGAGCAACTTATCCGTGAATCAGTGTAAATTAGTTGTTTTTCCTGCTCGAGACCTGTTGTATGTATGTATGAGTACTGTTCATGTAGCCTGAGTCTGTGGAATCCTTGATTTTATCATTGAGGACAGAATCTAAGAAGGCGCGTCACGCGTCCCCTCGCGTCGCTCGATTTTGATTGGCTCGGCTGAGAGCGCATTTGATCCGGTGTCTGGATGCGCGAAAGGTTGTAGTAAGCGCTCATCCGAGGCACTTCAGGAGTACTACGAACACTAGTGCGACAAGGTATGCTGAACATACTCAGAATGTGAATTCGGATTGAACGTAGCATACACCTCAAAATACTTACGATATATTTTCTAGCCGAGAAGTTTGCGGAATTGTGCCGCTGCTACGTCCAAGCTCGCGCCACAACCTTTGTCTTGTCGGCGGTTGAGCCACTGCTGGCCAGTGACAAAATTACCAGACAGAACTGTCCCGTGTAAATAAATAGGTGAGCTGTCCATACAGACCACTGATGTCAACTTCATCCTCACTCCTCCCACCATGGCCGCACAGGCCACTCGCCGACGTCGGCGAACCCAACCTCAGCGAACCCTACCCGTTCGACAAGACACCACACGCCGAACAAGAAAAGAAGAAAAAAGAAGAGAAGAAGCGAAACAAGCACTACAAAATTCTACTCAGTCTTACGGAAGCAGGAAGTCCAGTCCGTGGGTCATGCGCCCGCCCGGTAACCATGATCGAAACTCGATTCATGCATACGTATGCGAGGACCTCCGACGGGCTCGGTCTGTTTCTTTATACACATGGACGGAAGCAGTGTTTGGACTCCCCTCGACGAAGATGCACGCTCGTGCTCGCAAGATTGCCGAGTTGAAGTGGTTCGAGGACGAGGTCATCCAAGAGGCGCTTGTTGATTTCGTGCGTTCTTCGTACGAGGTAGAACGATACGATCCGTTCGTTCACCTTACCAACCGTATCATCGAACTTGCCCGGGGAGCGCTGCCGGGTGTAGGCAAGAAATATCCTATCGACGACTTCTGTTTCGCGAACAGCGCGAACAACGTAATTCGACCGACCCCAGAACACGGCGCCCTCGCAGCTAAGCGCAAACCAGACACCCTGGGTCTTACAGTCCCCGATGCACTGCAGCTGTATGAACCGGGCGGCACTGTGGGATGGCCGAGCCTCCTCACGTGGGGGGAGCTCAAGGGCAGGCTTGGAAAGCCGGTTATTGCTGTTTTTAACGAACGGAGAATAGCACACGGATTGACGGCCCTGGACTCTTCAGGTGTTCCAAAAGATTGGTCAAAGGTATGCATTTTTCTGCTTCTCTTCGACAATGTACTGAGGTTATGCAGGAAAGAATAGAGGCAGTGAGAGAAGGATTATTTGCCGATAAACCAAAAACTCGCAGGAGGAGAGCGAAGTCCACTAAAGGCGTGACCAAGGCTAATGAGACCCAAGATGTAGTTAACCAAGATCGCATCAAGGCGGGTCGAAAACGATTCGGCCAGGAGAATTTACTCGCAGATCTGGATAAATCAAGTACGGCTAAAAGGCGACATTCGACTGGGACGAGCGCAGAAGTGTACGACAACGCATCTATGGCGATCCAGTCTAGTTCTTACGCGCTTGAACTCCTCTCGGGCACGTATGGCACTCGCACCCATTGCATCGGCTTTGTCCTTAAGAGCGACCGGATATCCCTGTGGTATTATGACGCTGCGGGCGTGGTGTACACCGAGGAATTCGTATCCATGGTGGACGACTTCGAACTTTTCGCCGCGGTCATCGTCGGATTCGCATGCTGCACGCCAGAGCAGTTCGGAATCATGCCGTCTACTATTCTGAAAGCTCCCTCACGCTCTGACGCCAGTTTATTCCCAATCAATCTCGAGAAGCGAACGCTGACGATGACGCACATCCGATCGAAGCTCGAGACAGCCGTTACCCTTGTTGACTCCCTTTTTACTCAGTACGCCCTCATGGGCCGCCGTACGTTTTTGTATAGCATCAAGACAAGACCCATAGCCGCATCCAAACCTCTGATAGCCAAGTTCTCATGGCAAGTCTGTACCCGGAAGGCTGAGCAAGATCTGGTGGCGGCAGCACGCAAAGCAGGCGTGAAACACCTTCCACGGATTCACATGTGGGCTGAAGTGTGGAAGCTATCTGAGGGGATCCGTCGAACATTCTACGAGAAGGGTAAGGCCGCCTTCGAAGACCGGACACTTCGTGCGATCGTTTACACGCAATATTCGTCTATCAAAGAGCTCTTCTCTTATTCTCCCAAGCTTATCCCGGTGATGGTCGTCCAAATGATAGATTGTACGTCCAATCGCCATAACCTACGTGCGCTATATGCTTACTGCTTATAGGCCTGCATGACTTACGCTACAAAGCAAATATGCTCCATCGCGACATCAGCGCCAACAATATCATGTACGAAATACGAAACGGACGCCACCACTTCATCTTGATCGACTTTGATATGGCGGTAATACTCCCGACGGCTACTGAGGGTAGTGTTTCCGCGACTGCGAATCACCGTACAGGCACACTCCCCTTCATGGCATGTGAACTTCTCTATGATGCGACGGTAAGCCAGGAACCTGGCTATGAACCAATACCGCACTTGCTTCGACACGATTACGAGTCGTTGTTCTGGGTATCTTTGTGGTGTGTTCTAACGTTGCTCCTGAAGAGCGTACCTAGGAAAGAGCGTGCAAAACTTTCCAAAACCGCTAGGCGTCTCGAGGAAGGTGATCTTGTATCCATAGCCGGCCGCAAGGTCAGCCTATCCACGCGTTCTCTCGACCGGTCCATCACTCTACCGCGCCCTGCGCGCGCGTTGCACAATTGGTTCTTGGCATGGGGAGATCTTCTGTTACAAACTTTCACCAAGCTGAGAGGGGCTGAGTTCCAAACCGATCGTGACCTCGACTACGATGGAAGCTCCGAGGATGAAGAGGTGGACGACATGGATGGCGTGGACGATGAAGATGACACGGATGAAGGAGAAGACGAGGATGACGAAGACGAGGACGAGGACGACACGGAGAAATTTCCGAAATTCAATAGAAATGCGCTCCCTCCTGGTTTCGACTGGGAGACGGTAGATGGGCTGTTTACTCGGGAAAACCTCAAAGCCATTTTGACAAAAGCCTTCAAGATACCCTCGGGGTCCGACGAGCTGGTAGAATCTGAGGAGTCCGACACAGAAGATCACGATACTTGCGACGTCACGCACCAGGCTGAGGTCCTCCTCGACGAATCCACACCTGCAGAAGGGAAGGTCGCGAAAGTTACGCGGTCCACCAGGGCGAAGAGGATTAGGCCTGCGAGGCCTCCACCGACCCAACCCCTGGAGAACGACATCAGGTCGAGGTTGAGACCGCGTAAACCTCGAAAATATACCTAGTTACAAATCGCAAAGGGACTCTTTTGGTTTGTGTGAAGGGAGATTAGATACCCACGTACACTGGAATGTCCGTCAATATAGTGTTCTATACCTTAATTTTACTCTTCGTAGACTGTATTATACATAGGTGAGGAACGTAATTGGTTATCCTAGCTGATGTATGTATACGCACTGTATACCAGTTCTGTCATCTGGTATCGTGATATTAGCACACAGAACTGCATTTTTCTGTAATCCAGCATCGTAAGTACATCGTAAACGCGTGCAGCCGTACGCACGCGTGCCTGGCTTGGGCGCGTGCAGGCAGAACCTCGGCGACACTGACCACGACCACGACCATTTCCCCGCACTCTAGGTCGCGGGCGACTTGCACAATACCTTCACGATAAATACCGCCATATCCATCGCAGGATCCCAACGATCCCCCTTTTCCCTTGCTCCTAGGGTCTAGCAAGTCGCTATGGCTCAACCAAGCCCAGGACCGCTTTCGAACGCGTCCCTCACCGCCGCCATAAACGGTCTTTGTATCATCGTCTTGGTCGGTGTCTCTATCGCCACGTTTGGGTATGAACGTGTTCTGCTGCCGCTATACGGGGGTCCCGCCACGGAGCACCATTTGAACAAGGTCGTCTGGTCTATATGCATTCTCGGCGCGGTCGTTCCGGCAGTGCCTCTCTGGCCCGCCATATTGCTCGGCGGCGTGTTGCTCTGTGCAATGCCGCAGTCGGCGTACTGGGCAGCAGTGTACACGGGTCGGATGGGCAATCCCATCTGGGGCCCTGTATTGACGCATTTAGCCATCATCGCCCCCGTTATGCTGTTGGGCACCGCCATTGTCAAAACCTTACAGGTTAGTTCAATATTCGGCTACGGCCTTGTGATGCGTGGTTGACATGCTTGTGTGGGCGTGTAGAAAGACCAGGATGTAGGAGGGACCTTTGGGGCACCGGTACAAGCTGTTAGTGTGCCTGTATGCCGCATGGCAATTATGACACTGCAGGATTTCTGGCCGCTCGTTCGAGTCCTTCGTGAATCATCGGAGCACGATATCGTGAGTTGTCTCTTCATATGATACACTGCTCACTGACCAGCTCATTAGCTCGTGACGCTTGGCTGTACAGCCATCGCTGCCTGGGCAGTGTCGTCTTTCCTGCCTTCGCTTCCTGGTGCACCCGTCATCGGCCCTAATGGTCGACCAGTCAGAAGGATCTCCTCTCCAACGAAGAACTACTGGCGCATCGCTGTTCTCCCGTTGCTGCCGTACATGTTTCAGAATCTGCCATCTCCAACCCTGCCTAAGCCTCTACCCGCCCCCTTCGTCCACCCCACAGCGCCGCTGAAAATTCTTTCTTCGGTGGCATCGCCATATTCGGGCGTAGTCGTTGTCGGAGAGGTCCTGCCGCCGGATCCAGCCGCTATCGAGGCGGGAAACGTAACAGAGCCGCATTCAATTCGGTATCTCCGCGCGGGTCACTCTCTGCTTGGCGGTGTGTGGCTGGCAAATCGGTCGTGGAGGAAAGATAAATCCGGACCAGTGTCCTACGACTCCATGGCGACTCCGCTCGGTGATTCCATCTATGGGACGTTCATCACACAAGAGGCCGCAAGATTCGTCGAGATGCCAGAGGGAAAGTCTGCGCAGAACGCATTGATGATGTGAGTGTGAAACGAACATATACGGGAATATTCATCAATGCGTATTTTTGTAGCGGGCTCGGTACAGGCATCGCCGCTTCTGCGTTCATTCAGCACGGCCTGTCGACCACGGTTGTCGATATCGACCCTGCCGTCTACGAGGCTGCGAAGACCTACTTCGGATTCGAGCCTTCTGATCCCGAGAAAGTCTTTATTTCCGACGCACGAGGCTGGATCCTGTCGAGGACACATGCGGAGCAAACTAGCTATACTAGCGCACCGGAAGAACGTGCTCCAGAAGAAACTTTTGACATTATCGTCCATGATTGCTTTTCCGGCGGCAGTGTCCCAGCACATCTCTTTACCGTGGCATTCTGGAAAGAGCTGCAGAAAATCATGAGCCCAGACGGCGTGGTCGCTGTGGTCAGTATTTTTTATGCGCTTGTTTGGTCATGTACTGAAGTATTTGCCTCGCAGAACTTTGCTGGGAAATTATTATCGGACTCAGGCCGCTCCATTGTGATAACCCTGCAGCACGTATTCCCACAGTGCCGGGCCTTTAGCGACTATAACGAAGTACCCACCGACGAAGCACTGCACTCGACGTTCATGAACTTCGTACGTTGTTTCATCATTTCATATGGCCATTGATGACAGTTGGCATGCATCAGGTGTTTTTCTGTACTTCATCAGCACAAGATCTGACGTTCCGGCCGGCTGTCGAGGCTGATTATCTCGGGTCATATCTCCGGGAGGTCGTGCTATCGACGCTGCCCGCTCACGAAGTCAGTTTGGACGTCGTCACTCGCGGCTTGGAGGCCGACGACCTTAGAAAGTATACGCTTAACGACGTCAACAACCGGCTCGAGGGCTGGCAAAATATCGACGCGCTGCACCATTGGAAGCTAATGCGGGAGGTGTTGCCTGATGTGTACTGGGAAACGTATTGAGACTCGTGTAGCATATTCTTGTAACCTTAAGTAAGCCACCCCGTGAGTGAGACCCTATTATAACGATGTCTGGATGTCGATGAGCTTACATGTCCTCGCTGAGCCTCGGTGTAAGTGTTTGCCTAAGGCGATACTTGGTTTTCTACGGGTTTCACGGGCAGCTCTCTAGATCCGTGTTGGTCGATCTTACCTGTCCCACGCATGCTCCTTGCTCTCCCTCAGCCCCGGTGGGCTCGGCATGTATCTAAATGTCGGTGCTGTGTGGCAGCTGCTGCGCGGTGTGGCTGGCGGAAGGTTCGCGGAAGGTTTCGACGCTAAACACTTGCCAAATTAGGCTTTACACCATGACTAAGCTCGCGTCTATGCCACGCGATTCATTTTTGGCGGAGTCGGTGCAACTCAGCCGGTGCAGCACTCTCCGCTAGCCTGCCACTGCCGTCGGGTTTCCTGGCAGTGCTTCCTCGCGGGAACAATGCGCAATGGCAAAGCGGGACACTTTGTGTATAAGGCATTCCTCAGTGAGTGTCGTCCTCGGACGTGGCGTGGTAACATTGTTAGGCATGCCATTGTTCTCCTACTGGCAACTCTATCCGTCGGTCTTCTGAGTTAAGTTCATCTTATGTGAGGACATTCTGTGTCGTGAACTTTCCGTAATGAAAGCTAATGTTTACTGCTTTTAGGCTCATTGCGATGAAGCTAACAGCAGTGTGCTATATCTCGGCATGGCGCTCCGTGAAGATTGAGCACCGCCGTCCCACCACCCAACTGCTATCATTCCGTGACGAGACCACGTAAAGTAGGTTGGCTAGCTTGTGGACTTTAACAAATAGATAGCTCACATGAGCCGGTGTTCGTAGATATCCATTTTATGGATGCCTACGCTGTTGTCACACCGTGACCAACATCCCCAAATTCGTACACCTGTGGCTTTCACACTTGGTTAGGCTTATCTTTCACTGTGGTTCTCGCCGCAAAATGGAGAACACACATGCACTGCCTCTGTGCCTCTAGCTTACGTGGTTTCAGCGGACGTCTCCCGTCTCTTCGCTCTGATGACCGTACCCCGCCGACCCACAGGTCCTCGGCCTCGGCACCCCCGCCGCGGTTCCACCAACCGCACCCGCGGGCAATGAAGCCTATGCCGTCTCCCGCAGTGCACCGCCCGCGCGCAGCACGACGGACGCGACTCGGCACCTGCCTCCATCCTGATTCCTGATTCCACATACCACTTGCGACCGTATATCACGCCCACGTCCATCAGTTGGCGTGTTCTCGTTCTTTCCGAAGTTCTATGCGTGCACGGGGAGGGCGAGTCAGGTTTCCGTGTTGGGACGGGTCCACGTCTGCGGGAGGGTATATCACAGTGCGGTCTCTGGCGCGGGCGGAGCCCTCTTGGCTTCGGACCGCCATCATCTCTTGTGCATGCCTTGTTCCCTCCTAGGTTATCTCGATAGGACCAGAGTGCGTCTCGCCTGCACCAGCGGAGCTGATTCCGTCGGAGTCCTCACTTCATTTGTCCTTCCGCTCAGCGAGTGTCCCTTCATCCATGGAGACGTTGGGTGACGTCCTCGAACTTGATTCGTATAACTACCAGGTACGCCTCAAGTCGCTACTAATCATTCCGTAAAAAGTGACAATCGCTTTGTAGCGCACACTTGGGGCCTATATCAACAAGTGGGGATGGTATCGATGCTCATCTCTATTGCTCGGCCATGTATCGCTGGGCCGCATCCGCTCGCTCAATTTCAACGAGCACTCGTCCCTACCCGTTTCTGAGGCATTTTGTACTCTCTGCTCGGAAATTACGCAGAGAAGTGACCGACCGCAACTTGTGGCGTTGCATGCGCAGTGCGAATCTACCCATGGCTTCCAGGGCACTGAAAGCTGGATACTCGCCAATCTTGATAGCCTTGCCCAGCTGTCCCTCTGCATAGGCCAAAGCGTCCGACACGAGGCTTTTCTTTCCCTGCTTCAAGTGTCAACCGACCGTCTCCCCATGTTGCAGATTCTCCAACTAGATGCTGAGTTAGAGCATCTGAAACCTGGGCAGAGGCTCGATCTCTCCCTTGGAGTTACGAGGCTGTGTGCCGGGCTTCGCGCGTTGACTACTCTACATGTAACGTTTGACATCGTGGACCAGGATTGGCGACAGTTTGTATCCACACTCTCACGACTGCCTGCCTTGCGGGAGATTCGTCTTTTCACCTCATCTACGACACTCTCGATATTGGCCAGGGATGCTCATCAGGCGCCGCTCAATGGATTCAACAGGCTTCAGCTCCTAGACGTCTCGGCGCCGCCGTATCTATGCGTGCAAGCATTGCAGAGTTTCGGAGCAAATATATCCTCATTCGCTTGGAGATGCCCACGAATTACAGACGAAAATACGCTACAGCATACTCTCGTGGTGGTCGCTTCATCAACTCCCTTGACCTCAACGGCATACCCCACCCGCTGTCCTTCGCTATCTACTGCTTCCATCAACTCACTATTTATGCCACATGGAATCCCTACCCCGGTGGTAGCGATGTCAAGCTTAACGGATGTACGAATTATCATCGAGGAGACTCGTCCAACCATTTCTGCGTGGTACAGCTTACAATCCCTGTTCTCTGCGCATGCCATGCGCGTGTTCAGGGTTTGCTTACCCTACCCTCTTTACTACGCCTCCGAAGATCTCGAAGCTATGTTTCAAGCTTGGCCAGAGATCCGACATCTGTCGTTGAACCCACGGCCGTCAAAAGCCTTGTCCTCCTCGCGGCTTCCTCCCTTGGGAGTGTTGTCCTCTGTGGCAACAAGCGCACCGTGCCTGGAGATCTTCGAGGCCAACCTTGACGGGGCCGTTTTGTCCCCAAAACCTCTGCGCCGATGGGAAACCAATGTAATGCGCTTAGATCTCGGGTTTTCAGTCGGGCCAGAGAGCGTTGCTGAGTTGTCGGCAGTGAGGACGTACGTCCACTGTTTGTTCAAGGACGTGCATTTGGTGGACAAGGACTGCTCTGCTTGGGTACAGCGACTTGTCCGCACCGAGACCATGGTTTTGTGATGCATCACGTGCTTGTATTTTTTTCGATTTATCCTGCAGCGTATCTTTGGTATTCGTTCGCTCTCGTAGTGTACTTACTTATCTCTTGTACAACGGTCTTCGTCCCTCTATCTTAGCAACCAGACATTCTTGTAAACTCTAATCGACGCGTCGCGTCGCGTCGCGATCAGGTGAGTAGCACGTGATGCTGTTGATAGTTCAAAAATGCAACGAAATCTAGATGACGAGAGTGGCTTGTTGAACTGGCCATTACCTCCTCCCGCGCCCACGACAAAATACTTGTCCCGCCCTTCCTCCCCTCTTGTCTTAAACCACCACCATCGACATCGACACAGCACTTTGTTGCACATCCCCCACAAATGCCTCCCAGACGATCAGCAAGAGCGGCCTCCACAAAACCACCAACAACCGAGCCCAAGGAGGCCACAAAGAAGAAACAACCTGCAAAGGCCCCCGCACGGCCACGCAGCCAGCCCGCAAAGCGGCGAGCTCCTGTCGATGATGAATCTCGGACACCCTCGCCGCCACCGCCAGCCAAGCGTCGCCGGGCAGGTTCCAGAGCTGCGACCAACCGCGTGGCACCAGAGCCTGCAGCCAAACCCGCTTCCAAGCCCGCGGCCGCGGCCGCAACCAAGCCTGTCGCTGAACCTAAGCCTAAAAGACCGAAGGTCGTAAAAGAGCAGCGGCCCTACTTCAACCCTCTCCCCACAGCACCAACCGAGCATGCTCGTCCTGCGCCGCAGCTGTTCGGCTGGGGCGCTGGCAACTTTGGCCAGTTGGGTATGGGAGAGGACGCACTCGGCGAGTACGAGAAGCCGACACGGAACAAGGTCGTCGAGCAAAAGATGCAAGACGGCGAGTTCGGTGGCGACGAGGCTGGACTCGAGGCTGTCGCTGCTGGCGGTCTATTCACGCTGTTACTGGACGAGAAAGGCACGGTGAGTACCACGACCGATGTCATTGCGCATATATTGATGGAAATTAGGTGTGGTCTTTCGGTACTAACGATGATGCAGCTCTCGGGCGCATTACAACCAACGTTCCCGACCCCGCCAACGAGGGCGAATTCCTCGATGTCGATACACTTACCACACAGCCGTATCCGATCGAGTCATTAGTCAAGGAGAACTTCCGGACCGTCCGCATCGCAGCAGGTGATAGCATAGCTGCAGCACTGGACACACAAGGCGATCTACGTGTATGGGGATCATTCCGGGTAAGTTTCCTATCTGATTTTGTGCTCTAGACCTTTCCGCTGATGCTCTCTTGCAGTCTATGGAGGGTCTCTTAGGCTTCGGCGAGGGATCTAAGCACGAGTTCGAACCCAAGAAGGGCGATGACATCTTGAAGCTCACCAACAAGCCCGGCGACGTTGAGAAGATTAGCTCCGTTGTCGCAGGTAACAACCACCTGGTCGTGCTCACCACATACGGCGATGTCTACGCGTGGGGTGCCGGTGAACAGGGCCAGCTAGGTCGCAAAGTCATCGAGCGGCGCAAAATTCGTGGCACAAAGCCGGAAAAAATTGTCTTGGGCAATCGGACGCATAAGGCTGTGACCATTGGCGCCGGTAACTACACGTCGTTCGCTGTTGACGAGAAAGGCACTCTCTGGGGCTGGGGACTCAACAACATGGGTCAGACCGGTACTGGATACGTCAACACCGCGTTAGATAACGAAGTTGGACTCCCGAAGAAGGTCATCGGTCTCAGCACAGACGAGCTGGGAGACGACGATAAGATCATTCAGATAGCCGGCGGAGAGCACCATACGCTGTTCCTTACATCGTCCGGCAAGGTCTACGCTTGCGGCCGATCAAATGGTGGGCAGCTGGGACTTCCTCAAGATCATCCCGCGCTCCAGGGCCGTGAAATCCCGGACATGGTCGCCACGCCTACTCTGGTTCCCTTCCCGGACGAGGACGACCCCGTCGTCGACATCTCCGCAGGCATCCACAACAATCTCGCTGTCACCCGCGATGGTGCGCTGTACACTTGGGGCACCGGTCCCCAAAGCGAGCTTGGCGCAGGCGACTTGTCACAAGTGGACACGCCGAAGATGATAGTCAAGAGGGAGGGTGGCTCGTGGGCTTCTGTTGCTGCCTCGTGTGGTGGACAGCACTCTGTCGCACTGCTCCGCAAGAAGGCATAAACGTGCTTGCTATCGGGCGACCGACACTGTAACTTGTCCAATCCTGTCATCCACGTCGGTCTCGTCATGGTATTCATTCTCGCATCGTCGTCACCATCATCACCATTATCACATCCGCATCTGCTCTCTGCATCTCATGACGGAACTATCGATGCTCTTCAATTTGTATTGCTCTGTTTACGCATTGTACCATTTATTCTGTTAATCCTTTCGACCATCTAACTGTGGTACTCTGAATGCCACAGCGGATTTCTAGACACTGAGCTCTCCTGTATCTCGCTACGACACAATCTGGAGGTCACGACTGCCCTCAGCAAACTTACAATATCGCTCGAATAACATTGTGCATCACTGGGAGGCGTGGGAGAGCGTTACATCATCGTATGGTATGGACTGCTCAAAACGCGTTCTAGAGGCTGATCCAGCTGTTATCGTCTTATTGCATGCAACGGCCGCGAGGAGGACCTATAACATCAGGTAAAATCTCACAAGTTGTCCAAGACTTGACGCTGATTTTGTGGGTAGAATGCCTGTACCCACGCGAACGGTCGATCCCATCATTACTCGAATTATCGAGAAATACGACCCGGGCTCCACGCTTTCGTATGCCAATTCTTCTCACTCACAGGTCCGCTCTTCCAGCGGGAAAGACTACTTCGTGAAGACAGGCACGCCGAGTGAGAAGGACCAATTCATCGGCGAGGCTGAGTGCCTCAAAGCTATCCACACGGCCGCTCCAGGGCTTGCGCCGCATTTGCTCGAATGCAGAGTCGTAGAACCTGGCGCAGGCGTTCCCGAGCGCAGTGCAGGAAAGCTTGTTTTCGTGTCCGAGTACAAGGATATAGGCTCCCTTACAGACAGTGCGGCGCAGAAGCTTGCGAGGCGGCTCGCGGGCGAGGTGCACGCGTACAAGAGCACGAACGGCTTTGGGTTCACTGTGCCAACATTCTGTGGGCCGACGAGGCAGGATAACGGGTGGTATAGTACTTGGGAAGAGTGCTATGGCGCGCTGGTTGAAGGTTTGCTGTCGAAGTTACCTTCGAAGTATACAGAGTTGAAAAGCAAGGGAAATGAGGTGAGACAGAGGTAGGCCTCGTATAATATGTCAATCTGCGTAAATACTCACCGCGGTTTGTGACTCTAGAGTGATACCTGCACTGCTGGGTCCTCTCATCATACAACCAGTCCTGTTGCACGGCGATCTATGGGTACGTACTCGTTCGACGATGTCGCACTTTGTCCCTGCCTAACATACCTTCGTAGAGTGGCAATGTCGGAACGGATAAGAAAACCGGCGAACCGGTGATATTCGATCCATCTTCATACTTCGGACACAACGAGGCGGAGTAAGTTTTCAGCTGGAATCCCATACATGCCAGGCGTTGATAGCTTTTCAGTCTCGCTTTGTCTCGGATGTTCGGTGGCTTTCCAAGTTCTTTCCTCACGATCTATCACCAAATCCTGCCCAAGAGTGACCCCGTGGAAGATTATGAACTGCGGAGTGACCTATACCAGCTATACCACTACTTGAACCATACCGTTCTGTTCGGGGTAAGATCCGATGTCACCTAACTTTGTTCTTGGACACTGACCAAACTGTTTCCCACAGGGTGGATATGCATCGAGTGCACGCGATAAGATGGATAGACTTTTGAGAGCGTTCCCAAAGCGGGATACGTAGAACAGAGAGCCCAAGTATTAGGTCAGTGCTGTAAGTTGACGAGTCGTCGCAATACATGGCATTTCCAGCTTCATACATTCTTCTATGCTACTGTGCTCTAACCCCTAAGTCGAGAATAGCATCGAGACGCTTCCAGCAGCGAAAGAGACATCAATGAGCGGCGGCCACAATGACGTTAGGAGTTTGGCCCGGGAGTCTCGTTCCCATCAGTGGCACGCGTCGCGTCGTGGGTCGGATATAAGTTGCTCGCTTGCCTCATCCCACTTACCTTTGTACCCTCACCACCAAACCTACCTCTACACTTACAAAATGCCGTCCACGGTCAGTTAGCGTCGTAATTGTGAAGTATTCAATCATCACTGGCTAACTTATGTCTCCGTAGTCCCTCATACCAAAAGGCTATACATTCATGAATCCCTCGGCGATGATATCGAAGAGGGCATTTGATAGATTTTTTGAAATACAGGAGAGTTCGGATAACCGTAACCCTGATGATTTCAAAATTTACATCTACAATGGTATGCCAAACGATGATCTTCGTTCCTATTATTTGATTGAGCTGATAACGAACTAGATTATTTTGCATACGCGCAGCTGGACCTTGTCGACACCGAGTTGAGTGCGATACATGCGAAGATCGCGAAGAAGAACTGGGACGAGGCGTATGTTCTGCTGGAGGGGTTGACCGCGTTCTTTGGCTTCGGGAGTTGTCTGTGGTGGCCCAGTCAGTCACCATTTCCTTGATCTCGCGGTACCATCATTGACTAGGACTTTCTAGTGATCGATGACGGTGAACAAACATGGCTTACCGACCGAGTGTACGGCGCGTCGCTCGTCACCGTGCTGCGCGCACTCAAGAAAGAGGGTCGGCTCGACGTCGAGCACTTCCCTTCACTTGAATTCCTACTGAGAGAAGGCGCTAGATGGGACAAGAATATGCCTTGTAGACGAATTGAATATGACGCCGTCCTCCGCGGAATCGGGGAGAGACTGTTTGCGAACAAGTCTGCTGAGACTCTAGCACTTGAAAAGGCGCGTGTCGAAGAGTGGATGAAGACACTCTCCGAGGAGGACCAGGAAGAGATACGCAAAGAGATGGAAGGCGATGATAGTGATGAGGAGGACGAGGAGGAAGTTGCTGAGGAGGATGAGAAGCCATGGTGGAATGAAGGAACTGCGTACGAGGACTTCAAAAGCACTGACCTAACGCTGAGCCGGGTCTGGAAAGAATACCGGGACCATCTGCGTATGTACCCTAGCATACCGGCGCGCGGGCCGCCTTACTGGGACCTGACCGAATGGTCTGATCAAGACAAGGCTCCGTTCCTCTTCGAAAATATGGCTAAAATGGATTAATCTCACGCCTCCCCACGCGCATCGAAGTCCACAAAAGAAAGATTCCAGATTCCATACTCCAGGTTCCCAATGTACACATGATGTTCACTATGTACCGCAATGATGTTGTAGACACTTATCGAGGCTTTGATTCAGGAAACCTCACTACGTGTAAGTCATCTGCAGCCGGCCGACGATGTACTTCTCGGTCGTGACAGGCTCGTATTTCGCCGCACGTTCTGGCCCGGAGCAGGTGGGCAGGCAGGAGATTTCGGCATCGAAGTTCGGGTTGCAAAAGAACGCGATAGACTGTCGCGCGGCTGTGATGCCTTCTGTATCGCTGATCTTCTTTGCTGGGGGAGCAACTACTCGGTGTAACGTCGAGCGCAGGACGTCGTTGCTCCAACGTGCGAGGAGATCGCCAGCATTGACTACGATGGAACCGGGCTATTACAAAAATCAGCCAATGGTCAACGTTCATTCAGAACCGGATCAACGTACGATTGGTGGTGCAGCCTGGTATTCAAGGGTGTGAGGGTTCTGCACTTCAAGACCGCCGACCTGCACGATAGTACCCTAGTGAGAAGGCGGTCCACGATGATAGGACGAGTCCCGACATACTGAATCCTGGAACAATAGCGTCAAAGTGCCGTAGTCTGTTCAAAATCATAAGAACCAAAAAAATTGGTCTTCGCGGATGCACCCACCTGAATGCGCACCCGCACGAGCTTGGCCGTCTTGCCTCAACAGGCTCGTCTTAATCGGCGGGTAAGAAAGTAGCCTCAGGTTATGGCATTGCTGATCAATCTTCTTGTCGAAGAACGTCTCGTCCAGGTTCAACCCGAGCGCAATAGCACGCATGACATATACATGAAGATCATGGCATGTCTGGTAGAGGTCCAGCATGGTTTGCTTGAAGCGCGGTGCATCGCTCTCCTGAGGCCATTGGTTCTTCCAAGTCTCGTCCCAGTCTCGTCCGATTTCCATGCTCTCTTTGAAGTCAGGAGCTTTGGCGCGTAATTGGGCTATCTCGTTAGGGTCGGCGGACTGTGTTACTCGTTCGCGGCCAATTCGGACATAGCCACGGTTTGAGCGGGGATCCTCCCATGCCAGCTTATCCTACACAAACATGGTTATCTATGAGTTATTTGTAAAGACATGGTAATCTGTATACTCCAAACCTTAGTCTCAGTCGGCAGACTGAAGAATTCTGCGCTCTGCAAGGATTAGATTAGGGACACGGGGACACTAATCTTCATCAACATACCTTTTGAAAAGCGTTCTTGACGGTGCTATCCGGTATACCGTGCTTATCGAGATAGATAAATCCGACTTCCTTGAAGCCGCTCACAATTTCCTCGGCCGTCTGCTGCTTCTCAGCATCATTCTTCGCCTTCAAGAACTTGCTGAAGTCGATGAGAGGAATACGGAATGAAGGCGCCTTCAATCGAATTTAGTTGAAACTCTTGGGCTACAAAGACCATACCGAGGACTTACATCCGAGACAGTCGCGAATCCGCGTCGACGTCGTGCACGCGATGTCGACCACAACGAGCGCGTAACGGGAGCTCCTATACACGTCCTCGAAGAAGTTAACCGCAAGAGCAACATTATTCAAGGGACGTCCTTTCTTTGAATCTAGAAGCAGGGGAGTGGGCTGGAAGCAAGGAGGACGAGGAGACTTGCATCGTTATGACCGGGCCAAGTGGTCGTTATCAGGAGAGCGCACCGGCAACTGCCGACGCCGTGCCCGCGCACCTTCAGCCTGATACACTCGTATCTTAGAACCATCGTCCTAGAAGATAACGCTTCACGACAACACGACCAAGTCAAACCTTTGGTAATAGATCCAGCGCTAGAACTTATCAAGGTATGCTTTAGTGCATTAGTTCGTGGAACAATAACAATCATTTCGTCTAATTTCGCAACGGTACTTACTGCAGCAACAGGCAAAGCTTGAGTAATACGCATTGAAATGGCTCATCCCGGTTAGCCTTTCCAGTTGTATCATATCAGCGAGCAGAAATGCTGATAGAAATTGTGTAGAACTCCCAACACGCGTTCTCCAATCCCCGAGATTGCCACAAGAGATTCTGGACATCATCGTCGATCAGGTCCAAGACAAGCAGGTCATCAAAGTACTCTCCCTAGTATCGTCGCACTTCCGGAAATCAACGCGCAGTATACTACTCGCTACAATCCGTCTCAGCTTCCCTCTCACTGTCAGCATGAACGGTTTTCTGAAGCATATCAAATGGGCCTTCTGTGTCAAAGTCTTAACCCTGGAAGGGAAGCGGAACATCCTCTCGGATGGTAAACCAGCGCTACAGCTTCACAAGGATCTTCTTGTACACTTTCCAAGGGTCGAAAACCTCACACTATGGGACTTTCCGGCATTGGACTGTCTTTGGCCGTCCTCCCCTTCTGAGGCTACGCCGTGCTTTCCAACAGTCAAAAAGCTTTGTCTATACACCATACATTCATCCCAGTTTTCTTCGATCGCTCGATTCATAGCGTCATTTCCATCCATTGTGAATTTGCTACTTCATGATGTCGATTGGGACGCGAATGACGACGACGAGGATGATTTCATAGATAAGATGCCCCAGCCCCATATTCGTGTATTGGACATGTGGAATTGTCGCGCAGGGACACTCAATAATGTTCTCTTCGCGGACACTGGAGCTGTGGAACTACGCGAGGTATTGATTCATACGCACAGTACTTCCCACGCAGCGGATTGGAATGACGTGTTGGAGCGAGCAGGATCGCATCTCGAAAAAATTTCGCTTCAGCATATCGGTGAAAGTAAGTGGGCTAATCTACTTCACATTTGGATCTCATGTTTGTCTCAGGTGAACCGTCGCCTTTCAACCTGCAAGAAAATACATGCTTGAGCACGGTTTCGATGTCGTTTGGCGTTGACCATCGCATCGACTGGGTCTCACAAACGCTTGAAAGCGTACAGTCGCCCAAGATCAAACGCATCGAGTTGGTAAACTACAAGATCGGCTGGCGTCCTCAAGATCTCGAGTTCATAAATCTAGAACGAATGAACGAGAAATTCGCACGAGAACGATACCAAAGCTTGCAGAGCTTTATGTTCTACATGGTTGACATCGGCCCGGTGCGACTCGGACCCACTGAGGAGGACGAAGTCATTACGCAGCGCCTAACGACTATCGTCAAGGCCCGATTACATAAATTGAACGAGCGAGGTATCCTGCGCGTTCAGTGTCTCTTACCCCTGGTAGATGAGGTTCGGACATTCGACATCGTTCGTGGTCTTTGTATTATACTGACCTCTTACAGGATCAATCGCCGCCACCCGACGACGCATAGCTCTGTCCATGGTAATCACGGCCATCAGGCGACCTTGTATTCGCAGTGAGTGACTTTGGCAGTCAATGCGACCATGCATATGTAGTATGTACTGTACTGTTCCAGCCGCCAGCGTACAAGTCTGTCAATGTAAACGCGCAGTCGTCGGGCGTTCACCGAGATCATATATTTGACAGCGAGGAGAGATGTACGCAGCTAGTGCTTTCCCTCTCACTTCCATCTGTATTCGAATACCTGTGTCTCACTGTTCGTGAGTGTTAACTCTTGTTTCTATCTGACTGTAGTATATCTTACGATCAAGTTCGGATTCTGAAAGGATTCAATATGGTGGCAACGCTGAATGAGTCTGCCCCTTTATTACACGAACCACCGCCCCCATATACCATTGTCGCTGGCGCACCAGTAAACAAGCCACCAAGCCAGCTGAGCGACTCCGAGTCTCAAACCCGTAGATCTCAAAGATCTTTGAGTTTCTTACTCGGTATGTTGATTGGTGTCCTGGTTGCGACAACTCTTCTCCAGATCACCACTTTCTCTGTCTGGAAGGGTTCGCTGGACCCTGAGACTCTGGAAAGGCTTCGTCGAGAGTTTGCAGAAGACGAACGCCATCGGGTCGCTCTGCGGGAGAAGTGGGCTCGAGAGGACCGGACACGCTTGCGCAAAGCGCAGCAGTGGGAAGTTGAGCGCCGCAAGCACGAGGAAGACAAGCGACATTGGGCTGAGGAGCTCTCTCACACCCTAGGCGGGCTGTGGATCAATTCCCGTCCCAGTGATCAGTGCATTGCTTATGGAACTCGTGAATATACTGCGACACTCAACGAGATTTCCGCGTGTCAACGGGCCCCTCTGGCTGCTCACGGTCAATTAGTGACAGCTCAACAGTGCGAAATCGAACAAGTAGTGAGTTGAATTTGTGGCGAACAACCGAGTCATAGTTGAGATAGCATTGCAATCCTACAGGGCCGTGGCCTCAAAGTCGTAGGTCACTTCGACGTAAACTTCGATGAACCGGCGTGCCGGCCTTATTGGGGCTCCACGTACGATAAAGTGAGCAAAGAAACCTTTAAGACAAACGTTGAGAAATCTGAGCATATGCCTTAGGGATGTGTGACTGCTGGGAGGGACAGTGGATTGCACGTACGTCGAGGACCTGAGTGTTAACTGTGCCTTAAATTCGATCTTGATTACTGTCTGCCAGCGTGTCGAGTCTCGCCTTTGGGGTATACGCTGGGGCGACGACTGGCAACAAATGTGTGACACTACCCCCGCAACGATCAACGGCATTGAATTTGCAGAGCCGACTCGATGCGAACACAGGGTAGGTGAATGAGGGTCTTCCTGTCGATAATCTATGCTGATTAGTATGCGATAGGGCATCTTCTTTGGCATGGTCGGGATTTTCGAATATCCCGATCCCAGTTGTGGCTGGAATTCCTTGAGTGGACTGGAGGAACGACATCGGATGTGGAATAAATCTTGTTCTTCTCGTAGCACCGGCATTTGTACGAAATCGTGACAGGAATTTTGTATGGACTGTAACACCAGTTGTTGTCCTTTTCTTCAATGAAATTCCGGTGTTGTTCGTGGTTGTAGTATTTGCTTTTCACTATTGTCATAATCAGATGTCGCATATGTCCTGTGTTCCGTGGTATATATTCAGATACGGTACAAGTATCGTCAAAAGCGAGACACACACCACGGGCATGCCGCGGTTTCCGCGTGAGGGGAGAGCCCACGGAATTATCCGGGGCGTGCTACCTTTTGAGGAAGGATCGGTGGGAAGAATTTTGGACCAACAGTTAACATATTAGGATACATTTGATACAATTTCCCGTACCCGGACCAGTCGAGGGATATTTGTCATATACGTGCACCGGAAATGGTAGAAAAGGGTAAAATATCTCTGATCTGTCCCTGCCCCGGAAAGTCTTTGGACGGGCAAAATCTCTCAGCGCTTTCCGCGGATCTGAATGCCGCCGGATGGGTATGATATCCATAGACTTTTGACTACATCAGATTAGATACTTTCCTAGCCAACAAAATTCAAGTTATATCTAACATAGCATCAAGATATCCTCTTGTACATCAGGATAACTCTACTCAACGGGATCGTGCCCTCGATTCGAATGCATCACGCACTACGATCCATATTGCTATCATGACTATCAGGTAAGACGATAGACGAACAAGACGGTGCAGCTACGCGGTATCTGAGTGACAGTACGTGCTCGTAATTTATTCAAGAACTTACCAAAGACACAATCTTCCACCTCTGCTTGGGTAAGGTTGCACCTGGAGACGCAGGCCTACCGCTGCCTAGCTGTTGGGCTTGCCACACGATCAGCACAGGTACCGTATTAGCATCTGTGGTGGCTGTCGCAATGAGGAATCGATCCTGTAGCTCGTTCCGCGGGTCTAGCTGATGGTGTGCCGCTACCGCTAGGACCTTAGACCGACCTGCTTCTGTTAGCGCTGCCATATACGCCGCCCACGATGTGCCGCTTACTTTCGATATCGAGGATCTGACGAGATCCGCTACTTTTGTCATCAAGGGACCACAGGTGAGGAGTACCCGTTGCACTTCCTGTCAGCAATGCGTGTCCTCCGTGGACAAAACGCACAGGCGTTGGATACATGTCGCCCATTTCATGTTGGAGGGGCGCGGCACCAGCGCGATCTTGTCCCTGTAGGCTGTAGACATCAAATCCTGTCACCATATTGGATACAGCCAGGTATCGCCCATCGTCCGAAAGGCTCGAGTCAGCGCTAGACCTACAGTTTCAGCATCAGGCAGTGTAGGCAAGAAACTAGTACCTACATGCAGCCCGCGTACGGAGGTATTGTTCGAAGTCGCGTCCAATCGGCACTGTCTACTAGGCTAGATAACGAACGTTATTTGACTGGTCGAGAAATCGATGTGAAAGAAATAATGCTTACACGACACCGTGGAACATGTAGGATATGAGTAGAATATGCTTCTTGTCCAGATCGCTCCAATGTAAACCGGTCACGATCATCTCCAGGTCTCGATTCATAGACGTCGATGGAGGTCCATCCAATGTAGTGAGACGAGTAATATTACCTAGGGGGATCAAATGGAGTTAAGAAACTTATGAAAATCTTCAACGTACCTTCGCTCATTTTCCACACCTTTGTCTCATGCTTTGCGCCTGATGCAAGTCGACGTTGACCGTCCAGAGCAATTCGCTCTACTGCAAATTCATGTGCACGATAGCCACCTAGCGAAAGCTGATGCGTCTAGACGCGACTTTGAGCGCTGTAATACTATAATAACGCAACACAAAGCAACTCACAGTAAAAGTTATAGTCACGATGGTGCCATCTTGCATCCCGCAGTGTAATTGAGTTGCAACCTTCCATACGACGGATAACACCGGGCAAGACCCCACCACGACGTGCACCAATTTATTTGTGGGAATGGACCAGACGGATAGTTTGCCGTCTAAGCCGCCGCTGGCTACGTAGGACCCGCTGGGACTAAATGCGAGACATGAGATACCATTTGTGTGGGATCCTCCAAATCGCCGTGCTTGTTGATAATGGAGGGGCATTGGGTGCACGCAGGACACAGAACAGTCAGTAAAAATCAGCGCGAGGCTTGAAGACGCGATAATAAGGCAACAGATACATACTCCGAGTCTCCGACATACGGGATCTCACGCCTAGATACAGCGACGAAATGACAACTACTGTACGTGTCTTCGAAATCTGATTAACCCACTACCTTCAATCCCCGATCAGCATAAAGTCCGAGTTAGGCACTGGCCTTTCACCGTTTAGTCTTTACCTTTGCCCATTTCTCCGTGACCCACGAAGGCTGTTGGCGCGTTGGGGTCAGCGTGAGGCGCTTCCCATCTTCACGCTCGTAGTTCAGCGGAATCGGCTTCCATATGGTCGTCCCGTTGGCATGGTATGTCCACAGCCAAAACTGGCTGTTCCCGTCGTCGAGCCGGTTGTAGAATACGTCGCCGATCTCTAAATCGCTGCGAGAGGATAGATCGGGAGGGTGCCTCATCCTTTTGCCCGAGGATGCTTCAAACCAGGTTGCACTCTTGCTCGCAGATCGCATGTACGACTGGAGAGGATATTAGGCAGGGTCCAAAAGATACCGGATCAGATCATAGCTCACCTTGACGATTCCGTCCATTGAAGGCGTGGGTTGCACCTTGTTCTTGCGATGAGACGTCGATGGGAGCGCAGGATTCGAGGCAGGGACATAATGTGAGTCGCATATACCTACGGCAGGCGTAGAAGAACGCGTTTGTACAGCCGCAGGTAGCTGCGTGGGCGGAGAGCCTCGCGAGGACGAGGTACCGTGGTATACAAGACGGGCAGAGCGCTCTGGAAGCGCAACCTGCGGGGATATAGAGCCCTCGTCTACATAGATATTGAGTGTGAGTGGACGTTACGGAGAACAACAAGCCTTGAACGTGTGATGCTTACCTCTAGTATCATCTGGGAGATTGACCGCTGGCGACTGAGTAGCCCGCGCGACGGACGGGCGTGGTGGATATGTGAAAAGCGATGATCCAGCAGTTTGCGTAACTCCCGGCGGTGGCGTTGTGCGAGCTCTCGACGGCATGGGCTCACCGGTGACTGGGTGGGGGAGCATAGGATACTCGGGTCCTATAGATTGAGCGCGGGTTATGGGTGCAGGGAACCTTGCCCTGACCGGATTCGTCGAGTGCATGCTATGGGCCGGGCGTTGCAACAGGACGAAATCCGAGCCGATAGGTGAGGGCGAGTCGCCGCCGCCTCCAGAAGGCAAATCTTGGAGGGATGTATCTTGAAGGATTGCGCTGAGCGTAGCAATGCTAGCAGACACGTTCTCCTGCTTCATGCTGCCTCGAGATCAATATCTCAGTAAAAGCGACAGCTAGAAATGTTGACTTACGGTAAGTTAAATCGCCGTAGAACCATGGGTATATAAGAGTTACTCTGTCGAAGAGGATACGGGGATGTATATTCCAGATATGTAGTCCTCTTCGGGCTCACGGCCTTGCTTGCTGAGAAACTATAGGTGGGAGAAGCGGAGGCTCGCCTGAGCCCAGTGGACTGTCCGACGAACTTGAAGTAAACAAAAATTATGACCGAGAAGGCCATACAGAACTGAAGCGTCCTATACCAGTTAGTCTCAATGACCAACAGCCCCGCCAACTTGTTTGATGCAGGAGGTTGGACGAGTCGAAATAAATCACTGAGTACCATGGTCCTGTGTCTAAAAGCAACAAAAGACAATAAGGACGTCGTTCGTAAAGAGGAGAAGTTATATAGGAAGGGACTTCAGTACGAAGAAGGATTGTGGTCGACAGATCGACGCGTGGAATGTGGGCGCTTGATGAGTCGGACCTTTAATCTCTACAACTCCGCGCTAGATTGCAACTCATTGCACTTTGGCACGTCTAGCCTCCTTCTGGGAGTAGTAGGAGAAAGTCCATTATCCTCTCCAACTGGGCATCCTTGTCTGCACAAGGCCGAATCAGGCTGCCTTTCTATTTCTCGTACAGCCTATCGCTAACCGTGTACTCACATCATTGGTGCGGCTCTTCTCGTGCAGTTCCGTGATCAATGGCAAATCTTTGAAAGAAAGCGAGGCAAAGGCAGATCACACGGCATGTCAGGTATGCTTTCTTGGTAGGCGCAATACCGATTCGTTTCTCACCGTTCATTGTTCGAGTTATGGAATTTTACCCTGTGCGTGTCAAAGCTTTTGACATATATCAAATAATGTGGCGCTGCCTAGACGTGCATCCCACATGCATCACCCATTGGTCCCTACAAGTGGGTCCCATACACCCTCTCTGGTAAGTTTCTCATATGTCCATGGCTCCACGGAAGATCAGGCGACATCGTCCAGTGAATGCTCAGCACAGTCTCGGATCTTTCGGGATGAATTAAGCCGTATGGAGTCTCACCCGAGCCTTGTCGTATGTTGCGCCCCGGTGCGGAATGTTGATAGTCTAGGATGATACGCACAAGGTCCGCACTTTGTACCTGACTTCCGCGACTCTCGGGCCATTCTACGTCCAGATTATCCGGCGCAGAGCTGAGTACTCCCAACGTCGCAGCTAGGTTCTTGTTCCCTCAAGCTCAATTCCGAGGGGTGCTATTTATCCCCTTCAACTTACAGCTGGAGAATTTCCAGTACGAATCTCCTTCGCAATGCCACCCAAAGTCAGAGTACGTACAGCTTTTCATACACTATATGACACTCTCAAAATATACTAATCCATATCCTTGCTCCAAACAATACACAGTTGAGGCTGTCGTTCACGATGTCCGGTATCTCATTGATAGTCGACTCCGAGCCAGAGCTGGAGTTGCTTCTCAGGCAGGCAAGGCTGTCTGAGTCTTTCAGGGGTAAAGCCAGCGAACTCACGATTGAGGGCTCCTCCGTTATGCCGGCCAAGACGATTCGTGCCGTGCTGCTGGCGCTGCCGAACATCTCCAGCCTCATACTTACCACCCCGTGCTCAGCACCCGATATAGTCTTCCTCGGTGTGCAACTCAGCAAGCTTACCCTGCTCAAGACGAATCTGCCTCATGCTGTCCTGGTGGATTTCATCCGGAGGACGCCCACCATCCGCTTCCTCACTCTCGGTTGCTGCGGAAACGATCCGCCGTGTGGCCTGCGTATCCTCGACTTTCGACGCATCGAGCAGCTCATCGCTCCTCTGGAATGCATCAACGGGATACTGTATACAACTACCGTTCTCAGTTGGCTTACAGCCAAGAAATGTTCTGAGGCCCTCTGCAGACGTCGACCTCCCCAGCTCATTTACCCGCGTTCCTCCTCTCTGACGGACCTCTTCCTCGATTTTTCCCTCGACGATTTTGGCTTCATGAATTCCATCGTGAAATCAGCACCCTGTCTCATGCGACTAGAGCTCGTTGAGTATAATAGCCCGACGGTGCGTTTTCTCGACACTCTCGCTGATCGTTCCGGTTCTGACAAGTTAACAGCGTCGTGCCGCGCCTACGCGCAGACTGTGGAACAATTTCCCACTCTGGGCAGGCCTCCTCCAGCAGCTCATCTGGCTGAGGTCTCTCAAGCTCACAACTTCGGCGCGCATGGTCTCGCATGGAGGGTCGTTGTCGGACGAGAGGGCTCTGATAACCCGATGGCTCACTGGACGCCGTAAAGCGACAAGCGGGACGAAGTTTCACCCTGCTCTCCTCGAGATTGGCATCCTCTACGCACTGAAGCGAAACCCTCGTAGTGGCTGGCTCAGTGGATGGAGGCGCGATGGTGAGGACTGGATTAGGATCAGACACCTCGGACCAGACCTTACTTGTGGTGCAGACATCTGAAATTCCGTTGCGTACATGTTCATAACCTCAGATAGCTTATTCATACGGCCATTTGTAGTACATATTGAAGGTCAATACTCGCGTATCTACAATGTATGTAAAGAAGAGAGAAAGTGTACCAGAAATGCTTCCAGAATCTCGAGAAAGCAGGCGGTCCAGCTTTGGTCTTTACGTTTTGCGTTATAAATCGGCCGTTCATGGTCCGCATCACGCCACGATATGCTACGAACTATACTGAGTAGCATGAGAGAGAGGACTGCTATGGTACGAGAGTAACCCGCGTGCCTCGAGCGACCTAAACCGTGGAGCACGGCATGAAACACCTGGCATAGCCAGTCATACAGTGATAAATACCACCTTGAGACGGAGCCTTGAGACATGAGCAGTGGCTCGAATCTAGGACGATTCTGTACAACCTATAAGTTATAGAAAATCATCTTATTTTGCACTGACCTCCGGTAAGGTGTCATCACTCAATAATGAGCTAAGCACCGTGGATGAAAGGCTGGACGTCCTTGTGTGGGTTTGTTGGAGTAGATTGACTGAAACTTCATGCCTAGCCTGTGTCGTCGATGCAATGAGTATCGTCGAGCTTATCGATACCCGATTCCTTACCTGGTCGCACAGTGCCGCATCCTGTAGCTCAATGTCTAACGTGGGGCGACATTGTCGTTCATGGGACTCAAGGACATCCGAAAGGAGTACCACATCCTTTAGAGCCTCCGCAACACATTCCCTCAAGCTAGGCTGTTCCTCTTCAAGCATGAGCAAACGCTCTGCTAGCTGATCGAGCGTATGTGCTAATTGGTGAATGGTCTTCTCGCACGCTTGCACCCGTGTCGTCAGAATTTGGATGTTCAAAGTTGCTAGCCTGTCGTGACCTTTCCTGTATATGTGAGAAGCGTTGGAACGGAGGATTGAAAGAATATATTTGACCTTGATTTGGCGTACTAGGCCCTTCCGTTTCATCGGTAACAGAGACTGTTGGGTGCCGGTTAGTACTCGCCATTTATCCCAGGCTGCTATAGAATGAACCATCTGTTTGCATCTCTGTATATACGTCTGTCCTTTTGGATGCTGCGTTGATCTGGTACGAGGAAACTCAGTCGGGTTAACGGAGGCAAATAAATGTAGGGCGTACCCGGTGTACGTCAACGCGAATAGTTGCAATCGCGCGTGCACACAGATATCTTGTTGGAGCTCGCGCACGTCAATGCCCGGTATAAATGCGCACTGATGTTCCCGACTGATCATTCCGAAAACACTCCGCTTCCCGGTGCAGCTGGGTACGAATGAATGAGGTTCAATGGAGGTATCAGTTGTCTCATGGATACTTACATTAATCCTATTTACCGCAAATTCTAGCCAGGAATAGATTAAACGTGCGTGAGTATGTGTGACAGTGGCAGCCGCACTGCGTGAGCCATCGACGAAGTTTCAAGAGTTCAACGTTCATGCGTCATGCGCGGAGCTGCAAACTTGTCGGATAAGGTCTCAGACGCCGTGGATAACTGCTGTTATCCTGAGCGGACCTTAGAGTTTAATGCCCCGAGTAGCAGATTGACGCAACGGTCCGCATTCACCGCATGCGGGCGCGACAGTATGCGTCCTAGCGCCCGCATCATCTTTGTCCTGTCCTGCACTTGTTACGCTAGGTGTTTCAATTCATGTTTCCGGGGAGCAAGTATGCCCCCCAAAAATTATAAAACTGTACTCTGCGACTGCTCTACTTGCATCAGAAATACGATTGTCGATGACCATGGTCATGTTCAAAGGGGAACATTCCAGCGTCCCGGAGTGGCTCAGCAACATCGACAGCAGGATCTTTTACGTTCCAAAGAGGAAGAAGAGCAAGCAGGAAACAAGATACTGCTCCAGAGTTTTATGGAATCGCCGCATCAAGATTACACCCTAGGTGTGCGCAACCGGGACAAAATATCCAACGCCGCAACATCCAGTCGAGTTTCTGACAATAGTGCTACTTTTTCTGCGCCACCGGTAAGGCTTTAAACACAGTCATGTTGCAACGCAAACTGATATTCGTCTACTTTTTTAGTCAAGAGACCCGAGATCGACAGCGTCCGATATCGACATGGACCTGAATGATGCACATGAAGACGAAGACGATGAGGTGAGTATTTAATATCTTTCTCATTTGTTGTGCCTTACGCTCTCACAGGAAGAGCTATTGTCGGCTAGCTTTCGTAGCGTTTCTGCACTGCAGTCGCTCTTGGCTCATAAAACCCGC
Source organism: Pleurotus ostreatoroseus (assembly GCA_005298045.1). Lineage (NCBI taxonomy): Eukaryota > Fungi > Basidiomycota > Agaricomycetes > Agaricales > Pleurotaceae > Pleurotus > Pleurotus ostreatoroseus. The sequence goes on along the minus strand of SWBT01000464.1, from coordinate 96,500 downwards.
CTCATCCCTCGCTCTCCTTCGCTTGTATTCGAGACGACGCCTCGGACTCTCGAAGATCTCCCCAGCAAGCTTGTTCTCAATCATAAGTGCAACCAGGGTGTAATCGACGTGAAGGAATGGATATGCACTAGCGAGAAGGCTCTAAAGCAACAGAATATGCCACAGGATAACGACTTACAAGGCCGTGTGCGCGCACTTCTTCGACAATTCAAGGAAACGGCATCGCGTATCGAAACGCTTATTTCGCTTGCATGGGAGGGAGAGAAACTCAAGGCTGGGTTATATAATGGCAAGCGCGAAGGCGTTGATATGGCCATGATAGAGGTAACGGGTACGCATACAATCTCTATGAATCAGGTTTGTCACTGACAACATGCCAGAGCGATGGTTTGCGCCTCGTAGGATGAAGCAGCCTTTTCTTCTCGCGGCACTTCTACTAGCAATCGTGCTACACGCGCTGTCAACTGTGTCTCGCCCGGAAGTCAGCTACGTTCTGGCTACCATCAAGGTCATCATCTACGGCGCCTTCGTCTTCGACTCTACTGCCGGGTCTTCTCTCACGGCTGCCCAGGCACATCTCCTCCGCGGAATTCCCACCGACATTCGGACGATTATCAAGGATATGGAGCTAGAGCCGGACTACACCCTCTATGCTTGCTGTCCGCGATGTCTAGCCCTTTATCCTCCAGATCCTTCATTGCCCCAAACACCATACCCTCGTTCGTGTTCTCATCGACCGGTCCCCGGCGGCCCTCTTTGCGGTGCAAGTCTTGTTCGTAGGGAGTCTGATAAGGGGAAATGGGTACCCATGAAGACATTCGCGCTGCAGAGTCTGAAGGCGTGGCTAGGCCAGCTCCTCTCACGTCCTGGGATTGAGAAACAGCTAGAGAAGTCATGGGCCAGCTCGTCAAGCTCAACTGTCTGGACGGACATCATGCAGGCACCCGCAATTCAGCAGCTTGTCGGCCCCGACGGCCGTACTTTGTTTTCTGTCCAGCAGCACGGATCATTGAACCTTGTCTTCAGCCTCTTCGTCGACTGGTTCAATCCCTTCGGCAACAAGAAGGCGGGGAAGTCACATTCAGTAGGCGCTATCTACATGGCATGCCTGAACCTCCCTCCCGAGCTCCGTTATCGAACGGAGAACATCTATCTCGCCGGAATCATCCCCGGGCCGCACGAGCCCTCTCTGGAGCAGCTCAACCACTTTCTTGGCCCCCTTGTAGATCAGCTTCTTGCCCTATGGCTCAATGGTGTCTACCTCAGCAGGACAGCCGACCGTATCACAGGCCGTTTGGTCAGGGCTGCGATGATCCCTCTAGTCTGTGATCTCCCTGCCTTGAGGAAAGTGGCTGGGTTTGCCGGGCACTCGTCTGGGAAACACTTCTGCTCGTTCTGTCGCCTCCCTAAGTCTGATATCAAGAATCTTGATCGAAGCTCGTGGGCCAGGAGAACCTGGGCCGAACATCTCGACATTGCGACTCGCTGGCGCGATGCGCAATCCTCTCAGGAGCGCGACGAGATATTCGAAGAACACGGCCTTCGATGGTCGGAGCTCCTCCGTCTACCGTATTGGGACCCAACACGATATTCTCTCGTCGATGCCATGCACAATCTCTACCTGGGGGAGCTGCGACATCATTGCATGGAGGTCTTGGGCATCGACGTGAAGGAAAGATCGACTGATTCGAAGATCAGACCTCACGACCCCGAAGAGCAAGCTACCTGGCTGTCCCGAGCCGTGGAAGGTATCAAGAACGGGTCTACTAACGCTCTAAACGGTATCCGAAAGGGTTATCTCGTGGCAATCGCCGATCGCAATGGCGTAACACCGCCGGGAACCTCTTTCGCTAAAAAGAACTATATTGACGCACTACTTCAATGGGTACGTTTGATCAGTCTCAATAGTGTTGTTACATGCTAACCTCGATCATGAACAGTATCCAAAGCACAAGAGTGACATTGCGGTCCCTCCTGTGCTTGAGGAACCCACCAGGGACTTTCACTCAGACGATCCCAAGGACTGGTCGAAGCTTCATCTCCTCGATGCCCGCATACTACAGACTATTCGAGAGGACATCAAAAACACATCTATGCCTTCGTGGTTGCAGCCTCCGCCCGCTAATTTTGGAAGTCCGAGCCACGGCAAACTCAAAGCAGCACAGTGGCGTACTGTATGCACTGTCAATATGATCATTACTCTCGTTCGTATCTGGGGAACGTCAGGTGAAGAACGTGCAACAAGCCGAAATCGACGTCTCTTGAACAACTTCATGGATCTGGTGCTTGCGGTAGATTACGCAACTCGACGATCCATGTCCTCAGCTGAAGCCGCTAATTTCGATGCGCACATCATGCGATATCTTGAGGATCTCCGTGATGTCCTGGATCATAACCTAGTTCCAAACCACCACTTATCGCTCCATTTGAGGGAATGTCTCGAGCTCTTCGGACCCGTACATGCATGGTGGGCATTCCCCTTCGAGCGATACAACGGCCTTATTGCACAGCTGAAAACGAACAATAAAAGTGGTACGCACGCAATTTGCATGCAAAGATAGTAGATACTGACATTGAAGTCTAAGCTGAGATGCCGCTTACATTTCTGCGATACTTCTGCATCGGGTCCAACTTGCGCTGGCTAATGTCAACGCTGACCTGGCCTGATGTGCAGTATTTCGGGGATATGCTCCGCGCATACAACAATTCATTCGGTGATACTATGCGCGGGATCTTTACCGGAGCATCGTCACAGTCCGCGCAGGTTCTGTATGACAAAGGCGCGGAAAGCCGTCTCCCTCAAGATATCTTCGACGCCCTTCTGGAGAAGGTCAACGGTGCTACTTCCACCTTTGTCTCATCTATGTCGCATGCTATCCGCCATGGGGGACATGCGCTTTCCAGAAACGCTCAATTCATCAAGAAGACTACCGTGAACTCCACAGGTCATTCGTACGCCACGGCCAAGGGAGGCCCGCGCAACTCTTACGTTGTCTTCAAGCGGCCTGGCGAGGTCGAACTTGGAGCCGGACAGATCGACAAGATATTTTATCACAAGCGTTACGACCCGCGACTGGCGAGGGAAGTAACAGAGACCTTCTTTGCGGTCAAAGTCTTCCAGCCGCTCACTGCGGCTCATACCCTGCGTGATCCATATCGCGTATTTCAGGGATTGAACACATGGCTATGCTACAAGCGCACTGGCTCCGGATTCTCGATTCTGAAGGAAAGTGAGGTTGTGTCCCACTTCGCTGCATTTTCATACACGCCGAGAAATATTGGCGAAGAGTGTGTAGTCGTTCGCTCATTAAGTAGAATGGGATGATAGATTTGGTACCGATCTTTGTTGTTAGTTGTATCGTCTTGGCTGCATGAAATATATGTTGCAACAAGCATAGTAGTCCTACAACCTACGTCTGTACGCATTATGGACCAATATTGCCCGTAAATCCATCGTATCGATAGTGTGCGGCGCGGAGCTGCGGTCCGCTTCAGGACGCAACTTGCCGACCTAACGCGCGCCAATCCTCAAAGAGAGGAGACTTCTGACTTTCAGTTAGACCACTACTATCGTTCAACATTTTCTGACGTCTCCTTGGCATCCTCCATCTACGACTTCAGGCCTCAAACTTCAGTACTAGACTGAGGTCTCGCAGATTTCGAAAGATATGGCGTTTGATCAGCCGGAAATTGAGAGGAGACTCGGCTCGTCTCGTTTTGCATTGGGCGATATGAGGGATGCTCCTACAGGTGATTGACTTTTAGTTTGCACTCTGGAAAGTTTATTAATTGTACCCATAAGTTGCTCCGCCTGCTACTCATAACTCGGCTCTGAACATGAACCAATCTCTTCTAGAGGCCATCAACGCGCACCCAGGGCTTCAACCACCGTCCCGATTCAATTGGTCTGCTATCATCCTCCTCCTGGTTGTCGTAGGTTTCAACACCTATCCCTACACATCCTCACTCAATGTTGTCGATACGTCTGTCATCTGGAGCTACCTGGCAATGCTACCTTCCTGGACAATATTCCGCGTCAGCGAAGCTCCTACGCTCACGTCTTCTCCGTCTTCCCAGCTCGAAACACAATGTACCTCATCAAGCAACGCGGACCTCGTGGAGAGCATAGTTATAAGGCATCAGGACTTAGAGAGCCTGGTCGACGCGATGCTTCGACAAAAATTGGAGGGTCTGTTTCCTCCTGCTAGCAGTCTACAGCGCGATTTTGCTCTGCATGCTGATGGTGCCACTATTGATTGCGCATTAACAACTGGCTGCTATCCTTGGCCGTTTTCCTGGGTATACCCTTCTGCAATAAGCGCTATCGACGACGATGTGCGCATGGGACACTGCTGGTCCCTACCTGGAAACTCTGGTCAGCTCGGAATCGTATTACCCGAACCCATCATCCCTTCCTCCGTCACAATCGATCATGTCCCTCGACAAATCGCGGCCGACATAGGCGTGGCACCGCGCAGCATGATTCTCTGGGGCGTTCTTGACGGATACAAGAACTGGCATCGCTTCCAGCGACTTGATCATCCCCTTCTCGCCAATCGCGATGGTCCACGCTACTCCGCCTCTTTCTCTTTCGTACCCCTTACCATCTTTGAATATGACATCTTAGGCAAGTTTCAAACACAAACCTTCCCCATCAACGACGGCATACGGGACAGAGGCCTGGATTTCGCTATTGTAGTGCTGGAGATTTTAGACAACTGGGGTTCAGATACTACCTGTTTGTACAGAGTCAGAGTGCATGGCGAAGCACTAGCTTAGTTTGGTATGTTTCCAATCTTCATCGTGCTCACCGAATACTCACGCGAGTTGCTACAAGCGGTAATAACATGCTACCAAGTTACGCCTGGTCGCGCTTTGAAACAAAGAGTCCCGACTAATCGCGATTTGAAACGTACTAACGCCGACATTTAACACAAGAGGCAACGCGTTCTGCTCCTTTGTCTCCGTTTCCCCGCTTCTTTCCTTTTCCTTCCTTTCTCTAAATTATATTCATAGAAATTAAATCACTCACGTACCAGGTTCTAATATCTTATGAACACAATCGTTAGCCTATTTACTGGCAGTGGCAAGCCCGGGGAACAGTCGCCCAACGGCGCGGATCCACAGCATGCCTCGACGGCGCTGGACACGGTACCCGCCGTGCAGTCCCCCGCCGCCGGCCAATCTTCTAACGTCTCTCATAATGCACACGCCAATTCAAACGACACGCCTACGACTAGCCCATCAAATACGACACCCAACGTAAACTATCAGTCTCAAGTTCTACGATATCCTTCTCCGCCATTGGTCGCTGGGAAGAAGCGCGTCATGGACCCGCAAGCTACCGGTAAGCTCGAAAACACCAAGTCATCGCGGATTAATGGAAGAGTAAGTCGGTTTTGAGTACCGCAGCGCTCCCATCGTACTCATGCTATCTTCAGACGTTCGCGCCAGCGGTCACCGTACGGGAGCTTGTCAAAATTCGACCCTTGCGACGTCTGGCTACCAAAACGGCGCTGAACGCCACGCCAACCGAAGTGCGTGACATTTACCCGTCGAAGTCAGCCACTGAGATGTCTTGCTTTACTCTAGGAGCCTTCAGCAACTGAAAGTGAAGACACCGCACCTCGAACACAAAAACGAGCCAAGCCATTACAACGCCATGGATCTTCTACGGCCTCCTTTCGAGTGGATCGACAGTCCCCTGTAAGTCCGTCTGGATCATCAATTCCGGCTTGTAATATTGACTTCTGTAGGCCCAGGATCACGTTGCCTCAGTCAACCAAGTGGTGGACTTCCGGAGCGTCGAAAACTCGCAGTCGGTGAGAACTCTTCCCTTAGTAGTGGTTCAATACATCCGACTCATACCGCCTGCTCCACCTTACAAGGAGCCCATGCGCGTCGATGCTCAGTCGTCTCAAAGGCCCAATCAATCGGAGAGACAACAACAGCTTGGCACGTCTGATCAACCTATGCATGTTGACGACTTACCGCCCCCACAACAAGTAGCTGGTGCTCAACAAACGGTGAGCTCCCACAATCATGATACATAGGCTTTCTTGATATCAACGGTATTCAGGGTACGCAGGTTTCGAACCAGAATATCCCTGCCAACCGGACCCTGCCCCAACAAGGCTATCTGCCGCCACCCGGACCCCAGGCTCAGGATTACCCGGCCCAAGTACCTTTACAAGCTCAAGGTCATACGGCGCCACTCGTCCCCCAGGGTCAGGGTCACTTGCCGCCCATTCCTCCGCAAGCGCAAGGATATCTTCCACAGGTCCTTTCCCAGGTGCAGGTATATCCCCAGGGAGCACAAGGATATCTGGTGCCATCACAAGCGTACGGGACGGTGTCAGGCGCTTCCTATCACTACCAGCCGCAATACGGGTATCCTCCCCAGGCGCACGCTGTCGCACAGCCACTTCAGAACAATGCGCAGTATGGAACGCTGGTCGCTCAACAATCGAACGTCTGTGCACCTGGGCAGACAGTCACCTACAGTGCGTCCCAACAAAATGGTGGTCCTTACGGCTATTTGCCGCCAGCAGCCGAGACTGCTTCAAACCAGGTGAGTATTCCATACACGCGGATATCGCAGCTACTGAGTGTCATCGTAGGTACAGACACAGCAGACATCGTCACAGCGCCCTCCACAGCCTGTCCAGCGGCAAATTTCCCTCCAATGGGTGGCACCACCCGTTCCGCCTCCCCCGAACGTCGTGCAATCGTCGGTACGTGAGCTCAAGTCTGTTGAAAGACCAAGTAGTTAATGTGTGTAGAACCCGCATTTCATGCAGCAGGGAATCCACCCGCAGTCGCAACATGCTGCACCCAGTAGCAACCTTGTGCACCAGGCGAATACTCACAGTGCAAACGGCAGCACTGTTCCACAGAATGGCACCTTTTCTTCGCGCAATCCACCTGATACGGATTGTAATATGGTTTCGCAAGCGACAGGAAGCACCCCTCCGTCCGAGAATGACATAGAACCGATGCTCACGCCGCCTGACGACCTTTCCGAAGACGAGGAGATGAAACCCGCAGAGCCTTCTGCACGAGGAAAGGTAGTGTTTTACCCTATTGCCTACTGAATGACACTGATGTAACTATTCAGAGTCGCGAAGATGGTTTGCCACCTGGCGGCTTTTTGAATGGGGGAAGCGCTGCGTCTCAGTTCATGTTCATGGACAAGTTGCAAACGTACGCAGAGATGTTGGAAGAGCAAAGTGAGGCCAATAGGCTCATGTCGTAAGTAGGATCAAATCACTCAGAGAATACGGACTGATTCGCGTCTACAGGCGCAACATGCAGCGCTTGATGCGGACCGTGGACACAATGGGCACCGATATCGCCGAGCTGCGAGGAGTTGCAGAAGGCTTACAAAGTAAAGGGCCCGGACCTCTTCGCAGGGATCGGCGGCGTGTTTTACCTCCAGCTCCTGTGCCCGTTGCGCCTCGTACCGTTCGAGATCAGGGAACAGATGCTCAACAGCCAGTCCTTGAGCCCGGAAATGCAGCTGAGAAAGGCGAGGCCCATAACAACTTTCTGGTATGTCCAGACTGTACTTGATTTCGATGAGCTTACATTTATGGTTTTAGGCCGCTATACGGGATCATCTCCAGGCTCTACTCGGCTACAAGTCCTGGCCCCAGCTAGTCAAGCGTTTCCCCCCTTTGACAGATGCCGAGATCGACGCGATCGACAACGACGATCCCGACGCAATACATTGTTCTATCAAGCGGTTCCGTATCGATTTCAGCCACCCGTGGAAGAATTGGCCTCTCAACTCCGAGGCATCCTTCGTTTTCTGCAAGAGTTTCCTTGTCACCTTCAAACATGGTCGCTACAAAGACAAAGACTTACCGCGGCACCTCCTGAACTACGAGGCTGTTGAAGCAGCTCTTGACAATCACATGACGCATTGTCGCGACATGTATAGGCTGCACAGTAAAAACGGCCCCCGGGACATCACAACGATCACTGCGCGTGCGAACAAGAGAAAGGCTAAAAACTCGCGCAAGAAGACGGTGAGCCAGAACTCATACTCCCCACCACGTCGCTCACGGTGTCTACAGCTGTTTCATTCTCGTCTGGCAGTTGTCAGTCGGCGGCCGCGCCGCCTCAAGCACCTGATCAAGCTGTTCAAGAAGCTCAAACCGGCCAACATGAGTGGTGACGAGACCGAAGGAGAGAAAAAGACACACCCTCCCGTATTCCGTCGCATCAATGCAGCATGGATGAGCGAAGAGATGCGAAGTGCTCTTCATCGCCTTGACTACGTTTATCGCGAAGACTGGGCACATCCGGGAGGCGGGATACGAGCTGTGCCCGGAAATCCCCCTCGAACACGTCTGGCGAGCAACGGCAAGTCTGAAGTTGTGCTTGCGCCGAAAGGGCTCGGAAGGAATTGCTACGATGCCGCCTGGCTGAAGACATTAAAGCCTCATCAACGCCAGGCGCTGCGGATTTGTCAGGAAGTCTGGGACCTCTCTGTGCCGGATGACCTCGACATGGATATGGATGTGGACGATGACGAGGCGATGGATGAAGATGACTTGGAGGAGGAAAAGGAGGACGATCAGGACGATCAGGATGAGGGGGATCATGAGGGATACGAGTACGTTGAGGTGGAGGACATGGTCGTGTCTGGCACTGGCGCGGCAGCTGTTGGATCCCGTAGAGGCAGCACGTCCACGGTTATAGCTGCAAGTGGTGGCGCAAGAACTGGCGCATCTAGAAGAGGCGGCGAGTCGACGGCGCCTGAAGCAGGTACCAGCAGCAGGTCAAAGGCTGTGTCGGGAGCGGGGGGAAGTGATGTAGATTTCTGAGACTGATATACGATATAACACGACAACTCTACGACTTTACGACCAAGGTACGTCATTTCTTCACCTCAGAGAGGTTATCACACTCTTTACGAGTTCGAGGTTATACGCCAGAGAGCCTATACGTTCCCTAGTCTACATACACATTAATAATATTGATTTCTCTGGCATACGTCAAGGGACCAGTGTGAACTATGTTTATTTACTGAGGTCTACTAATGCATAGGAATGGATTCTATTCTACAAGTTTTCAGATACACGAAAGCTATAAATGATATATCATAGGAAATAAGAACTAGAAGATACCTGCCTGAGGGCGTTCAAAACCGCGGAAAGCGCTGAGAGATTTTGCCCGTCCAAAGACTTTCCGGGGCAGGGACAGATCAGAGATATTTTACCCTTTTCTACCATTTCCGGTGCACGTATATGACAAATATCCCTCGACTGGTCCGGGTACGGGAAATTGTATCAAATGTATCCTAATATGTTAACTGTTGGTCCAAAATTCTTCCCACCGATCCTTCCTCAAAAGGTAGCACGCCCCGGATAATTCCGTGGGCTCTCCCCTCACGCGGAAACCGCGGCATGCCCGTGGTGACATCAAGTACGGTTCAAACCCAACGCGTTTGGGGATCGTAGACGTCTGAACAGAGCAGTAAGCGTTTTACCGCCCTCTGCACCCCATCTGCAATGTCCAAGATTGATCAGATGACGAAGACGGTCGCTGCATGCGCACTTACTCTCCAGCTGCAACTTCCTGGCAGCACTGCTCGAATTCGGCGGAGACGGAGACTTCGTCCCACTTATCGACTACGTAATCCTAGAATTTGTTCAGTACTTTCAGCCATGACACGAAGGAGATGCGTACCTCTACCAGTACGTGCAAGTCGTCCCATGTTGACGACGCAAGTAGCAGCGCGAAGCTCGATTGCGGTGTAATCGTGGACATCATATGCTCTAAAGAGAGTGTGGCAAGCCCAGGCATGCCGTAACGATGGGCAACCTGGTACATTGACAACGCAGAAGCTGGTGGCGGCGGCGGAGTCGGGTGTGGGTGAGGATCGGCCGCTGAAATATTTGAGCCTTTACCACGCGAGCGCGGAAGCGGCGGTGAGATGGGATAGTGGGGTGTCGGCGGGAACGCGCCTGTCGCCACGGATGTGGAGAGGGGTGGAGGCATCGTGGAAGATTTCCCTGCGCGGGAGGACACGGATGCGGAACCCGACATTGGGACGGAGAGGGTGGAAGCGCTGTTACTGGTGGAAGGCGGTCCGGTCGTACGACGCGTTGGCGAGGGTGGCGGACGAGGAGGCGGGGCAGCTTTGGAGGTGGAGGGTGAACGCGGCGTGGTGCGCGGTGGCCCACCGCGGCTTTGAGAAGCTGAGGCCTTGCTAGATGAGGCTACGTTGCTAGCGCTGTCGCCACTTGCAACGCTACGAGTGTCACTGAAGCCGAGACCGTCTGGCATGGTGTCCAAGCCACTCTTGCTGAATGTTTTCCATGCCCATTCATCAGCACTGTCAGATGAGCGAAGGGATCTCGCGCTCCACCCTGCCCCAACCCCTTCAATCGCGATCTTGGGGTTGTCGTGCTCTTTGAAGAGCAGCCAGTTCGCATATACCCACTTGAGAAGCCAGTAAATGGTTACAAAGTCGGCCTCCTCAACCATAATGGTGTAGATTTTACGATCTCCAGGTGCATTTGCGGGGGCATTCTCGCTGAAGGCAGAGTTCAGCATAGTAGCGAAATATTCAGATCTGCGGGTGAGGATATCTGAATGGGCGTATATGATACGCTTACGGGCAACTTTGGGCGAAGCAGAGGTGGATACTGAAGACGAGGATGATGAACGTCGTCTATGAGGGGTTTCGGTGTCTGGCGTGTTTGGTACTGAGTCGAGGGACAAAGTATCTTCTCCTCGCTCTAGACAGACAAACTGAACATCGCCAGTATCTGGAGTGAAAGAAGATTGGGATTCGACGAACACTAATTGATGTGAGAAGCTGCTTACTCGCGTTGTCCAGAAGGGCTTCTAGCCCGTCAAGTAGTTCCTTGGGAACATAGGCAGCGGACGGCTGCTGCGGGAAGAAAGGCCCAATAGGTGAATGTATCTGCATGCATACAACGAACGAATCCGTCTCTGCAATCCTCCGATTGTCCAACAAAGCTGACAACGACGGGAGGGTGCATTCTGAAGCGAGTTGTCAGCCAGTATGACACGATAGGATGGATAAAGTAGCTCACCCCAGACCTCGCTATCTTCGCGGAAAGTCCATTCGTTTTGCCAGAATTCCCAAACCCACTCAGGGCGCGCACCGCGCTCCCCCGCGCGATCATCCTGACATTTGATGCCTGCAAACATAGACGTGTATATCTCGTAATCTGTATGCGCGTACTCGAGCATCACAGAAGTTACGTATAATGAAAGTGTGGTAGGTTGTGTTCTTTGTGGAGAGGAGGGGTCTGAGTGCTCGGACGTAGACGATTTGGCTGGAGGATATAAGTATCTTGGCGGTCACTGAGTGGAAGCGAGTCTTACCTATTCCCAGTCTAAACTTTCCATCTCCCAGCAGGTGTGACTCCTTGAGCACTTCAAATTCTACACCATCGTTTGCATCTTGTGAAATGTCAGTTCCGTTCTCAACGTGATCCCTGAGACGATGTACGTCGCGTACTACCCATTCAAAGGCCTTCAAATATACATTTCAATGGGTTTCATAACAATGAAGAGAAAGCTCCTTACATGATATGTCCACTGACGGTTGTTGACTTCCTCATCGGCCGTCGTGCTCGTTGACGACGCGAAGTTCGACACGCGCCTGACCGAGACCGACGGTGAAGGCGTACCGATGCCTGAACTGGTTGAAGCGCGACTTTCCCAGCCCGACATCGATCCTACAGTAGAGTTGGAGGACTGGATCGACGCAGAGCTCGGGCGATGTGTGTATGTCGAATATGGCCAATGCGGACGAGATAAAGGTGAAGGTCGGCTAGGCGATGCAGCTATGCCAATAGGTATATTCCTGGGAGAGGACTGCCTGGATATATCGGTCATTTCTTATGCCAAAAATGAGAGAGTGTAGCTTGGATGTCTTCCACACAAAGATATCAATATTCAAGAAATATAGAGGGCCTAAAGGGACTGAATGATAGTGCTTTGAGAGTAGTAACCGTCTAAATGCGAGAGGCTCTCTTTGAGTCTTAGATTCAGCGGTTGTCTAACTGGCGGCGCCTAAACACGAACATTGATCGCTTTCGGCATTTCCCGAAGTAGGCTCAACCATTATCTTATGGAACGGTCACTCACCTACGAACTCTTATCATCGACTACCATGGCTTACTGAAGACAGGCTTGCATACGTTGGCGAGAATATAAGGCCCTGACTTGCAAGAATATATCGGATATCACAAAATGCGTATGACAAGGGCTCGCGTAAGTATGTCTGGTCACAGAGATCCAGTGTACTGCGTGCTAACATTCAACAAGCTTCCGGCCAGACTGCCCTTGATACGGAGCAACTACGGTCCCTTTGCTAAACACACATTCCAAGGAAACGTGATCTTACCACTCGAGAATGGCAGAGAAGAGTACGCCTACATGATCGCGAGTCGCGTCGGCGGTTGAGTTGACGCTTCGCAGATTTGTAGTGAAGAATCCCGCCACCGGAGAAGCGTTAACGACGTTGGTACGGTTCATCGGGTGCATTTGAAAATACTGATATACCTTCTTAGTGTTCAAACAGCCTCGGCTGAAGACGTGCGGACCGCTACATCCGACGCATATGCGGTGTTCAAAGAAGGCACCTGGTCAAAAGCTAATCTGGATGTCCGTTCTTCTGTTTTGGCACAACTCGCGCAAAATGTCGCTTCGAACTTGGACACGCTTGCCACGTTAGAGACCTTGCAAACGGGAAGGCCAATACGCGAGATGAAGGCCCAACTACTCCGAGTACCAGAATGGCTGTAAGTAAAACCACTCATGGTATCATACAAACCTTTTGATGAACTGGTTATAAGGTTATACTTTGCGTCTGTACTTCGCACACACCAAGGATTTGTGGCACCTACGGATGGACCATTGCTGAACTATGTGCAGCGTGTTCCATTAGGTGTAGTCGCTCAGATAACGGTGAGCCCCAATAGTTATGTTTGCCCTGATTAGTCGACGTACTTATGAGCTCTTAGCCTTTTAACCACCCTCTGTTCATCGCAATCAAAAAGATTGCACCTGCGCTAGCAGCTGGAAACTCCGTGGTTGTTAAGCCCAGCGAGCATGCTCCGTGCACGGTGCTCCATCTTGCAGAGCTGGCCGCGGAAGCGGGGTGTGAGTACGTTTCAATGAGAGATAGTAACAGATTCTCATGTTGCATGTCCAGTACCGGATGGCGTCTTGTCCGTGCTTCCTGGTTATGGGAAAACAACCGGTATGGAGATCATCTCTAACCCTTTGGTGCGCAAAGTCGACGTCACGGTAAGTACAGGGCTTAATGTCTTTATATCGAGTCTAAATTTGCTATAGGGAGGGACGGCAATGGGACGAGCCGTTGGCGAAATTGTAGGTCGCAACCTAGCGGCATACACCGCAGAGCTCGGAGGAAAAGCCCCTATCGTCGTATTTGACGATGCTGATCCCGAGACGGCTGCTAACGGAGCAGCATTCGCGTGTTTCGTCGCTTCTGGTCAGACCTGCATCTCGGGTACGCGCCTTTTGGTGCAGGAGCAGATATACGATGACTTCATGCGCCACTTCCTATACAAGGTTGAGACTATCAAACTGAGAATGGGCGATCGTAAGTCCTGGTTCTGTATACCGGGTATCTGTGGTAACAAAAATTTTGCTAGCAATGAATCCAAAGACCATGATGGGCACTGTTATCTCCGAACAGCAAATACAGCGTATCCAGGAAATGGTCAACCAAAGAAGCAAAGGTAGTAAAATACTTGCAGGTGGCAAACGCTTGCAGGGCGAGTCAATCCTCGACGATTTCGACTTCTCGAACGGTGCATTCTACCCTCCCACTGTAATCGCCGACGTCGCCACCGATGAGCCTCTCTGGAGAGAAGAAGTCTTTGGTCCCGTGGTTGTTGTCAAAAAATTCAGCGTACGTTACCTTCTTCTCGAACAGACTTGATGGCGTCACTGACGTACGGAACGTCACATTCAAGGACGAGGCTGAGGGTATCAGTTTGGCAAATGCCTGTAAGTATGGTCTCGGCGCGGGTATCTGGACACAGAACCTGTCGCGCGCCCATCGTGTCGCAGCTGAGATAGAGGCCGGGTTGGTATGGGTGAACACCCATCACAGGAACGATCCAAGCTCACCTTGGTGAGTCATAAAATACTCCGATAATCGTGCACAATGACTGACCTTTTTCTAGGGGCGGTATGAAAGAGAGCGGCATCGGCAGAGAGAACGGGATCGAAGCATTCGAAGCTTGTAAGCCCCTAGTCTGTCTCTTTCTGTTCAATAGTGTTCTCACATGTCACAACTCGGAAAGATACCCAAGCGAAATCTACCATCGTGAACATTGCTACTACGGAGGATACTAAGGAAAAGCAGGATTGGTTTGCCCTTGATGGCGAAGATAAACGTTATGGTTGACATCTTTGTCAAAACACCTGCTTTATGTACAGACGGTCTGTTGCATCTTTACGTTTCCAGTCCCGAGTACGTTGACTGATATTGATTCATCTCAATGAAGCAGCGCACAGTTTCATATAGCTTTCTTATACAGGCCGCCGATGTACGCCCAAGAGCGGCATACATACTCTTGTGGGAAAGCGAGAACCTGTGGCATATAGACGACCTCACTACTTAAGTCTTTTGCGTCGGTTTGTATCGACACGGATGACGCATATATACTTCGTAAGAACAGCTAAAGAGCCAGTTGCCCGTGGTGAGATATGTCACGATTTGCGCTGAGTTACCGCCGGGGATCTACAATTATCCCTACTTACCGATCAAGATGGATTGTATGACGCTCGCTCATTCCGCAATAGATTCAAGAATATTTCCCTAGTTCTCAAACACATCAACTTCAATGGCTTCCGGCCAAACGATCAACACGGGATTCTACAAGCCGTCCCATGACCTCTTTGTCATACTGACTCTCACCCGCCGACACATCATATAAAACGTGCAAGGAGGTAGACGGAATCCCAACCGCTTCCGCTAACTATTTCGCACAGGCCAGATATGACTTCCTATCTGCTCAAAGGTGGTATCATCACAACTTACACCAAAGAGAATGTTCCTAGGGCCTTCAAAGCCGATGTCCTCGTCGAGGGTTCTGTCATTACCGCCGTTGGTGAAGACCTCCTCTCGCCAGCTGGTGTTCAAGTCATCAACTGTCAGGGCCGCTGGATTGCCCCTGGGATGGTTGACACCCATAGGTATGACATGATTCTCACGCGAATCCAGCTTCCCTCAAAGTCTGATGATGGCTTCTCTCTTCTAGACATACGTGGATGACTGTACTGCGGGCCGTGCAATGCGAGTGTGTACAGTATTGTCAGGATAACGCTGGGATTACGCTGACACTACGGCTATCACAGCTGGCTTTTGACCGAATATCTGGTGAAGAATTCTTTGTGCGCGCTCTCTACTGATGGTCTTTTCAGTGAACTCATCATGGACACTCTGGCAGTAATGTTCAGGCTCATATTACCGCAGAGGAAGCGCGTATTGGTCAGCTGGCAGGCTGTCTCGAAGCTCTCCACTCCGGCGTGACAACAATTCTGGATCACTTTCATGTAGCGCATACTCCCGCGCACGCTGATGCAGTTCTCGACGCGACTGTTCAGTCTGGAGCTAGGGTTGTGCTGTGCCCGGCTCGCCAAAGCCCTGCCACCCGCGCACTGCCTTCTCCAGAGTTCGCTAAAGAAGAAGAGACTATAAAATGGCAAATCGAGAAGCTGAAGGAATGGGGCGCGAGAGATGGAGGGAAGCTGAGTGCTGACGGACGTGTTACGCTAGGTCTCGCGTAAGTCGTGGCCCTTATTCGATAACTTTGGTTTCATGCTTACGGACGTGAACTCTAGATACGATGTGTTTGCTCCCGGTTCCATGGAACCCCATCGCGAATTCCTCAAGTTTGCCCGGTCTATTCCTGTTTCTATCATCACGGCACATGTCGTACAAGGTACAGTCGTTATCATGATTCTTGAGCTCGTCGGCATTTAACAGAGAGGCGGTGCAGGTCCTCGTATTTGTATCTATCGTGACGGCGGTCTCTTGGGTCCCGACATTGTTTTATCCCACTGCAATGAGTTGTACCACCATACCGAACCTGACGACGAAATGTGGGGGATCATGAAGGAATACAACTGCGGCATTGCCTCCACCCCTGTAGATGAACTGGGAATGGCTCATGGAAACCCGACCGCATTCGAAGCCGTGGAACGAGGTGTCAAGTGTGGTCTGGGTGTTGTACGTACACCTTCAAAACGCCGTCTATTCAAAATCGTTTAAGGTTTGCGTAGGATGCAACTTCCATCAACAGCGGGGACTTGTTCACTCAGATGCGCTTCGCCTTGCAATTCTGGAGAGGTTCGTATCATCACTATGCCAACGCTCACTCTGGTTCACCTTCTAATATTCTATGTAGGTAGACAGCATGAGAAGGTCCTCAAGGAAGGATTGACACCGCCTCAGTATAACAAGTTCAAGAGCGCGGACGCATTCCGACTAGCAACGCTCGGTGGCGCAGAGTGCCTGAACATGTCGCACCTCATTGGTACGATCGAAGTCGGCAAGAAGGCCGACATTGTCATCTTCGATGCCACATCTACGAACCTTGCTGGTGCAGTCGACCCTTTCAACGGTATCGTCTTCCACGCTTCCAACGCCGACGTCGAGACGGTCTTTGTAAACGGCGAAATTGTCAAGAGGGACGGGAAGTTGACGAAGGTCGAATGGGGGCCGGTAGCGAAGGAACTACAAGAGAAGGCTGAACAACTTCAGAAGAAATGGCCCGCGGAGAAACTGGATGAGATCTGGTCCCAGTGGTATTCCACTATCGGCGGGAAGTTGCAATTTTGACTGAGTAGCAATGCCGATGTCCTGCTGTAACGATAAAGCTTGGAGACGCACCAAATTATAACGACGGCGACCTCCTTCGCTGAAGGTTTGAATGCGTGCGTGGTGATTGTGTTCTGCTCGCGGACGGTGAAGTTTGGTGCTCAGCATCGGATTGGAAGCGGTGAATGATTCCGCCCGCGGCTCCCAGACACCAAGCCTAGTAAGGCACCTTCCCAGCAAGCCACCATGTCCCCCTTGGCGCCGAACTTTAGAGTATATCTCCACTAATTCCGAGCTTGTTCTTCTCTTCCCACCACCGTCACCAGTTCACGGCGCGGATGATAAATACAACGTTCGCTGCCTGTGTTGCTGCTTTGCGGGACAGGTCCTACGCCAACGCTTTGAATGGTAAGCCTTTTTCCCTGCGCCACACTGGAAGTGCTCACCGTCCCGCGACCAACAGAAGCAGAATATGAGTTCCAATACGCGTGAGTATGCAAAACGAAACGCCATACGCCCTCTCATCTCGGTCTAGTCACGATGCACACGAAGCTGCCAATGTTCTCTCCAGATTCAAGGCCCCTCTCTCAAATCGAACGAAATAATCAAGACATAGAAGCATTACCGTTTTTCGGTCCGCTGGATCCACCACGATGGCCCCTTCATAAAACGCTATTTCTTGCCGGGATAATCTTCCCTCCTCTATTGCTTGTCGGTGCCATCGTGGAGGTCAGGGACAGAGACGACTGTTGTATGTGACACTCGTTCCGGGTCACGATGAACATGAACTCACTACACAAACAGGGGCAGAGCTGTTCAGACGGCGGTGCCAAGCTGCGGTCATGGTGCTATCCATCGTGCTGATAGCCTTGATCGTTCTGGAAACTGCATTCAGAAACACCTGAAGCTCGAAACAAAATCCCGCTCGATATGATTCCTGCGTAATGGTACAGTATGAATATACATAATGGACTGCTGGCCTCACTGCAAGTCTAGCATACTACAGATGTGTCATGTAGTTTTCACAGCCTCTTTCTCCGGTGTCTGCAACCATCAGTCAGTCCATAAAGAGTTAAGTTCGCGATGATCAATACTCACTTCTGCAACTTCCACTGGTGGCTCGTCAATGAAGTCAGGTGCCTTGTTCAAGTCGGCCAGGTACGATGGTCCCTCTTCTTCCTCCTCAAATTGTAGCGCGTCCAACTCTACTTGAGATCAGTACCAAGCGGTCAGTGTCACATAGAATTCACATGCCTGCTTCGAGGTCCGCTTCATCAATCTCGTCGGGAACAGCGTACGAGCGCCCAAGTGCATCTTGTATCTCGTTTGCCTGTTCTAACAGGTCCTCCATGTCATAATGTATGCTCTATGCCAGATGATCAATATCAGAAGATATGGTGGCACGAGCGCAGCTTCCGAACGTACCTCGATTTTGTCAATATCGATCTTCCCGTATTGTTTTCGCAGCTCCTTATTTGCGACCTTCATCGCGTCCACAGTAGCCATTGTATTCCGAAGGTTCTCGGTCGCGAGTGCAGCAGACTCCATATTGAAGGTCTGCTGGGTAAGTTGTGCGAGTTGGGACTCATACATCCGCTTTTGCTTTAGCGTACGCAAAGCACGTTCTTGTATAGCATTCTGTACGACATGATCCAGTCAGTGAAACCATACTAAGATCGTGATCTATGCAGTGATACATACCTTGCCAGGGCCATTGCGCAGCTTACTCATCTGCTCTTTATACCTCGCAAGCTCTCCATCTAGCTTCTTGATCTTGACCTCAATAGAGCCCATCCGTGTATCTGTCTGCCGAGATAGGTGTCAAACACATCCAAGGGACCGACAGTACGTGTACACTGACCGATGCGATAGCATCTTGCAGCGACGGCTTTGGTTTCTTACTTCCAGATGTCCCAAAGATACGATTCATAATAGGGTGAGCACAGTTTCAAACAGTCAAGTATAGGTAGTTTCAACGGGTATTTGTCGACAGTGAAGTGATTAGAAGACGAGGGTATGCGGTGAAGTGCTGTTTCTGCGGAAAGCAGTCGATGGCGATGGACGGCAAATGCCGGCGCGGTGCTTATCCCATAAAGGCAGTCAAGTAGGTTCGTGTGATGACGGCTCAATGTTTTCGCTGATAGTCTACTCAGGCTGCCTACACCTTCATCAAATATAGAGGACGAAGTAATAGCTGCCTATAGTGAACGAGTCAAGACCTGTATAAGGATGACGCAAGGAACAAGTCAGCGGGTCAATTTCTCGAGCTTCTTGCAACTTTCGAACGGTAACCCGCACCGCACGGACTTACTGATCTCATAATGGTCTGGTTTAGATGTAAGTTCTCAGCGTCTGTGATACTCGGAAATTTATGCGACAGGAGGTGTGAGTTCTGCGACTTCACGCTGGCTCCGCGTACTCAGCGTCATCAAATCTTACAACAGGGGGCCCAATTACCAGAAAACGCAACGAACTGTGTGAAAGAATTATGAGTCTTGAAAGACAGTAAGCAAGATAGAGAACACTCGTACCGCTTATGTATCATATCACGGCAAGCTTGTGTATTGGACATGTTCGGAATAATAGGCAGTGCCGTCTGCGCGGATAACTGATGTTTAAAACAATATATTCTTTATCTTATGACCGAAAAGCCGGTGAGTGAGCTCCTAATATACACTATCTGGCGGTACACAACGTACCAGGAGCGCGACAGACCAGCGCATTATTTGATCGAGACAGTGCACACTCTTGCAAAGTCAAGCCGTTTGGGGTTTGTATGATGTCACGAAGTAAAGAGAGTTCTGAACGTTATCTTAAATCACTGTCTGGTGGGTCAGGTGTCTGCGAACGTCATTAGAGAGGTGCAAGCGACTTGCCGACAACCTTTCAGCCAAATTGCGCCGCTCAAGGCATATCCAATGATCCTCGTTCCCCTACGACCCTGCTGACCTGGGCGATCATACAAATTGAGTATACACGACAGTCTGTAAGCCAGAGCGGCTCCCGGCAAGGTCGAATATGGTGGAGCAGGACTTGCTGTCCGCGTGAGCTGATAAGCCTCCGGAGAACGGAGGGCAGGTAGGCGAGACTGCTTTTCTCGTGCGAAGGACACGAGGCGAGACGCAGGTGAGTTTAAATAGGCAGCAAGGACATAGGGTAGGAGGCCGCTTGTCGACTTAGGCTCATGAAATTGGATACAATGCAGAAGAGTTCAGATTGAACCGAAGCTTAATCGCCGTCAAGATGGTTGAGTTCTCCGAGGGATGACGGTGGGAACGTTGAGGACCGACGGGGATGTTATGTAATGTAGAGGCGACCTCTGATGAGACATCGTTGGGACCACAGGCAGCTCGACGACCTGATACACAATTCTTGCTATCCTTGCATAGAACTCGACCCGCCCAGCGAGGTAGCCCGGAAAGGATTATCCAGGGGTTATTGAACGAAGCAGCACGCGCGATGAGCGAATGTTGACGGAGATTGAGTCCGCGCGCACGGAGGGGCACCAGACGCGGTTCGATCTTGGCCGAGTTTTCATCAACTCCAACGACCACCTTGCTCTCAATGCCTCCTTGCACCCTTTCGATTTTTGGCCTCAAATTTTCTGACGATCGGCAAGCAGGCTGGATATGTGCCTAGGAGGAAAGGAAGGATGCAGACGTGTTGAGGCTTCGTAACGGTCTGCGTAGGGCTAGGAGCACACGGGCGAGGAAATAGTTCGGCAGCCATACGAAATACGAGGGATTTTGGGTCGATCATGGCGGTGGCGAAGCCTTGTAGATGCGCGGGTATAATGAAGACACGCATAGGATACAACTCAAGGACTTGAAACAAGACTTCGGCGGAGGGTGGTCTTGCTTTGACTTCTTGCGACATCGGGAGTGGGATATTCAAGATCGATGGCCAATTTTGTGCTCTTCGGTGGAGAACTTGACAAGAATATCACCGCCGCATAGTCGTTTCCTCTCGTTTCGTTCTGTAACGGGAGCGGCGTCGGGAAGATGTGGCATGACTGTCTTTTCCTTCATGCCGCTACAATCGTGGATTCGTGACTAGGTGCTGCATTCCCGGCTTTCGAGCAACTTGGTGAGTGCTTTGCGTATTCTTTGCGAATATCCTTCTCGATAATATGTCGGATTCGGCACACTCCTCTCAGCTGTTCGTCGCCATTCCACGGCCTCATCTACCTCCACAAAATCCTCAGCCAAAATGTCGCGCGTCCTCTCATGCGAGCGCTTGTTGTCACTCGTCACGGCTGTCACGGTGCACACACCGGTGGCAGAGGTGGCAAGTGGTAAGCCGCACGTCGCACGAGAGGGCACGTACACAGGTGGTTAATGGAGATTGTAAAGCATAGATGCTGCCATACGGACAAACGGCTGCGCGGTAGGACGGCCAAGTCAATTGAGCACCAGTATCTCTCGGAGTGTCTTACACGGCTTGAACTTGCTAGAAGACTCGTCCATTGCAAGGGATTCCAGGGTGAACGGTACCGTAACGTGATGGGCTTACGGTCCATTTGCCTCCATTATATCCGGGTCTTCAAGCTTGCATCCTGGGTCAATGACCGGAAAGGCTAGAAAGGCCAAGGTCTTGACTGTGATGGCCTTGCTGCTTTGCCGCTCATCTTGGAATTCCAAGCCTCGCGTAGCATCCCCTTCCAGTTCAACATCGCGCTGCGAGCATCGGATGCCTTCAACTTGCTACCTCTCATACCCTGCCACCACCACCCAGCCACGCTCTATCATCCAACTACACTGAGGAGAGTCGTGGCGAGGCACGCATGCCTATGGATTCTCGAACAGTCGGCTTGAACAGTTCATCCCCCAACGCACCCGCGTGTGACTGGGAATACGACGTGTGGCTCTTCTGGCCTTCGACTGGCAGCCTGCTACCTCTTCCTCGCGTGGACAATGAAGAGCGCTTTGAGGTGTGTGCTGATCGCTGGTTTGGATTCGTTCATCTGATCTCGACGGCGCTGGTGCAGAAGGAGGTGTTGGATGCGTGGAAGTCGCAGTCTGACGGAACAAACAAGCGGTCTGAGTGCGGAGACCCGCTGCATGATACCGGTGTATGTTGCATCTCGCTTTCATAGTCGTGTTACGATTTGTTCTGACTCTCTTCAGCACCACACAACCGACGCACACGACGTGCACGCCGCAAGTCACAGCATGGGCGCGATGGGATACAGTCGAATCTTCCGCTCTGGACTAGTCTCCAAAGTCGAACCGCCTTCCGTAGTGAGTCTTCGTGGCCGGGTAGCTCGCTTCTTCCCCAACCTTTCATCCACTCTCACAGATCTATCCAAAACTCTGACCACACATTCTCGGGATTGAGTTGCTCGCACATGCTCATCGCTTTTCGTTCTTGTAGTTTCGTTTCTTGCATCGTTGTCGCACATTTCTATCGCACAAATCTTCGCACTCGTTCACTTGCTCTGTTGTACGTCTTGTTCTTGCTGCTAACTCGTTAGATACTTGATGGTTCTTGTACAGACTTCCTGCTTGCTCCCAGTCTTTATAATCGCTATATTCTTTGAACGCATTCTATGTAAAATATCTCATGTTCGTAGAAAATGGACAAAAGAGTCGGCACGCAGTCACACTTATCAATGGAGGCTTGAAGGTCTTCGTGGTGCTTGATGAAACAGACATCTTGCGCGTTCGCCTTCATCGTCGCTTATTTCGACACATTCCTGCTTCACAGACTTGACTTCACACCGTTGCGTTGAGGAGGGCGAGGCACTCGAGGTGATCATTATAGTCTTGAGCCATCTTCGTTCTTCTGCCAAGCTTCGAGAGGTAGGCACTTGAAGATTGCGGCATACAAATGTGAGTTCGTGTCTTTTCGCAGCAGAGCATGTAGATGAAATGGGTCGCGTTGGTAAGTCGTCGTCGTTGTCGTCGACGCGTACCGGGTGAAAGAGGGGAGACGCGCTGCTAATGAGTCGCGTCTCGAGGCCGCCCTGCCCTAAACTTCTATGAGCGCTCTAGGCATTTTGTGACCGAACGCTCTCTTCTGGATGTTTGCTCAGATCAAAAGTTTTATGCTCCCCGGTCTTCGTCGCCTGAAATCGATTCAAATTGGGCACGGCTATTGAAGTGCAACGGTACAGAATGCCTGCATCGCGCGAGATTTCGAATACAAGCGGACCCCCGCATAGCACCTTTCTGTAAGTATCGCAGGGACGCTTTGACAATTGACACCGAATGGCTTTGAGAATTACAATCTATCATACGTTAGATATATCTAAGGCTATGCTAAGCTTCAAGTCTCTGGAAAGCGCAGGCGTCAGTATGATGTGAGACGGAGAACTCAACGGGCGTACAATGGTCTTAGGAAGGTCCTAGGACGCTCTCTTACCGTTGCGGCGCAAGTTTATGCGCTCTGCGCTGGCGTCGTGATAACCTAGACTTGGACTTCTGTGTCACTGAAGCAATCTCCCCAGATTCTGAGACATAGGTCTTGGTCTCGTGCTCGCTCTGGCCCGATTCCGGCCGCTTGCCAGAGGATGATCGAGTCTTGTCCATCCCACAGTCACTATTCCTTCCAGTCTTCTCTGAGTCAACGTATGATCCTGCTGCCTCGAGGACTTGGGACTTCAGGTCTTGAGCTGGAGTGGTGGCTTCAGCGTCCTTCAGACGTCGTACGCGCTTGTATTTATGCGCATTCGTATCGACATCCATGACAAACGCCAGGAGCGTTTGGAAGATGATATCAGGGAACACAGAGGCATCTGCATTGAAACTTGATTCCCATTCTTCTTGGTTTCCTGCTACAGGTTCCATATCATCCATGGTCCCGAGAACATCTTCTGCTAGGCGAAATGTCTGGGATTTCTCATCTTCCGAAAGGGTGGGGTACTTCCAAGTCCGGAAAAGCGCCGTCGCTTTTGCACAACTGCTGTAGAATAGGACCAAATCGCTGTGTAAGGCTTGGTTGGTGGGCATACTTTGATGGACTTTAATGAATAGAGCAAGGCATCTGAGCGGATTTAGGTTATTGTACTGCTCCAACGTATTTCGAACAGTGTCATTGAGGTATCTATCACACACGAACCTCAAGGCGAAGATGAGTCGTCGGCAGTCTGGAGCAAAAGGCAGAGCTGTCATTCGTGCAAAGTATGACTGGCAAGAAGTACACGCACCGATTATAACGAGTTTGGAAGCAAGGGACATTAGGCCACAAATAGCAATGTCTGTGACAATGTTGGTCTCGCCCCGTGTTTCCGGATCGACGGATACTAACGGCGCTAGGGTTGCCGCAATGAACTTGTGTTCACAGAGAACGTTGAACAGCAGAGTCCGTATCTCCGGATTCATTGCGTGAGTTGAGATCGGAAGAGACATCAGTGCCCATATGCTCTGCGCAACACCAGGAGGCATGGTCCCTTCTCCGGTAAGGATGGCTCCACTGCGCTGAACAAGGATAGATGTGAAGTGTTTTGTCCATAGGGCGTGATGGAGGGCGTGGTCGGCCAACAACGAAGCCAGTGAAGGGGAACTGCGCGAGTGCCTACACTGCGGTGTGCATGGCATAGCGCGCACAACGGCTGTCAGAAAACGAACAGCTAGAGTATTGTCGGTGATTCCTTTGAACACATCGTGCAGGCGAGAAAGGACATGTTCAAAGTCCTTGTTTGCGGGAGAAACTAGTAGTTGCATGAGGAAATTTTGCTCATCAGATGATACGCAAAGATGCACAATGGCTTGGCTCCCTAGGGGCGTGAGTGGGTACGATGAGCGAGATAGAAGAATGAAAGTCGCATCATCGAGCCAAGGTCCCATCTCCGATCCCGGGTCTTCACCGTGACCACATCCGGAAGAAACGTCGATCATAGCGCCTAAGACATCCGAGACAAAGCTCCACAGCCGGTCAGAAAGATACCTCAAGTCCAAGATCGTTTGCAACGGCAAGGTTGGCATGGCTTGATCAGTGGCTGTTGTCACAATCTTCAGCACAACAACGATGAGATCCTCGGGTCGGATGTCATGCTGCGAGAGAAGCTCAATGAAGCGAGCTGCGATGAAGGAATAGTCCGCAACTGCCGAAGATGTGCCCTCTGCGATAGCACGAGCGACCCAGTGTGTAAATGAGTCCTCTAGCATGCATTGAAGCACCGCTCTGCGAGCATTTGGTGTCATCAGCTCGTTCGAAGTCGACAGGAGGATGAACATAGCATCTTGTAGCCAAACAGCGGTCCTCGGCACTTCTATTCGCAAGCCGTTCAGGACAGTAACTGCTACGATCTCAGATATAGCATTCCACGCACGCTTCGAGAGTCGTTGCAGGTCGAGCGGTGAATGCAGAGGGTGGCTAATCGTAAGCCCTTCTAGTCGAGAAGACACGGCCATGAGGACGAATTGGATTACGTGAGTGGGTTTGGCACTGCTCTGTGCGATGGCGTCCAAGATTGCTGCCCCGAGGTAGTCGTCATTGAGCAGTAGGGAATCGACCTCGCTCAGGATGGTCAACTCGCTGATTTCTGTCTTGATGTGATCAATTTCCTCGATGAAGAATTTGTCGTTCTCTGAGCGAGGTTGCAGTGCGTCCGAGTCGTGCAGGGTTGTGTCCAATACAACCGCAGGCCTCCCGATGGGGAATATGGTACTCTGTGTGAATTGCGGAGTCTTCGGGTGGGTGGGTTGGAAGAAAAGGATAATCATGGGCCTTGTATAGCTGCGAATCGACTCCATAAACCTCTTTAGGAGAGCGATCTTGTAAGGACATTTGGGGGAGAATGCTGGCGCGATCGTCGCAGCAATGAATAAGAGCATCCAGAGTGCTACGAGGGTAGCGCACATGGTGCCAATCCCATGCACCTCTGATCGAGTGAAGAAGCATAGACCAAGTAGAAACAGGCCTAGGGCAAGCTGCACGAGGAGCGGAAGGGCACCGGCAATCTCGTACACCTTCCAAGTGGAGAGCCCAGGGTAACGAAATTGGCGGGCGCGAAGGCGCTCGTAAGGCGATGTGTATTCGAAGGCCAGGTATTCCCTTAGCCATTGCTTGACAAGGATGGAGAAGGACGCCGTGATGAGGGTGATGATCAGGCTAGCGAACCATAGGTAATTTGTGCCAAGCGCCGCTGGTGATGGCGTAAACGACGCTGCGTTCGATGACAGGGGAAGTGGCGGCGTCGTGGAGTTGATGATATCGGCAGCCACGGTGTAGCTACTCGTCTGGTTCGCGATCTGTTGGAGCAGTTGAACGACGGTGTCCTGTGTATCTGGGGAAAGACCTTGGAAGGAAGCGATGATGAAGCTGGTGAGGACTCCGGAAAATAGACCAGTCTGTACAGAAAAGAAATGTTAAAAATTAGGTACCGACATATCACGACGTGGTAACGTACGAAAACCAGGAGAGTATCGATGTCCTCCTTATAATCCTTCACCTTCTCTTCGTCCACCTCTCTAATCGTCTTCGCCACTGCCGCCCAACCTGTCGGCGTTCCGGCAACAACATAGCGTACAGCTGCCTAAACCCGTACCTGCGTAAGAAAACCAACTAGCGACGGTAAATTGGGTCATACCTCTGAGCTCATTGCGGAAGGCGGGGTTGGAGAGGGCGGCTGGGGAGCAGAACTGCCAGCTCCGGAGGAATAGCACGCGCAGTCATGTTACACAGCGTATACTGATGAGGGATGCGATGTTACGGGTAAAACAAACACACAGACGTACGAACGTGCGCATACCATTTCGTGCCCACGCTCCTCGCCCCATACCTAGAAGGGAAACTGATAAGCTTCTCATCCTAACATGCACAAACATCTCCATCGCTCACCGTTGCTGAGCGCTGATGACGCGTGTGCTTCGAGAGAGCCTCAAAACGCTTGAGATCGCGGCACTTTGAACAAGGCTTTCCAGTTGCGCGGTGGTCGCTGAACGAGCTCCGCAAACTTCGCAGTGACCAAATATGATACAATTGATCTTGGCCTTTCGAGTCTGCCGAAAGTTTGCGACTAGCAGTCCTCGTGATATTCCCGATGCCTTGAGAGGTTAGCGGAGCCAAGCTCTCAACCTCGGATGTTCGAATCTTCAAGCACCTTCAGGCTGATACAGCATCAGAGAGGTGGCTCTCCTCTATGTCCGGGACTCCCATAGGTCTGTACACTTGTCGAAGATTGGTACCTCGTCTCATGAGGTCGAGAGTCAGAGACGAGCTGGTGCCCGATGGGGTGACAGCCAGGTGAAGAGGTTGAGAGACTCTGGTTCGCCTGATTATTGGGAGAGCAGTAGTAAATAGTGGGCCAAGGGAACAGATTGGAACGATTACGAGCATATAATCTTTGCTATCCGTAGACTGCTTCACTGTTCAGAGCGTTATCGCACAGGCCCTACTATACCGATACGACCAAGAGTTCACGTCACGGTCACGGAGACCGTGAACTAAGGTCCAGTGAACAGCTGTCCGCGTCACACAGGTAGCGTGAACCAAGGTCCAGTATGTGACGACGGCGCTTACTAAATGCTCTCTGTGGATTGATGGACCATGTTTTCGCGGATCGTGTACGGCCTATGGTATGTTTCTTCGTAGTTAGCACACGACAGGAATGTCCAATGCTGCAAACAAGGCAACGCACTTGGCGGTAATACTCGGCGCTTATGGAAGTCACGGTCACGGCCGATCTGTGAACTGTGAACTGGTCCACCAGAAATCACATCGATCCATCCACCAACCACCGTCACGGGTCACAGGCCGTGAGCTGTTGGTCGGATCGGTACAGTATCTGCAAACATACGCTTCGACACTGTTACCCTCAGTCCGGGCGCTCGATTGCCGTCCGAAGTGAAGACGACCTTGCACTGTATATTGCAGTCTATTGTACATCCATGTTTTGTACACCTGTATTGTATAAGCTATCTCTGCAAGTCGTACCTATTAGCGCAATGTGAGACTTCGAGAGACGAAGGACCTACACGATACGTCATCCATGAATCACGACAAGAACCCCCGAATCGCACCGCCCACATTCTGCACATCCAACCTACATCACACAAACCATCAGCCACACACTCAAAATCCCCTCAAAAGGCACTCACAAGAACGTATCGTGCCCCCACACGCCCCCCAGCTCGTAATAGCTCACCATCCCGTTCCCCGCCATCCGCAGCGCATCCGCGACCTCCCGCTGCTGCTCCACACTAAACAGGATGTCGCTCTGCACCCCCAGGACGAGCACCGGCGTGTGCGCGAGCGGCTTGAGGCCCGCGGCGAGGTCCGGGAGGTGCGGCGGGGGGTTCGCGGGCGGGGGGTGCGACTTCGAGTGCGAGAGGTGCGAGTGGTAGTATGCGAGGTGCGGCGAGTGCGGGGGCGCGTGTGAGGCGAGAGAGGGCGGTAGCGGGGGTGGCGAGGAGCGTGGGGCGGAGAAGGGGAGGTTGAGCGCGTGGAGGGAGGAGGCGGTCATGTCGAAGAGGTCCATCGCTTTGGAGATGTAGATGAGCGAGTTGGCGTCGTACTTGAGGCAGAATTGCTCTCCCTGGGGGCACGGTGAGGTATGTAGATGATCGAGGAAGCCGTTAGAGCCTACCTGGTAGTCGAGGTATGTCTCGATGAGGAAGTCGGGGCAGAGCGCGGGTGTGCGGGGCTTGGTGGAAGCACCGGGCCGCTCGTCTTCGGGTATTGGGCGCATTTTTCTACCGAAACGCTGGTCCCATTCAGGGCCCGAACGGTAAGTGATCGTCGCAATCTCTGTAGTTCATGTGAGCCCTATGAATATAGAAAAATACTCGCAAGCCTACGTCGTGCGAGCTTCATCCCAGTATGTGGTGGCAGACCGCCGTAGTAGAAGCCCTTGTTCCAGTTGGGATCGGCCATGAGCACTGTACGACGTTTTGTGAGTAATCGTCTTAGCGGTAACTCGTTCAGATATACTGACCACTCCTCTGAGCAAACCGCATCGCAATCGCACTGGGACTGCTCCTCGCCGTCCCGCTAATGCTCACGACCTTCCCCACGCGCTCCGGGAACAGCCACCCCGCCGCCAAACTCTGCATCGCACCCATCGAGCACCCCACGCTCGCATACAGCTTCTCGATCCCCAGATGGTCCAGCAAACAAAACTGCGCGCGCACCATATCAAAGATCGACAGCACCGGGAACCGCGTCGCATACGGCTGGCCGACCCTCGGGTCCACGCTCGACGGGCCCGTCGAGCCGTAGCACCCCCCAAGCACATTCGTGCAGATCACGAAGAACTGGTTCGTGTCGAGCGCGCGCCCGGGCCCGATGAAGCGCTCCCACCAGCCGTCGGCGGGGTTGAGCTCCGTCGCGGCCGCGTGCGACGACGCGGAGAGGCCGGTGTGCAGGAGGATGACGTTGTCGCGCGCGGGGGAGAGCGTGCCCCACGTCTCGTACGCGATGTCGAGCTCGGGGAGCGGCGTGTCGGCGTAGACGAGCGGGAGCGGCGCGGTGTGTTTGTAGGTCTTGTAGGAGCTCGGCGAGGGGCGTGCGTAGGGCGGTTCGGGGCCGGTGGTTTGTTGGGGCTGGGCTTGGGCAGGTCGCGAGTGTGGAGGCTGGGGATGTGGGACGGTCTGGGCGAGGAGGCGGGATTCGCGTGCGGCGTGGGCGTCGACGCAGGGGAAGGAAGGTGTGCTGGGGTTCGGCATGGGGCAGGTCGATGCGGACCGCGTCGAGCGCAGTCGTCGCTGTTGTACGACCGCAGGCCGAGGGAGCTTGAGCTGCTTTCGGGCTATCCGCACTGCGCTCATCGCTGCACAAGACGGTGTCGCGGCTGTCTAGGACGACTTTTCGGGTGGGCTGGTGGTGGAGGGATGCAAAGAGTTTTGTCGAGCTTTGTCAGGCCTCGCCTGGGTGGCGAGCAGGAGCGGGATGGCGGCGGCATGGTGCACGGTGTGGGAATCGTCGTCGAGCACGGAGGCAAGGATGGCGACATTATTGGAAAAGGCCACGTGGCTAGCCACCCTGGGCTCAGTCTAGGGTTAGGGCTCCCGCCACATTGATGCCCTTCCCCGCACTCGAGTCCCGTCCCGACGGCTGATGCGTCATCTAGTCTAAAGCGTATCGATCGTCTGTGTGCACCGTCGATCCTCCCCTTAGTCTACCCGGTCGATCATGGGCACCGCCACGCGTCCGAGGCACACAAGTTATAACTCGTCGGGCACGCACACTCTGCCTGGTATCCGTATGTTTCCCTCGTCGGCGCAACTCATGCTCTCTTCTCGCCTACCCCGGTCTTTTTTCAGTCCAGAAGGAAACCGTACGGCACTTTCGAGAATTTTGCTCCTATTATTCTGTGTATGAAAGCGAGCGGTCTGTGCATCGGCTCGGTCGCAGATAGGAGGTGGCGCGCATGGGCATCGCAGAGGTTGTGTGGGCACTAGAACATGGTACGCAAACTCCTTCATATTTCATCCTCGAGCAGCTTATAGGACCGAGTCCCTGTCTGTTCGCATTCGTTTAGTCTCGCCTTCTTGAACACGTTCGTTGTTATTCAAAGGAAACATACCACACAAACGCGAAAGCAATACATGACCAGCCCATATGCCCTTCTTACTTGGTCATCAACCTAATACATTTCGAATTCGGCAGCAGCATTGTCGGCAGAGGGACTTTGAGCTCTGACCTCGACGTTGGCACAAGGGGCTCATTGGGAGAGAACCTCAGCGAAGTCCTGCTGCAGCTCGCGTTGGGAACAGCCGATTGCAGCAGTCTCGATGACGATGCGATGTGCGTATATAGTCTAGACCCGTGTGCGATCGATGAGCATCTCGCAAAGTTAACGTGTGTATCTCACTTTCCGGGCTATGAACTTCTCGTGGGGGTCATGGGCGAACTCTGTCATATAGGGCGCAGATAGACTCGGACGCCGTGGTCCTAGTCTACGCTGGGGCCTGAGCCTTGTCTGCTGGAGGTCCTTGCAGGTCTTGGACGAGCGTGCGCAGTGTGCAGCCGCTGCAGCGTCCCCCGCGTAGTAGCCGAGGACTCGCCACGTTCCGCGACATGTGCCTCGCGGAAGCTTTTTTGTGATGACGGAAAATCAGCAGGCGGCGAGCGGCGGCCCTTAGCGTGTTTGTTTTGCGCCTGTGCTCGTTCGCTCTTGTCCTCGTCTTTTATATTCCTCGCCGTCCACCTGCTGCCCGCCTGCCAGCGTCCTTGTTATATAGACCGCGCACTAGTTGATGCCCCAGCACCGCGGCCGTCGAGGCCCCCCGATGAAGCGAAACCAGCAACGAGGAGCAACGAGCAAGTCGCGTGGATACGTAAAGGATGTCTCTACCGCACGGTGTGCAACCCAGTCGCAGGACGACGACCGCTACGGCGTCGTCCCACACGCAGCCGTCCTTCACGACGTCCGCGAGCACGGCCTCGCTGCTGCACGTCTCTCTGCCTCTGCCTCTGCACTCGTACACCGCGCCCGAAGACAGCATCACGGACCCGCGGAGGGCGAGTTTGAGTTTGATTGAGGGTACGCGTGTGAGGATTGGGAAAGATGTGAGAGTCTCCTCGCCGTGCAGCGGTGGTACGTGCCTAACACGTGTCTGCTGGTTCTTCATCCCAGTTGCGCGCACTCGTCCGCTCCACCAGCCGCCGTCCCTCCCACCGCCCCAGCCACAACATACAGGTGCCCTCCAGAACAATAAAATAAAACATATTCTTGCTTGCTGACCACCACCACCACAGCCGGGTGCGCGCGCCCGCATCGTAGCCTTTTCGGCGTATGCCCCCATTGGGCCCGACCGCCACCCCCAGGAGTCTCCGCTAGAGCCTCTCCCGCTGAGCATGTCCCGCGACGACACCCGCCGCGGCCGCGGATTCGGTGCCAGGGTGCGTCCCCGCAGTCTCCCCCGCCTCCGCACGAGGTCTCGCTGACGCGCCCTGCAGCTCGTGGGCTTCCTCCACAGGTCCCGCTCCCGCTCGCGGTCCAAGAAGCGGCGCTCGCAGTCTCTCGAGCCCGCCCCCGTCAGCGAGATGCCCGTCCTCTCCGCACCCGCCACGGCCTCCCTCGGCCGCCGCAACGTCTTCCTCGGCCTCGTCCACCACCCCCCGCCGTCCCCGAACGCCCCGGGCACGAAGCCCACGACCCGCTCCCCGTCCCGCCCGTTGTCAGGTGCGACGACCGTCACGGACTCCACAGCCCGCCCGTACCCGTATCCACAGCCGCGCTCCCCGCCCGCGGTCCCGCCCAAGAACACCGCGCCGGTGCCCGAGGAGCACCACGTCCACCTGCACACAGAGGTCCTCGCGCCCGACCCGTCCAGCGCACCGCAAAAGACGAAGAAGGCCAGCATCTTCAGCGTCGCGATCTCGCACCCCCGCCGGCCCTCGGGCGACTCGGGCAAATCGCGCCCGCCGAGCCGCGCGCACACGGCGACGCCGCCGACGCCCTCGGAGAAACCGCACAAGGGGCTGTGGTCGAGCTTCCGCTCGGGATCGCGCTCGGGGTCGCAGTCGAGCGTGGGAGCGCAGTCGTCACGGTCGAATGTGGGCGAGCCGTCGCGCAGCACACCGCCGCCCATGCCGGTGCCACGGTTTAGGCAGGACACGATACTGGGGTCGCCGACGGACGACAATGTGCAGATATTGAATTCGCCGCCGCCGCCGTACCGGAGAGAGGAGTTCATTGCGGAGGTGGATGAGGGCATGGCAGATGTGTTGGATGGGAGATGTTCGCCTTTGTGTGGGTTGCCGTCGCCGAGGTTGCCGCCGGCGGCTGGTCCGTCGGTCAAAGGAAAGGAAAGAGAAAGAGCGAGGGGTGCGAGAGATCGGTCAGGAGAAGGTATCCACGAGAAGGAGAAAGAGAAGGAGCTAAAGAGGTTGGAGAGAACAATGTCGCGAACGAGGCGAGTCGGGTCGCCATTTCAGCGCGACGTCGAGCGCGAACGGCGTACACCATTAACACCTCTGCCTCCGCCCGCACCCATGCCCATCGAAAAGATCGCAAGCGGAAGCGGCAGTGGCGGCGGCGCCAGCGGGCTCAGCAGACGCAGCTCGACAAAGGAGTCGTTCATGCGCTCGAAACGCACCAAGCACGGCAGCTTCGACTTCGAGCGGCCCGTCTCGACGAACACGGGCCCCGCGCCGAACATGCGCACCGCGCTGCACGGGCTGGGCATCGGGCCTTCGTCTGACCATCACGGCCATTTGCATGCCCTCGCCCCGCCGTCGCAACCTCAGCCGCTCGAGAAATCGTTCAGCGCAAGAGAGCCTGCCAACACGCGCGCGCACGCACCCTCGCGCGCCGCGACCCACACCGCACCAAAACAGTCATCTTCCCTCCCCAGCGCGTCCGGCCGCCCCGCCTCGCGCCCGCGCCTCGACGTCTACGCGCCGCCCATGCGGCGCGGGCCCACCTCCACCTCGCGCGACACGGCCTCCCCCAACCCACACCCTCACGCACATGCACACCCCCACCCCCACCCACATCCACACGCGCACACCCCCAGCCGCGCCGCGAACACCAGCGGCGGGACCGGCGGCGCGCTGACGACGACGCCGAGCTCGTCGCACTCCGGGCACTCGTCGAGCCTCGGGCGGAGCGCGGGCGGGCGCGCGGCGCGCACGCTGCACGGCGCGTTCCGCTTCGAGCCCGCCGTCCCGCCCATACCGGGCTCGCCCGCGGGCGACGCGCGCGAGCGCGACAAGCGGCTCGCGGCGCAGTTCACGCCGAGCACGACGCCCGTGCCGTTCGCCGCACGGTCCGACAATGTCAGCGGGGATGGGAGTGGGGAAAAGGGATGGCATGAGAGGAGGGGCCGCGCGAAGGGCCGCTCGCTCGACCTGGGGCTGTCGCTCGCGTGGGCGCCGCAGAAGGTGAGCGAGGACGCGGTAAGGGAGTATAACCGCCCGAGCAGCCGGGCGAGCGGGAGCGTGGCGAGGCCGACGCCAAGGTGGAAGAGCGAGCGGGTGCGCGCGGTGGGCGAGCAGGGGCAGCTGCAGGCACGCGCGGCGGGGATGGGCGCGGGGATGGGCGCGTCGGACGTGGCGCGGGCGTTCAGAGAGGCGTTGGGCGACGCGGCGTACGCGATCTTCAAAACCTGTACGTACCCCCGCTATGACGCTTTGCGGGCCGTGAGCTCACGTTCTTGTCTTGTCTTTTCTTTGCATCTGCCATCTGCGCCCATGCACGCATACACGCACCCATGAACGCACATCAACCCCTTGGCGTTGTTCCGCGCCTGCATTGGATCTCTCTTTTTAGACGTGCACCGCTACGACGCCGGGGCGATCCCGCTGGACGGGCCCTACGGCTTCCTCTCGCACGCGCGCCGGCTGCTCGACAACGCCGCGACGCTCGACGAGCGCAGGAAGCAGGACCTGCTCGAGCGGTTGCGCTGGATCGTCCGCGAGAACCAGCTCGAATAGTGCCTACATTCGCGCTATGCGTGTCGTCTCTCCCTGTTTCTGTCTTTGTCTTTGTCTCTGCGATACCCAGCGCCGTCTCGACTCTCCATCCATGCCTATGGCCCGCGCTGCGACTGGTGTATGCGCTATGCTATGCTCAGGCTCCAAGTCTAACTCAAAAGCATGATAGATCCCCTCATCTACCCGTCCGTGTACCCGTCATGTCACTATCTCACCCCACGACTAATCGCGCACATCATCTTCGCCTTGATCCTCAACCTCAACCGCATCCCGTCTTTCTACACACTGCATCGCGAATGCTCGACTTGGGCTTAATATAACGGTTTTGTATCTCGTAGACTACCTTCCTTGCTTACTCCAAGTTCTTCACGTGTATTCCAACCCCGGGCGATCTTCCTCTTTCTCTCTCCATCCCATCTTCATCCGTATCTTCGTCCTCACATCTATCTTATCCCCATACATCTTCATGTCCATCCTTACCTCCCCTTTCCCCTGTTGCATACTTCACGAATACCGCATGTTCGCAATGTCTTCTACGCACGTATCGCACGGCATGTAACGCTCGATCTTCACTGTACGCCCCCATAGGCTATGTAGTACTCACGACAACCTACTTGATCATCATTAATGTGCAGCTTGCAATGGATCCCATTCCCCAGCCGCGTTCAGGTCCGAGCTTTGCAGCGTGTTTGTTATGATGCGTATCACGCGGCGCGGCAGAATACATCGGTATAGAATTCCTTTGGAAGATAGTGTACAGGATCCACTACAAGCAGACGCAGACGATCGCGGAATACATCTCTACTGAACATTATTAGGGATGATCGATGACATTGACACGCAACCAAACAGAGTACCAGGCAGTGAACAAAAAACAAGGCTCAGACGGCCGGCCTGAGGGCCCTGAGGCGCGCCGCCAGCCGATCGTCCTCCTCGCCGACGGTCTCCTGGTGGACGATCTCTGGCACGCGCGCGACCTCGCGCGCGGCGAGGTCGTGCTGGAGTTCAATGTTCGCCTCTTCCGCGGTCTGTTTCATGAGCGCCTCGACCTCGTCTTGTGGGGCGGACGTCGCGGTCGTGTTCGACATGGCGTCCTCCATGTAGGACGTCTGCACGTCGAGGTCGGAGAACTGGGTCTCAAATTTGTCCATCACGACGGAGATCTGTATAGGTGTGACAGAGGATAAGGATTGTCAGTGGCTATGAATATGGGGGATCGTGCGCACCCGCTCCAGGTTCATGCTCTCCATCGCCTTGTCCATGCCTTTGACCACCGACGCCATGTTGCCCGTCATCTGCCGCATCGTGACCGCCGTCTCGACCCGACTCGCGACGGCGTCCACACGACTCGAGAGCCGGAGCAGGTTCAGCGCCTCGTTCTTCTTGCGGATCGCATTTGCGGCATAGATCCTTGCGCCTTCGTTGTTGCCCTGCTGGAGTGCCTGCAAACGAAACGTTTACTTCTGGGCGATGTTTTCAGAGAACTGTGTGAGAGGTACCTTCTTCAGACGAGCCTTCTCGGTGTTCTCGTCCTTCTGCGCCTTCTTGGACTGTCTTGTGAGTGCCTTTGCCGTAAACTACGGACCGCCGTCAAGCGCAAGCCAGGCAGCCAAAGTGAGGGAGTACTGGACCTTAAGCTGGAAGAGGGTCTCTAAGAAAGGTCAGATCGTATCCGGGGCATTAACACGGGCAGCTTACTCTCGAGGTTGCTCATGGCCGCGGGCGTCGTGGGGGTCGTAAAGCAGAATGTGGCTGCTGTGCTCACTGGCCGCGGTCCCTTCTGAATCGCCACTGCGTATCTGAGATCTCTTCCACGTGTCCCTGATGCGAACAGGCGCGCGTTCCCCGCCCGCGAGCGTGGCGCGAGACTTTCTGGTTCCAACCTCCTTCGGGCTCGCACAGCATCAAGCTGCCCTAACCTTTTATTCTACGATTCGCTCTGTTCATGCTCTGGCAGCTGATACCCATCGTATAAATCTTACGTTCCCTGGCTTGTTGTAGGTGCGATGGCGTTGTTACACTACCTCAGGTGGGTATTTGCGCTTGGGTGTCGTGGCAGGAGACTGATGATGCGCTCTAGTTATGCCGGTGCAATGGCTGCTTTTATATTTGTAACATTGTCCTTGGGTATGTATTCAATTTTATGTATGCCACATGGTACTTATTCTGTCTGTGCAGCGAGCGGACTCCTATGGCTCTCCGAGTTGATTGAGGAACACTCGAGAATGGCGAAAGCGATAGGACAGCGAGGTATATACGTGAGCATTATTCGTCCTTGAAGCTCAGCTGCCTTACCCATTTGCATGCTAGGTGATCATCTTAATCCACGCCCTCTTATATTTCTTCGACTCGCTACCCTTACACCTCGTCCTCTTCTCGATCGTATGCCACATCGTCTACCTCCAAAATTTCACACCACAATGGCCTCTAGTGTCTCTCACATCTATCAGCTTCCTTGCGTCATGCGTAATGGTCATCACCGACCATTTCCTGTGGTTCTTCTACTTCGCTCGCGTGACCCAGGACGCACGGCTCAAAGCGCGACTGTCCTATGGCTCTCGTAAAGTCTCCGCCGCGCCTGGGTTTGCGGACATCGCGACATTCTTTGGAATTTGCGTCTGGCTCGCCCCGCTGTTTCTTTTCCTCAGTCTGAGTGCAAACGACAACGCACTACCCCTAAACCTCAGTAAGTATAGTATGCATACACTCGCCATATAGTAAAGCTGACATTGGGCAAGACGGAAAATCTATCCCCGATTCGCCAACAGCGGCTGCCTCAAGACCCATCATCATCGGCAACAGAGGGTCGCTATTCAAGACACTCTACGACGCTTTACCACTTGACTACTTACCCCGTCTGCGTCCCCGGCCCAAGAAGCGCGACACTTCGCAAGGCATCATAGCCCCACCCTCGCCCAACCTGCGACCTATGCACTCACCGTTGCCCTCACCCGGTCTCGGACGGGTATCATCCATGACACATCTACCGCCGTCACCTCTGACGCCTCCACGTAGGCTTTCAAGCGACGTTCCACGGTCAGACAGCCCCGACGTATTCTTGTCTACCGAAAACTCGCCAGCATTTTCATTAGGTCCACCCGCGCCTGGAAGAAGATCCTCTGGCGCAAGCGGCTCGGTGAGATCTGGTCACGAAGGGCGATTGGAGATGCGCCGGGTGGTTAGCTCCAGCAATGCAGGAGACAGCCGGTTCAGACAATGACAGTTTATCTATCGACATCCTTCTATATGTAATTAGGATATCTGGGCTTTACTAGGGGTTTACGTGTCTATAGTGCTTGGGAGAACTGACGGAAGCTTTCCGCCGGTCCCGATCTCAACCTCCCGCCCTATTACCAATTTAGGCGAAAAGCGCGAGGTTGTTAAGCGCTAGCGCCATCGTTACGCGCTAGCGCCTCGTCACGCGTCACTAACACTGCTGAGGTTTGTTTTGTACGATCAACATGGTCTTGGGAGGACAACAGGATTCAAAATTTTCTACCTTGCGAAGCGGTAAGCGTACTTACTTCATGCTCTCTAGTACTTTTGCTAACCATTTGCCACAGTTATTGAGAATGCCTGCTCCGAGTCCTCTCCTCTTTCTACGTTAAAATTCTCCCCATTCTTAATCATCTCCTGCAATAAACCATGAGTTGCTGGTGACTGTCTATAACCAAATGCTCCGGAGCGTTGTCTGGAAGATAAAGCGCGCAGAGCAGGGCGCCGTGAGCGCAAATAACCTCCAAGGGTATGTCTATCGTCTGTTTTGGGGCCCACAGAAATATTGTTAACTGTTTTTGCATGTCTGATACTCAGGGTGGGTACCAAAAACTCGTAATGCATACGTCTACCTTGCTTCACAGTAGTATCGAACTTGAAGCGCTTAGTCTCTCATCGCAAAAAAAAAAAAGAAAACACCTCTAGCTATGGTCTCGAGCATGATACAGACATGGCGGCGAGTGAACGGGATCAGAAGACTCTTCACTGATGCTATGACTGGCTTATATTCGTCAGATGCGATGCGCCCATCACGCCCAGTCACCAGAGCTGCCTTTCCGGGTGACAGGATCACGTGAGTGTGGTCACATCTACCTGCACGCGTCCTGATGCCACAGCTCTTCAATAGTTTCCTTGTAATTGTGATCATGACAACGCTCTATTCGTGATGTTGTACATGCTATCTTATTGTGCACCTTTTCTCCGTGAAAGGCCTTTACTTGCGAAGACATTGTAACTCGCCGACCACTGAAGCGTTTCCCTTAAGCTGGCTGAACACCGCCTACCTCCAGCGTGCCGCATTGCGCAGTCTCGAATTCACACCTCGGGACACATAGGGGCTACTGGAAACCATCTCATATTTCCTCAACCAGCTCGATTCCACCTCTCGCTATTTTCCGACCCGCCAAGCGATGCGGTTCTCATCCGGATCAGTCCTCGTCCCCCACCCTTGGAGGTCTGCTTCCCCATTCGCCTTCCCCGCGCTTACGCTCACAAAAAGATCCATCTCACTCCGTGTACGCTGTGCTCAACGCCGCAGGAGAGTTTGACGGTACGCGTCCATCGCGCCCTGGTGGATCTTGTCCCATGGCGCCTACGCTCTCACTTGCCGTCTTCGCTGCGTGCGCTGTCGTCGAATGGATGATTCAAGTGTGGCGGGCACTGTGTAGAGAGCGTAGAAAAAGCTGACCAGCAAGCGGGATGACGAGCAGAGTCTCTCCCTCTCATTCCCACCCATCACTCCCCGTCCTGTTTCCTGCCCGCCCTTGTTCTCGCCAAGTTAAGCTGTTCTTATTCCCCTACATCACAAACTCTCCCTTGCAAGCGCGCACGACACCGCGAATCGAGTCGCGCGATGAGCCACGCGCTTGCCGAGGACTCTCTGCAACCGCCCTCCCTCGGTCTTGCGGAACGCGCCCTTTTCCTCCATTCCAACAGCGTTCAGGCTCTCGAGTCCTATCTCGATGAGCAGACGAATCAGGCACTCTTTGAGACGTGCAGAGCTGCATGGAGGGCTAAGATGGAACAAAACCATTCTCTTGAATGGCACCCGCGCTGTGTTCTCTCCTTGCTCGAGCACGACCCCATTGCGAAGCACGCTCAGTCCCACAAAGGGACTGGGATCAAGGCACGTTCGCTTACTTCCTACGCTTTACCTCGCTCTCTGACAGACGTTGCAAACCTGCGCAGGGATCCAAGTCAAGTCTTGAAGCCATGAAGTCGCGCGAATGCGCCGTTTCCATTCCACGCACACGCTGGCTTATGATGCGCTACACGCCATACATCAGAAGACTTACATGGGGGGATTCATTGGTGTCTATGAACCGTCGTTCGAGACGCGCGACGTACTTCGCACTAGAAGCGCTGTACAAGACGTACGCTCTCCCGTTCGGGGCCGCGCTCTTCCCCGAGTTGGTCGAGGCGACTCTGCACGTACGCACGAAGATGGACGTAGTGACGTTCTGCCTCCCGCGTACACTCACTACACTCATGCTGTCCTGGCAGATCGAGCTCAACGACGGCGAGAACACTCACACAAGCAAAGCTCGAAACGGCCTCTTGCTTGGGCTTCCCGAACTCAGGACACTGGTGTTCGTGGTCAATCGCACGAGCTCTGCATCTCCCCTCCGCCTGGACGAGTGTATCCCACTCGAGGCGTGTCCCAAGCTCCTGGACTTCGAGATTCGTGACTCGTTACCTCTCCTCTATGGTCCTACCGATATCAGAACCTTCTGCGGCTCTCACGTCGAGCTGAATCGCCTCGTGCTGAACCCTTCCCCGACGCGCGCCGGAGAGGCGCCAAACCCAGAAATCCTTGTCTCCTTCGCAGAGGCCGCGTCCACGAAGCTGCACAAGCTGGTTGAGCTACAATGCTTCCTGGACTGCAATGCGCCGGAGATGGCGCACCCATCGTGCCCTTATGACTGTCCTGCACTGGAGAGGATCAGCCTCGGGTGGATGAACAATGCGAGGGAGTTGAAGGCGTATGTGCTCGCCTTGTTTGAAGCGAGGGTGCGACTCCTCGGACCATGCTTTGAGGCATAAGACCTAAAGCTTGTTGAAGGTAATATGGCTGTTTTGTTACCACAATTTTCCGTGCTCTTAAGTGGCTCAACTCCCGCACGAACATTTCCTTCCTCAGTTTCCATCCATCGTCGCTATTGCTTTCAGGTTATTCATCTAGCATTGACTTTGCTGCACTGTGTAGCAAGATTTCGTTCTGCTCGCTACTTTTTGTCTCTTTCTAGCACATCCAACACGCCTTTCGCGTCGCCTTCTGCTCTCTGCTACCTGTTCGAATTCATCAACGTTGTCACCATTACGGACGTTGTAGAGCACGCTGCCATCGTATCTAGCAATCTACATTAGTTCACCGCGCTTTAGTAGTTGTCTCACTAGCCTCTCTCAAACCTCACATGTACTACATATACCATGGAATTAATCACTAGGCCCATATACTTCCGTAAGGAAGGTGAGATATGAAATTTGGAGGGCTCCCGTATATGGCGCTTAATAGAGTTTAGGGCAGGGCGGGCTCGGAACGTGACTCATTAGCAGCGCGTCTCCCCTCTTTCACCCGGTACGCGTCGACGACAATGACGACGACTTGCCAACGCGACCCATTTCATCTACTTACTCGACGCTCTGTTGCGAAAATACAACAACTTCTTTTTCAAATGTGCTGGTGTGCCGCAATCTTCAAGTGCCTGCCTCTCGAAGCCGGCGGAAGAGCGAAGATGGCTTTAAGACAATATCCTCAAGTATCCCGCCCCCCTTCAATGCAACGGTATGAAATCAAGATTGTGAAGCATGCATGTATCCAAACAAGCGACAATGAAGACAAACGAGCAAGATGTCTGATTCATCAAGCTTCAAACACCACGAAAACATTCAAGCAACCTTCAAGCCACAATTCGATAAGTGTGCCTGCGTGTCGGTTTTTTGTCCGTTTTCTACAAACATGAGATATTTTACATCGAATGCATTCAAAGAGTGTAGCGACTATAGAGCCCGAGAGCGCGCAGCAAGTGTGTACAAGAAACATCAAGTATTCAACGAATCAGTAGCAAGATCAAGATGTACAACAGAGCAAGTGAACGAGTGCGAAGATTTGTGCGATAGAAATGTGCGACAACGATGCAAGAAATGAGACTACAAGAACGAAAAACAATGAACATGCGCGAACAACTCAATTTCGAGAATGTGTGGTCAGAGTTTTGGATAGATCTGTGAGAGTGGATGAAAGGTTGGGGAAGATGCGAGCTACCCGGCTACGAAGACTCACTACGGAAGGCGGTTCGACTTTGGAGACTAGTCCAGAGCGGAAGACTCGACTGTAGCCCATCTCGCCCATGCTGTGACTTGCGGCGTGTACGTCGTGTGCATCGGTTGTGTGGTGCTGAGGAGAGTTAGAACAAACCGCAACACGAATCTCAAAGCGGAATGCAACATACATCGTGCAGCGGGTCTACGCGCTCAGACCGCTGGTTTGTTCCGTCAGACTGCGACTTCCACGCCTCCAACGCCCTCCTCTGCACCAGCGCCGTTGCGATCAGATGAACGAATCCAACACAGCAATCAACACACACCTCAAAGCGCTCTTCATTGTCCACGCGAGGAAGAGGTAGCAGGCTGCCGGTCGAAGGCCAGAAGAGCCACACGTCGTATTCCCAGTCGCATGTGAGCGCGTCGGGGGAAGAACCGTTGTAGCTGGGCCCTGCGCGAAGCTCCATAGCCACGCGTGCCTCGCCCATGCTTTCTGGATAGAAGATGAGCGACTTGGCGGGGGTAAAGGCAATGGGATGGTGGGAGGAGGCAAGCTTCAGGCCGTCCGCAACTTATAAAGCGTCGGCGAGCTCGAAGGGGTTGTTACGCGAGAGGTAGAATTCCAACACTGGCGAGCGGCAAAGCAGACGGATTCGGCCCTCGAAAGTCTGCTTAGGCTGCGAGTGTGCTCCTGCAGTTTAGTCCTGGTCTTGCCGTTGTGACCCTTCTATGGGGCTATTCAGGGAAGATTGACGAAGAATATACGCAAAATTGCATCCAGGAGAAGTACCGTCCAGTCCACATTCAGCACAGGAAGTTATTGCTAACCCTGAGGCATCCAGGACTTCCCAAGGACAGAGTCCTCGCTGTCACAGGTTCCTTTGGACATAAATCAATGTCCAGGACGTTAAATGTGGTCCAGCAGCTGATACTTTGGATATAAGGCCCTCGGACCACGAAATCGCATGGGACACAACATATCGGAAGAACGGCTGGCGGCCATCCCCTACGAGGTCTCCATTGGACTATTCAACCCGTGATATCTTTCGGACGTGCTTCAATGGACCATCACCATAAGCCAATTCTAGAACTGCCGACCCGCGTTCTCTTATCCAGTGTACCACTGGCCGCTACTGTCGTCGGTGCGCACCGTAACAGTCGTGACAAGTGACACGCGTGACAAGAGGCGCGATATTGGTCAATGCAGCAAAAAGCTGTATGGTACACACTGTGACGACACGGTTATGGGATATCTGTTTGAAATGAGCAAGGCGTAAAGAGCAATTGACAGGACGCATGACAAGACTATGAAGGAGACGCACCGGCAAGCTACCCAGGAACACATCTCTGGCCGCTGTAGCTCGAAAACGCAAGGAGACGGTTTCCCGTACGCGTTCGCAGCCCTTCTGCGCGGAGATTTGAAGATAAGGTCTCCCTGAATATGCTTGACGACGGCAGTCGATCGTCGCTCTGCGCCTCCGCTGGAGAGTATGGTCCAACTCCTTCCCAAGTGTTCAAAAGAGCCCCTTGTCCGTCGAACACAGACCGTTTCACCGCCAAATCTCCCTGCTGTCATGGAGTTTCTTCTGCTCGACGGTAGCATGCTTCAAGTCTTGGCAACTCCAACGTCGGAGAGAATATGAACGAAAATCCTTTGAGGTCGCCGCCGAACCTGCTCCTATAACCCGAAAGCCCATTGCCTTCCTCCGCTCGTTACTGGCTCGTCCGCCCCAATAACCACTTTTCAACACTGTTACCATGGACCTTTATCAAGCGTGTTGTGCCGATCCGTAGTGAACTTTCCACCCCGTCGCCCGTGTGCTTCTAACTCGACGGATAGTAAACCTTCAAACCTCTACGATACCCCTTTGTCCGCGCACGGCTGCTATGCATCAACATGCGCGCTGGCTGCTGCAGTGGTGATTCCGAGTGTCGACATGGCTTGAGGCGAGTTTCACAAGACGCAGCGAGTTGGTCGTTTGTGTTGATCAAAGGGTCATCGTGGGCCAGGTCGACCCGCGTGCGGTGCCCCTCCATGTGCGCGGACTCCGCCGCCGCCGCTTCTCGCTTATAGCGCGTATGCTTGCGTTGCACCCCTTCCTGCCGGTTCTCTTTCTTGCACAGTAGTGCTTGCTTCAAGACTTGCTGCCATGGTTTGGGGCGAAGACCTTCGTAGGCATCGAACTCTGGTCGCCGCAGCGTCAAGTTGCTCTCTATTACATAAGAATATCGCCGTCAATTCTCGCCAGTCTCATCTCCATCTCTCGGGCAATTAGTCTTTGCCAGCACCGAGCTGGCTTTATGAACGGCCATCTCATTCGTCACAAGAAATGAATTGGAAGGTCTCCGTCTCGTCTGGGCTCCCTGTGTCTAACCCGCCTCTATCGTGCTTCTTCCTACTATCTCGCGATCCCTTCAAGTTTGCTGAAAGTCCAGACGTTCAGCACCTTCCTGCGTCGCAGAATTGTCACTATTCCACTTTCGCAGTATGGTTCGTCTGGATCGAGACTCAATGTTGTCCGTAGGATACCCCGCCATCTGTACGACAATATAGAACAAATCAGATCGCACTATCGTCAGATCAAGTCTCATAGACTACAAGAGCCCAGAGATGGACCGTTGACGGACCATATAAATTGATCTTGACCGTAGCAATAGGGTGTATCACCGTCCCAGACGGGTTACCCTGCACTTGCTTTTCGCTGAGACTTCGTTGACCACAACATCCAGGGGCTGAATACAGTTTGTGCGAAGTATCATGTGGTTTTAGAATCGCGGCGATCACCTCGTACTGTGCAAGATCGTTCACCGTACTCACGCTTATTTCTTCTCAAATTCCAGCGCCTCTGCAGCCCAATTCACCTTTATACAATCCATGTCGTGTATTGTATATATCGTCAATATTACCCAATGAAATACCAGAAGACAAACCAAGCATAAAAAGGAGAATTTTGTGAACATGTACGATAGAAGAAGCCCGCTGTGGCGGTATGCTTCACGTGGAACCAGAACCAGATTAGAAGTAACGCGGTCCAAAAGGAGGCATCATCGGTGTGCCAGTCAGAGACGGACCGTGGAGTGGGCACAGGAGAGGGTTGTAGTAGTAGCACGATCCATCACACGGTGTGGGGATAGGCGGAAAATGTGCGATGGGCACAGGTATCAGTATGGGATGAGTAGCGGCCGCGAC
Source organism: Pleurotus ostreatoroseus (assembly GCA_005298045.1). NCBI lineage: Eukaryota > Fungi > Basidiomycota > Agaricomycetes > Agaricales > Pleurotaceae > Pleurotus > Pleurotus ostreatoroseus. Next base: position 51,876 of record SWBT01000464.1, on the reverse strand, counting down.
TTGGACGGGATTCGAGAATGTGTAGCTGGGTACACTTCTCAGTGGTGTTGTCGGGGTAGTAGGTCTTGAAGATCGAGCCGGCTTTCGCGATTCATCAGCTGAATCGGTATCGCTAGCAATGGGCACAGGAGGCAGCTCTTCAGGCGGAGAACGTCTCCTACGTGTGCGAGTATTGTGAGAGCGTCCGTTGATAGTAAGTTGCCGAAGCTGCTGGTACAAGCGAGGATGTATGGTTGTATCTGAGTCCGTTGTAGTGGCCGTTTCTGAACTCTCTTCACTTGCTGTCAGAGTATCGGAGCCCGATCCCGAAGTAGTGGCATTCTCTTGCATCGCAGTGGAGCTGCTGCTGGTACTGCTCGGAAGATCAAAGTGTACCCTCTGCTGAGAGGGTGTTCGGCGTATCTGGTAGGGGATTGCAGACCACGGTTCGGGCATTCGCATATGTCCATCATGTTCTCTGGCAACGGTAAGTATTTTAGCACGCGAGGCAACGTAGATAACTCGGGAACGCACGGAATGCTAGATGGACTGGTCCGCTCGAAATGGCTTGATCTCTGAGGCCGGAGAATCGGTCTGGGAGTAGATTGCGAAGACCGCGGGACAGGCTCGGGAGAGTCAGTAGTAGAATTTTGAGACCTAGAAGAGGACGCCCGTTGAGAGACAGGTGCTGGTGTCGTTGATTGACTCCTGCTGGGTGATGTGACAGGTTTGGGGGACAGAAATGTCCTCGTACCCGTCTGCAAATGTCCCGAAGGTGAATGAGGAGGTGTCGAACGCGGTGGGCGAGATCGTGAAGACGACGGAACAGCTATATGGCTTACTGGCGGCGGCGTCGGGACTCGAAGTGGTCTAGTGGTCGGAGCCCGAGCACTCTGGGGAATCGTGGGTCTTGGCGTGGTCGAGGGAGGCCTTTGCATTTGTACTATCTGAGGTCTCTGAGTGGCCGAGGGATGCTGTGTTGACCGACTCGGACGCCTCGAAGACGACGGTCTTACAGCTTTGTCGGAGGAATCGCTCGTAGTTGCATCTGAAGGGTATTTCGACGACGTATCGCCACTACTAGAGGGCGAGAGAGTGATTGGGGTGATGTTCTGTGTGATCATTTCGCAGGAAAAGACAACTTGTTTCGCGTCAGGTCTTGACCGAAAATCATGTTGCCAACAATTGGATATAAGTGCCCATAAGTCCGGGGGTATTGGACGTCTTGAGGCGGACTGAAACGGACGCTCGCCGCGGGATATGAGCGTGATCGCCTGCGCTTGTCGAAGATCTGCAAAGGGTGGTCGATCATTGTATACCTGATCTCGCGTCTGAGTACTAATTGTCTGACAAAGAACGGGCGTAGACTTACCTCCCAACACACTCCTGCAAAGGCGAAGACATCGCTGGGCGGAATAGGTCTGGACGTTGCTAGTCCGGCCGCACGAGGATCTATGCATTCCGGCGGAGTCCAGGTCGTCATTGCAGAACGTGAGTGGATGGTGTTGCCAATACCATAGAAATTGGAGAGCCCGAAGTCGCACAGCCGGGCGTGACTTCCGTCGTCGATGAGTATATTAGCCTGGGAACGAATGAGGTCACATAGCGGTGAAAAGAGTAACGGCGATCTACTCACGCCACGAAGATCTCCGTGTACTATTTGCGCATCGCTTCCATGGAGGTAAGCGAGTCCAGAAGCCACTTCGTGGAGCTTGTATACTGCGTCAGACATAGGATTAATTGTGTAGATAGGTCATCGAAACTGACCAGACGATGAACGTCTCGCTCAACGAAGTCGATATTCTTGATGTATTGTATGATGTTGCCGTTGTTTAGCCAAACTGAGACCATGCAGAGGGAATTTGGATACAGATCTCGGCTGACCCCACAAAATTCGAGTACATGAGGATGTAGGAGTAGTTTCCACGTCAAGGCTTCTCGACAGAAATCCTGCAGGTGAAAAATAAGCTCATCTTTCCGGAATAATTATGAAAACATCTCACGCGGGACGTTTTCTCTCGTTCGGCCTCCGTGTCCTCCAAGAAAGCACGCAGCTTCTTGATCGCAACGAGCTTGCCCTCATACTCGCCATAAAAGATGTCAGCGAAGGCACCACCTCCTACGGGCGTCGCACTCTTCAACCTAACGCCAGTAATGAATATGGACTCTGGAAGCTGATCAGACATCTGCGCAACCTTTATACTTAAATATAAGAGGTGTCGCCGAAATTCGTTTCCCTGCCTTGCCTGTTCGTCGGAAGGGATGTCCCTGGGGTTAATTCCGCACATCGTCGGCCAGTACTTCGGAACTTTAACAATCTGTTAGCGTAAATTTGAGCCATAGCTGAATGACTGTCATAAAGTTACTGGTACCTGTCCTACGAGGGCAAGAAAAGATGCGGCTAGCATAGCATTTTTTCCAAGAGCAATCACAGCGTCTTGGCCTTCTGGATGCGCGTGAAGAGCCTTCAGGATACGTACAACGTATTCAGTGTCTGATTCAACAGCTGCTTCAACTTCCCTTTCATTTCGAATAGCTAATCGAAGGAGCATCTACTAAGATATGTGAGTTCGAGGCATCCAGCTAGAACAAGTAGACATTAACCTCTGGCAGCTTTTGAACCGCACTAAAACCTCGAGCGACGAGTCGGGCCAGGTTCATGGGATTTCCTGCTTGCCTATTCCATATCGCCAAAAAGTCGTAGCTTAACAAAAGTCATTCGCCACGGCAACTTTCCATAGGAGACGTTCATTACGCACCTGTCTCGTGACAGCTTGTCATCACTTTGGCGCTGGCATATATTCAACGCTTGCTTGGCCAGAAGGTCCAACGTAGCCTACAATGTCTATAGGTTCCAATATCGACGCGTAAAAAGTAGTTGGCCTACCCACCTGGTACACTCGATACCGCCCCTCCGCGAGGGGATCCACTAACGAAGATCGTATATGCGAAGCACAATGTCAATGGCGATGATAGGCTCACCGGTAAGTAATTCATTGGCGATGGCCGCAGGATGAATGTTAGGGTGTTGCACCCATACGTGGAGGTACGCCAAGTAACGCGATTCAAAAGCTTCCTTGCACAGTCTGCACAACCGTTGATCTCCGGATGCCATGTAGTTACCAAAAAATAAGACTTGAAATAGCCTGTATACGCTGATAAAAATAGTGGCGACTGTTAGCGAGCTGACCGACCTGTGACCGAGTATGTGGCGAAAGCACAGGGATGTTGCATGCTCTTGGTAAGGATGAATTCCCGGAACCACCTGAACAACAACTCACCCGAAACATGAGCGAGTGCCGGGACTTCGGGCGGCCTTTACCAGTAATTAAGGCATTTGCCCACGCTTATACGTAACCCTGTGACCCTGAGAGCTTGATCATAGCATAAGCCACAATTGATCAGTTTTCTGACGTTTGCACAGGGTGATACGGATCAATGCGCAAAGGAATATAACACAGAGGAGGGCTTTATTGTGTAGTTTGAAGAGAGGACACTCTGCATGCAAAGTGAACGCCGTTCTCAACTCGCTTGCTCGATTCGGTGAGTTGTGGGTGCTGGTTTACTTGAGAGTCGTCCGACAGCAGGTTCCGGGCTTTAGTTGAGAAGCCAGACGCGTGTTTGGTCCCATGCGGACAGGCGCTAAGAACCGCGTGGCGCTTGGCGCCCAGGCTTACCCTCTTGAAACTGACCATCGACCACACCCATTCCGACCCGCTTACACGACCAGGGACGACTCTTATCGTTCTCGCTGCCGATTTATTTGATTTGTCTTGGAGGGATCTTATGCTGGTTAGCTCCTAGAAGATCCCAGGATTGTGGCGCAGACGGTAACATAGCGCCGTTCCGCCGTACTAACCACCAGTAATCGGCGGACATGCATTTGTATCTTGGCGACAACCCGCGAACTCTATACTTGGTGACCAGCTCACAGGAAGAAGGTCAAGGTCGTCCAAGACGAGCTCTTGTTTTTCGTGCTGCAGAGGGGAAATATTCTCAAGCTATCGTAGAGTTTCTTCCGAAGGACGAAGTCGATCTCTCTCATGCTGTATTGTTAACCAAGAGAGTAGTCAAAGGCTGCTTAGGCCTAATCTCTATCTCAGGAGGTGAGCTCTCATAATGAGACCGAGTAAAACTAGCTCATTCCGTGCAAGATATATTCCTAGCAATTATAACTTCTGCGACGGAAGTCGGCAATACGCGTCCGTCGGGACTACGCAATGAATCTGTGGGCAAGATCCACGAAGTCGGTTTTTTCTGCCTCACTTCTTCGACATGGGACGACATACCAGCTACCTATGACACTGTTCCTTCCCCTACTTACCCTGAGCATGCAGACGCGCTTCTCCGAGATGCTTACTCAGGACCCAGCACGCCAAATCCTAACGTATTCGAGCACCCATGCATGCCGCTCACCAAAATAATATCTGCTGGAACGTTTTACTATGCACTTGAACCTTATTGGGACCTTTCTTCAAGACTTCAAGTTCGGCTAGGCAGAGACGATGCTGTCTCTCGGGATATGGGTACTTACGACGAACGTTTCGTGTGGAACGAATATATCGTGAGAAGTCTCCTAGACTTCCGAGAACGGTTAGACCCTCAAGAGAAAGAGGAATTAGACCGCTGTCAGTTCATCGTGCGTATATGTACGCTGCGCTATTGATGAGCCTATTTAATGACATTCCTCTAGGCCCTTGCTATCCAAGGCTACGTCGGAATATTTACTGTTCCATTGCCGGCTCCCCCGACGACCGGTGGACCAGTAATTGCCACGATCTCCCTAATATCTCGATTAGGTTGGAAACGAGCAGGTACTCGGTTTAATACGCGAGGTGTTGACGACGATGGTAATTGTGCGAATTTCGTCGAAGTATGTTTATCATCGTCGACATCGATGTGTTGAACTGACTTCGTGAACAGACCGAAACAATATTCAGCACCGATATGAATTGCTTCAGCTTTGTGCAAGTCCGGGGTAGTGTACCACGTGAGTATGGTCCTAAAATCTAATCGTCACACGACTAGTATGCCATAACGTTCGCTTATATGTCTCAGTTTTTTGGGAACAGCAGGGACTGCAAACGTTCGGTCAGCGAATCCAGATTACGAGACCACAAGCCTCTCAGCCGGCCTTCGAACGCCATTTTATTCAGCTGACAGAGGAATATGGCAATGTTCATGCCGTCAACCTTCTCGGAACAAAGGAAAACGAAGCTAGTCTTTCCGCAGCGTATGCCCGGCACCTTCAAATCGCCCGGAATACACTCAGGGACAGGATTGGCATAACACATTTTGACTTCCACAACGCGGTAAAGCTCTACGGGCACGACAGCGTCGCCAGCCAAATACTGTGCGTCGCCCTCAGCTATAGTGCAGCGGTGAATTTCAACATTATACAGATACCAGGAAAGCATCACAGACTGTATCGAGCAGTTCGGTTTTACCATGGCAGATGGGGGAACCGCGGACATAATCACGACACAAAAAGGTATCTTTAGGACCAACTGCCTAGACTGGTACGTATACTCGGAGCCCTGGAGGATGCATGAGCTGATCCTGGAGTAGCCTAGATCGTACAAACTTTGTACAAGACATACTGTCCAAAAAGGTACTAGAGGAGTATTTGAAACTCATCCGGCGCGAATGGGTACAGTTCGGCTCTTTGCTATCCTTCCATAGAGAGCTATGGGCAGAGAATGGCGATGCGCTTAGTCGCATTTACGCCGGGACCGGTGCACTCAATACCAGTTACACTCGCAGTGGGAAAAGAACGCTAGCAGGCACGTTTCGGAATATTTGTATTGTGGTAAAACTCTGACTCCAAGCGCAATAGGTGTTCTCTCCGATGCAACCAAAAGCGTATCTAGGGCGTACATCAATAACTTCCAAGACAAAGGAAAGCAGGTCGCCATTGATATGTTTTTGGTCCGTCATAGGAAAGTTCCGGTGGTCCGGATACTGACTATAGCCGTAGGGAAATCTAAGTGACCAGCAACAGGTGACAATATTCGATCCCGTCCATGACCTCGTGCGAGAGGCACTGGAGAAGCGGTGAGCATACTTATGATAAGGATGGCACGACATTGACAAGCCATTCAGGCTCGCTGAGTACTCGACGGCAAAACGGTGTACCGTATACGCGGGTACTTGGAACCTAAACGGAAGAGTGGGTAATACGCTCTGTTTCGGGCCTCCTCATGGCTGATCAGTCGCCAGCCACCGACGTCAGAGTCCCTTCTGTCATGGCTCTTTCCTCGCAGCAGTACGTGTCTGATAAATTTCATAAGCTCGTGACTGACAGCCCGCAGGTTTGCCCGAGTACGCCACGCACTCCCACTCCTTGGAAACCCACTCATTTGATTTAGCCCGGATATACTCGCCATTGGCTTCCAAGAGATCGTTCCACTTACTGCACAACAAATTGTGCAAGCTGATCCCGAGAAGAAGTCAGAAACAGCGCTGTTACCTTGTTCTTGATGTTGATTCGCTTTGACAGGCGGATGTGGGAGAGAAAAATTATCGATACGCTGAATGGACGGCCAGACAAGGGTGGAGAGTACGTTATCTTGAGAAGTCATCAGGTCGGTGCCTTCGTTCAGAGGAGTAAACATTTTCAAATGCTAAATGTACACAGCTGGTTGGCACAGCCCTGCTAATCCTGGTTAAGGCTGAATTGACGGCGGTCATTCGGAATGTCGAAGCTGCCACGCAGAAGGTATGTCGCGGGCTTCGCTTGAATAAGCTATCGCTGAAAAGTCTTCGCGGTTTAGACGGGCCTTCGGGGGATGTCGGGCAACAAAGGAGCTGTGGCAATTAGGCTCGAATATTACGACACAGACTTTTGCTTTGTCACTGCGCATCTCGCCGCAGGACATTCCAATGTTGAAGAGCGCAACGCTGACTATCGAACCATCGTAGATGGGCTTCATTTCCTTAAGGGTAAAACTATCGACAGCCACAAGTGCGTACTTACGTCTATAATTAAGCGGAGACTTATTCCTAAAATTTAGAAACGTTATATGGCTCGCTGATACGAATTATCGCATCGACCTTGATAATGAGCAAGCTAGACAATTTGCAGAGAGCGACGATTACGACGGTCTTTATACAATGGACCAGGTAAGCACTTCTATTCCTGGTGAAGCCCCGCGCCGTGTTTGAATCTTAACACGTAGCTGCGCCAAATGATGGATGAAGGGTTCGCCTTCAGTGGTTACACAGAAGGACCACTCCTCTTTCGACCGACGTACAAGTATGACTATGGGAGCGACAAGTACGATAGCAGCGAAAAGATGCGAATCCCTGCTTGGACCGATCGGATACTGTTCAAGGGGAGTGCTATTGATCTTTCATTATACTCAAGGGCGGAGCTCAAGAGCTCAGATCATCGACCAGGTATGTCCAAAGCCCATTGACCATTGGAACATCCGTTCACGATAATTGTTCAGTATATGCGCTCTTTACGGCAGAAATTAGGATAATTGACCATGAGAAACGCGCCGCTTTGTCACATCTACTGCTTGACAACGTCACTTCGACTGTGCCCGGAGAGAAGCTGGATGAGAAGCTAGCCACGCTTACTTTCTCCAGTGACATGGGTGCCCGTAAGTGTTGCATGACCGTTCGATAATTTCTCCGCTGACGTGCACCCTAGTACCACCTCCGAGCTCGGACGATATGGCCTGGTGGGACACACCTGGTGCGCTTTATTCGTCATGCACTGTAATAATTCTAAATTGACTAATCGTCTATAGAACACCCAGGAGGCGTCTGTACGCCGCCGGTAGACTTTTCTCACGACAGTGGCCGTACGAACCCGTTCGACTGGCCAGGAGACTCGCCGCTATCATCTCCATCATCATCTGAGGAGGAGCTCTACAATACAGCTCTGCAGGCACCCCTGGCACCTAAGCAGGTGCAGGCCTCCATCACCCGCAGACCCCCTCCGCCGCCGCCTCCCAGAAGTACAAAACCAGCTAAGGACACACCATAATATCACTTAGATTATCATCGGATGTAGTGATTGTGGAATGCAATATTATTGAACCCAAAGAGCAAGAACAGACAGACTAGTGATACACGAACGACCGAACAGAGCAAATGAAACCTAAATAAGACCTTGCTTCTTGAGATCTTCGTATGTTTTACGGTTATAGACGTTGCCCTCTTCGTCTTCCAGTTCCTCCATGGTCTCCTGCTCGAAGATTTCATTCCGACCTTCGCGCTTGAGCTTTTCTGCCACTACATTTGAGGTCAGCCAACTGGTTCCGAGACGGCGAGTTATGAATACTTACATGCCAAGGCGTCTTCAATCCGCGTGATCTCATGAAAATGTTTCGTATTGGGCAGCCCAAGGGCACGCATGCCAAAGGCGTGTCTCGACTCCTGAACGAAACTTGTTAGTACCATGCGGAATTGGGTAAAAATATAGCTTACCTGGAAATGCCGATCGAAATTCTTCCTGCCGTGCTCAGTCAGTATTCTGCCCGTCTATACCCTCGAAGATTGACGACGAACCTTCCCATGTAAACATGGTCCGAGCAGATCTCGCAACGGTACTCGACGCCCAGTCCGTGCAGTTTGTAAAGCCAATACGGGATGGGTTTCCCGTCCCAGCCCAATGGTAGCTTTAGCGGGTTGTAAATACGTTCCTCTTCCTCCTCTTCCTCCGCACCTTCCTTCGCCACAGGCGCAGGTGGCGGTTTCGGTTTCGATTGCTCCAATAGCTCTTGTTCGCGCTCACGCGCTGTGAGTGAGAACCGCCGCTCCACGTTGGCTTTAGTGTCGTTAAGCACAGGGCCCAGGCCAGCCAGGAGCTTGGAGGTGAGGTGGGTCAGAAGCGCAGCAGTCCGATGTTTTGACTTGGAAGACTCCGCAGCGTGACTGTTGCCGTTGCCGTTCGCATCTTGTGGGGGTCCGTTCGGATGCGCAGGGGCCTGTCCCGACTCGGCTTGCTTCGCTGCTGCCTTAACGTGCTTCTTTGATGTTAGATGCGCGTCGTATACGGTCTGTTTGGAGTACATCTTTTGGCCTGTAATAGAGATAAGCACCAGCACTTGATCGTGGCGGTTTGTACGCACATGCTGAACACCAGATGCCCTCTCCGTTTTCCCCGGTCTCCGCACCTCTCCCATGAGACTCTTCCCACCCCTCGATCTCACCCGCATCCCACTGCTTATTGAACTGCGCCTCTGCCTCTGTCTGTTGTGATTCAACATCAACAAGGGGCTGGGCACGTTTCGTAAACGAGATCAAGTAGCTATGTAGGGCTTTGATGTACCTCAAGAGAAAACGTCAGAAGCGGTGTATGAGACACATAGAATAACAACATACAGTTCATAGTCTCGCGTCAGGCGACATTCTTTGGAGAGTTCAGAATGAACGGTCACGGATTGCGAAGCAAGAAGAACATCAAGATACTGTAAGTAACCCAGACGCTTTCCAATCTTCTTAAGATTGTTATACGCTGTATGGTTCGCGTACAAGTCAAGATATTTTCCGTACTGCTCTTCCCCGGAGAATAACAGTGCGATAGCTACACGAGGCGTTGCTCAGCCAGCCAAAGTATAATAAATAAGAGTGTCACTCACGATCGTCTTCTTCGTACTCTTCCTCCGCTCCTTCTTCAGAACCCTCATCCAAAAACCCTTCGATTTCCAGTTCAAACCCTGTGTTCACAGACTCCGGATATTTAGCATAGTGCTCCTGGATATTTTTGAACCGGGTATAAAACTCAGAGAGGTCATTTGCATTGGCCGGTGCGGAAAGAGCGTCGGATTCGGCTTTACGAGTTTCTTCATCCTGGTAAAGATTGTTCAAGGTAACAACCCTTGAGGATATTCTGTCGAGGATCTGCGAGGCCTTGTGTTCCGTCTGCAAACGACCTTCGTGCGTGGTTTGTGGCTTGGACAATATGGTGTACAAAGCACGCTCGAAGTGCTCAATTTCTTCGTGTGTTTGCCGTTGAACTTCGATTATGCTGTCCATAGTGTTACTTGGACCGGTTAAAGATAAACGTTAGGGTCGAGATTATTGGCAAGTTCGAGGATGAGCGAGAGCAACGCCGACGCGCGCGTACACACTGAACAATCTTTTGAAACTCCGATCATTCACAACTCTTCCTCTTACCTTCTCGTTCAACATGTCTGGAATCAACCCTGGAGACGAGGTGAGCACTGCAAGGATGGCTATAAGCTAGAATGGGAGCAGCTCCTAACATATTTGAGTGTAGAAACTGGTTTTTGAGTCGTCCGAGGCCGTCTCAGTCGTCTCAACCTTCGACGATCTAGGACTCAAGCCAGATTTGCTGAGGGGTATTTATGCTTACAGTACGTCCCAATCACGTCTGATAGGTGTCAGCACAAATAACCAGCTGTTACAGACTTCGAGAAGCCGTCTGCTATCCAGCAGCGTGCCATTCTTCCGATCATCCAAGGCCGAGATGTTATTGCGCAAGCGCAATCCGGTACGGGTAAAACGGCCACCTTCTCGATCTCCATTCTCCAATCCATCGACGTAACGGTCCGGGAAACGCAAGCTCTCGTACTCTCCCCCACCCGCGAGCTCGCCACACAAATCCAATCCGTGGTACTTGCACTTGGCGACTACATGAATGTCCAGTGCCACGCCTGTATTGGCGGCACGTCCATTGGCGAGGATATTCGTAAGCTGGAGTATGGTCAGCACGTCGTCTCGGGCACCCCCGGGCGTGTCTTCGATATGATTCGCCGCCGCAGCCTGCGGACGAGGAACATCAAAATGCTTGTCCTTGACGAGGCAGATGAGCTGCTGAACAAGGGCTTCAAGGATCAAATTTACGACGTATACCGATACCTTCCCCCCGCAACGCAGGTTGTGCTCCTCAGTGCAACCCTGCCGTACGATGTCTTGGAGATGACGACCAAGTTCATGACAGACCCCATCCGCATCCTTGTCAAGCGTGATGAGTTGACGTTGGAAGGTATCAAGCAATTTTTCGTAGCGGTGGAGAAGGAAGACTGGAAATTCGACACTTTGTGCGATCTCTACGATACCTTGACCATCACTCAGGCTGTCATTTTCTGCAACACGAGGAGAAAGGTAACTCAGACGGCGAGCTCTTGACGATAAGGCACTCAACTTTACTTTTGACAGGTGGACTGGTTGACGGAGAAGATGCGTGCAGCGAACTTCACTGTCTCCTCTATGCATGGAGAGATGGTCCAAAAAGAGCGAGATGCTATTATGCAAGAGTTCCGCAGCGGCACATCGTGAGTCGCCCATAACTCTGTTACCAGCTGTTTGGATTCACTATCTTGTATGACAGGCGTGTCCTAATTACCACCGACGTTTGGGCCCGCGGCATTGATGTCCAGCAAGTATCACTCGTGATCAACTACGACCTACCTGCGTACGTATCAGCTATACACTGCCTCGCCGTAGATGCCAGGCTAATAATGACAATGATAGAAACCGTGAGAACTATATCCACCGTATTGGTCGGTCGGGACGGTTTGGCAGGAAAGGTGTCGCTATCAACGTGAGCATTAATGCAATACCAATAAAGCTTCCGACTTAAACGTTCATTCAGTTCGTCACTGTGGACGACGTGCGAATCCTTCGCGATATCGGTGAGCCTATTATTCTAAATCTTGGACGATGGCTCATTCGGATCTTTTATAGAACAATTCTACAGTACCCAGATTGTGAGTAAAGCAAGCCTTAGGTACCTAGCGATGCACTGACTCCGCACGTTGAATGACAGGACGAGATGCCGGTCAATGCGGCAGAGCTGATCTGATAGGACTATGTGCTTCGTGCTGTAGCTGTTATTGCTGTTTCCTTTCGAAGAGTTTTCCGATGCTCGGAGGACACACCCACCAAACGGGGGCGAGGACTACGCCTTTGTGGTGGGCGAGAATGCAACATGTGTGTATCAGCGCATCAATATCGTAATTTATCAGGTCCTCACGGCGTTCTATTTGCATCTAGGTGTATCGGTCCGCAAATCTATTGTGCTTCAATCGTTCGCGTCTGTTTGGCGAGATATGGTGCAGTGCTGATCGAGGGGCGGGATGAGGGTAAGCATCTTGCAGGGTCGCCGAGAACAAACAACAAGTATGGTTAGATATACGCCCCCAAGCCCCTTATGATACAACAGTCGCTGCGAGCGAAAACATTTTCCTTGTATTTCGTAGAAGTACTTGCTTTGTGCTGTATAAGACCTAACCTCAGCGCTGTGATGACGGAAGCAATCACGTCTTGTCACGCTGTGATACGTGACTGTCACTGTGACTGCTTTGTCACGGCGGTCCTTGCACGGGCTCGGTCTTGGAAAATGCGCTGGAATTGTTTGCTCTCAACGTCCATCATCTCCCTCGTCCCCCGCCGCGTCCTCTCAAGCCTCGTTATTGCTCTCATCTAGGTCTTGCAGGCTACTTATTCGTCGCTTTAAACGCTTTCAGAGACTCTCTTTTCTGCGTCCACCGCGCGTACAAGAGATACCGTGAGATCATGGCCACGCGACCGGGTCCTCTGCGCGACATTCCTCTGGACCATGAGCGTCTTAAGTTACACTCTGATGGCCACATATCCTCTCTATTCAAGTCACCCGGTAAAAGACCGCCCTCACCTAGTAGCTATGCTATCTGCAGCCCCGCCAAGCGGCGGCTCATCGAACAGCAGACCCGTAGCAACGCCGCCAGTGGCTCACGCCACTCGTCTTCTCCACATCAAGCTCAAGTTCAAGCTATTCTTCACGGTCCGAACAGCCCTGCCAGGAAACTGGATTTCGGAGTGGTAACCAGCAGCGTGCATAGCGGAGGTGAATCAGCTCACCGCACAAGAAGCGTCGTTCGCCGGCTTGCAGATCCGCCCGTTCCAAGTCCGCTTCTTCCATCATTCGAGTCGTCTGGCATCCCTGCAATCGCAGGGTCCTCGCCTCTGGCAGCAGGGCTGGGGACTTTCCCTCTAGACGTGGAGATGGACGACCACGATTTCAACCCGCAAACGCCGCCACCCATCACTTCCCGCGCCCGCGAGGCGCACTCGAAGCATTATCCGCATTTTGAGGTGTACAAGGATCCACAATACTTGTCTGCCTCACATCTCTTGCCTTCAGCCGCAGTACTGCCGTCGGCGTTATCAGGCACTACTGATGACGAAGATGAAGCGGAGGCGGACAAGGAAAACATTCGCCCAGCTCGTCCAGCCAAGCTGTGCTTTGGCGAAGCAGCATGGGCCAAGGCCGGCTTATTGTGTCCTCGGGAAGTAGAGATGCTATGTTCGCCTCTCCGCACCCCTTCGTTGCCTTGTCAAAGTAACCATATAGACCCAATGGAGGAGCATAATCATGACGCGGGGGACGACAACGGCGAGCAGCCCATGAATATTAGCCCCCGTGCGCCGCGACGTATGCGCGATATTGCCAACATCAACGTGCAGCCGACCGAGCCCTGTGGGAAGATGGCGCTCACTTCTAGTTCGTTTTTCGTGCTACATGGCGACAAGGAAAAAGCTCTAGAGAGGACTCGGAAGAGGAGCGACGATGGAGAGCACGGAATGATGGACGTTGAGAACGAGTTTGAGGGTGGGAAGACTGAATTCGAACGGCGCGGCTAAGGCCATCATCATGGTACGACTGCTCTTATACTTGCGCGGCGTATCTAATTACTCAACGATACTCAAGACAGATTGTTGAATACCTCGCGTGTTTACATGCGCTTTCCCGGAACCCCATTGCTTCAGGTCATCCCATCACATTGGTCCACGGTCCGACATTCGTCCCTCGTCATCATCATATCCATTACTCAACGCACGCATATCTCGCCACTCTACGCCATCGTCTGCCTATCTATCTCTGCTTTTGGACCGCCGAATGTGGTCCGATACACCCCCATGCCCTCCGCTCCCTGCACGCTGCATCGATGTCATGTATCGCTAACAATCCTCATCACAGTGCTCGTAAGCTATAGACGTTCACTCCTTTCCTATCTACGCCATTCAATCATTGTTACCATCGTTCACGAGCTTGCTTCATCCGCTAATCCCACACCCAGTTGTATTATAACGTGCATACGACAGCATCAATGTATGGACGATGAATGTATGCCCGAAATAAAATATGTGAATGTATACGACTGCTGATATTCAAGAATGTGTCGCGACGTGCAGCCCAGAGTGTCTGCTTACATGAAGTCCGGTCTCGGATGCTTGGAGACGGGCAATGTCCAGAATGACAAGGTTTGGGGGAACGACAACCGTCAAAATCTGTTGTTCTGAGCCTTCATCGCGTGCCTCCACCCTATCGAATCCGTAAGATACATAATGACCTGTAGATACGGTTTTCATTAGCGGTTTCCGCGAGCGGCGACGGCGGAAGACGACTGCGTGTGTTCTCAGGATAACTGCCTCGCGGCGTTTAGCTTCCGGAGGCCTCTCTATACATCTGTACTCAGGCCTCTATCATCATTGATCATAATGGGGCCGATAAGATCGAACATATTCACCTGCTGTGACTTTGTTCGCGCCCTTCTTGGCCCGCAAGGCATGCTCGTCAGGCAGCACGAGCTCGGCACTTTGGCTGCGGCCTGAAAATTGGATAGAGGTGTTCATAGAGTTTCTGGTACGCACTATAACTTATCCACTGGGGTGCCGGTGTCAACCGCTTCGTAGGAGCAGCACCCGTTATACTTAGCATTCGCCACGTCGCTCCCATGGCGTTCTCGCGGGAAGCAGCATATGCTAACAGGCTTCTCGCATTCTTTGGCTTTGAGTCCAGCGTCGCACGCTTCCAACAGGACGTCCTGGCATATCCGCGGCTGCTTATCCTCAGGACGATACCGGTCCCGACGTCAGGGCCAATGATAGGTGCGGGAATGCACGACGCAGCTCGGGCACTGGGACGGCCGACACAGCGGCAATAGCGCAGTCCACGGCAGGCAGGAGGGATACGGGGATGCCACGGAGTTCTCTGGCACGGTTCAGGGATTCTACAGCAGAAGGTAGGGACGTGCAGGAAATTTTTGGTCGACGTAACTTCTCTGGTAGGTCGGCGGTTCTTGTAAACTTCAGCAGAGAAGACGACTTGCTCCTCGTCCGAGAAGGCCCGAGCAGGTGGTCATGAGGTCCCTTCCGCATTGTCGCTTTGTAGTCTTCGTACCTACTAGGTACTAGAACAGCGCCGATGGTGGTCTGGGTATATCAGACCCAAAGATCGTCACATAGACAATGAGAAGGGGCTGGCCGTATATGTGGTGCCTGGTCAATGTAGCGTTCAGAAACATGTGTATTCACCCAGACTGTTGTGTACGGCACCTTGACAGGAGAAGGTTATGGCTTGAGTGTGAACCTAGGTCAATCATGACATGAGGGATGGATACGAATGACCCGATCACGCCGTGTGTGTGACGCTCTGTCTGTATATTCTTATAGAATTCCTCGACCAAGTAGCAAGATTACCCGCTCGTAGACGTTATCGTGACCTTTTGTCAGAATTTGACCGGCGCACACGCCATTCGAGAAAATGATTTACTCGCCGAGAGAGGAGTATGCACATCTCTTGCGTTTCGACGAGGTATCTGCCATATTCTCGAGTAGTTTCCTGGAGTAGCTTCTGTCCAGCTTTGCACGGCTTCCTGCGGAGCGAGTCTGAAAATGAGCGACTGTTCTCCCCGTTAGATGAATTGGAGGAAGCGCAACGCATTTATTTTTAACGGCCTCGTGTCATCGATCGATACCCGGACTCGAGAAAAATGCATCGAAGAGATTGAGGGATGGTCGGAGAAGCAATACCTACACGAGGATGAGGCCAAAATTCAAGCTCGAACTTGAGAGTATGCCCGCCTTCCAGGGCGCTTTCGTCCCGACAGTGCCTATTTGGGTCAGAACGGCGGTCATTGAGGACGGGGACCCCGGTTACCTCTGATTCGGACTGAAAACTCGGCCAAAAACGTGTAAATTTTGCTCACAATCTAGTCCGAAAACACCCGACGACGCGAATCGCGCGGATTTCACACGGAATTCTCACGCGAGACACGTAGCGTCTTCGCCGCTTCCGCGGGCGGCATGAATTCCGAGCAGCAACTACTTAGGACGAGCTGAACGGGGACCGAGAATGACTGTCAAGACTTGCCTTTTCGTCGTCCTGCTATGCTGCTCACTGCCTATAGCATGGGCGCAGTTCCAGTTTTTTGAGCAGATGTTCGGTCAGGGCCATCCCGGCCAGCAACAAAGGCAGCCAAGCAGCCCCGGACAGTGGGCTGCACAAGCTGAAGCCAGTAAGCTGCATACCCGTGCCGTTTGCACCCCATTCACATGAGATCGTTTCCTGACTTTGCTTGTCTATTTCATAGTCCCGTGCGCCCACTATCTTTGCCCGTCCACTCTCGTCTGTGTCTCGAACCCGACACATTGCCCGTGCCCGAACGCGGAGGACGTGAGGTGCATGATACCTGACGCAGAACAGAAAGGAGGCGCGACTGTGCTCTGCGCGCGCGGTGCCAGCGATTGCGTTGAAGTCGAGAAATTGGCCCGCAAGTTTGCGAAATGAATGCACCTTACCGCGGCAGTGCGCTCAGCTGCATCATTAGAGCTTGTGTATGTCATCCCTGTTGCTCCAGTTTGGCATGATTGATAACTCCAAGACGTCCACAGGATAGCTACGCAATTTTCGACCGCTTGTAATGGATCCCGCTCAATGAATAGCGTTCTGCAGCCTCAGCCGTTCCAAGCGTTGGTCAGATAGTCATCCACCGCCCGATGAGGCTCCGTGCAATTCTTCTCAGGTTTATGTCTAGTTAAATTTGCAAGTCCTTTTTCTGTGCAGTTTTCTGCAATATCACACATCAAAGTTGTTGGCCGTTGGGAGCTTCGCATTCCCGTTTGGTTTCAGGTTTAACATAGTTCCATAGCTCTGGACGTTATCGACGATATCCTGACACAGTGTTAACAGGTCAGCATCCCATGACCCATGGGTCTGAGACGTGTCGCCTAACCCTTAACAGCTTAGTGTCTACCAGCGAGGGTGTGCCAAACCTGGCTTCCCTACGTCCTACCTAGCTCCCGCTCCCACGTCTACACCGTCTACAGCGGGCATCGCGGCACCTGTAACACAATTGACAAGGTTGGCGAATTAAGGGAGGGCGCAGAAACTGTGTAAGTAAGGAACAACTTCCCGTCGCGCTCTGTAGTAACCGTGTCGTGTCACAGATTGTCATGGAAGAAAGAAGCCTGGTCTTTCTCAATGGGGCAGTCCGACATACGCCTTCGGATAGATCAAAGGACCGTGAGGTTGCCTGCGGTCACGAAGACGCTTGTCTTAAATCACAAAGCCATGTTACACGCTCGGAAGCCCATGATCCACTGGACCTTTCATCAGACGTAATTCAGCAACGTGTTGACCATCAATCATTCAAGAAAACAAACAGTGAACCATGTCTACTTTCCACTATCTGCGTTGACCTCCCTTGTTTGTACAGCTCCGCCCAGGTGGCGATGGCCCGTGCCTTACGGCGCAAATTACAGCCCAAGCGTCATGAATTTCGGGGGTGCTGCTTTCCTTTTCGTAGTCCGTTCACCCTGGGTCACATGAATTATGTGCTGACGTACCGCGCTTTGGCAGTGAGCAAACGCTGGGAAACGAGTGTATTGACGAGTTCCACTTGTCGGACAAGGTACCAGCAAACCTGTGGTATGGTGGGAGTGCTGACACCGGTCTTAGTGATTGTAGCTAAGGTGCACCTTCTACCACCCTCGGGACGCGCACATACGGACGCCTTCCTTTGCCCTTTGCCCTCGACAAGGGCAACTCGATGGGTTCTCCGGTGACTCGGACAGAGACTCACAATCTCACGAACTTTTCGGACCTTCGGTACAGCGATGGTATGTCATAGTTCGTGAGGCGAGCTTGTTCTCTATCACTGAGCGATTAACCCTTCATATCACGTCTGTGCGCTCCTTATTTGTGGTTCTCAGGGCCTTCCGCAACGTCGGATTCTTGATACCTTGTCCTGCAGTTCAGTGCCGCAGCGAGGGGATTTCGATAGCTTGAGAGAGCTCTGTCAACGGCGCTGACGGGAACAGCGTCAGAGACGTGGGTAGATGTTATTTACTAGCGGTCAAAACTCGTCATATGCTCACAAAACGACCAGGCACAGCACTGTCGAATCATAGACCTGGCGATTATGCCGTCTTTTGAGGCGTAAACAATATGAACCCTTTCCTAGTACAAGCCCAGGGCGCGAAATCGATACAAAGTAAGTCTGAGAGCTTTAGTAGCGGATATAAATCGCTTTTGAGATACGCTTAAGTTGGACCGCAACGATGTCATTCTGCTCTAACGCTGTCTGGTTCGTGAACTACACTGTGAGACAGTCGAAACTCAGCTGGCGGATTTCCATCAATATCCATGGTCTCAATAGTCTATGCGCCAAAACGAGAAGCGTTCAGACGGTTCACCAATCAAGTGTTCTCGCGCCGCGCCATCAATAACTTCGATCCCGATTCTTCTTACTCGCACTCTTGGGTGGGGTCAATGAGAAACAGAAGCCCGCTCGGTGCTGTTTCTTGTGGAGACAGGCTCTTATCTCCGATGAGATGCTCTATTCCCATTCAGAGAACCAGCGGAGTCCGAAGCTATTTCCTAATCCTCCCCCTTTGTTTGGCGACCATGGTTGTTGACCCAACTTGATCAGTTCACATGCGATATCACGCGAACAACAAGTAAGTCACATAGTAGCGTTTGTCTTATCATATGTTCATCCATATTGCATCATGGTAGCTTTCACGTTCTAGAGTCTGCTTTGCCTTGAGCGCCGTTCAGGGCGGATCTCTCGTGCTGGTTTGACGGTAACTTACACCGTACGTTTGTGACGGCGGTCCTTCAGGCTCGGATGGACGAGCTTGCATAATGAATACTCAATCCCACCGTGACCGAGGTCCTTTTCTCGGCCTTACACGCTTGCCGAGCAGAAAAATCTCCAAAGATTCGTCGATATATTTCCATCTGTTCGAGTCGGCGGTAACCCGACCGTGATATCATACCGTGCAGCTAGCCAGTCAACCACTCAGATAATCGGTCAGGTGCGTCAGTTCAGTTGATGCTATGTTGCCAGTCTGCTGGTATCAGTATGATGACGGTATAATTCCTCCGGAAGTCAGGAATGTTTCTCTCAGATCCCAGCGTCATTGCGCTCCTTTTGTTGCTTCAATAGCCTCATTTGAAGTGCGATCCACTCTCAGACGGTAACAAGGGAGACTCCCATTCGGCATGAAGACGGCAGGATCCTAGGATGCATCGGTGGAATCACGAAATTCTAAGAGCTGTTCTTTGCACAGTATCATACTCCCGTACTGATGAAAGCTCGACCATCATTCTCATCACTCTCTTGAGCAGCGCATACTCGCACGCGTTGACGAGGGATACTTAGGTCTAGCCATGGACATTCTCATCATCACGGTATGAGGATAAGCGGTTGTTGGTAAGGGAATGTATGTCGATTGCCGCACAATAGTCGCACAAGATAGCACCGGATGCGTTTAAAATAACCCAGTATGCCAACTCGCGATTAGCGCATTATAGCTCTTAGTATACGATGAAGCTCATATCGAAATCATGCGTCTTCAACACTGCATAGTCAGCTAGCGTGGCAGCATATGCACATTAAATAAGGTTAAGCGTCGGTCTCTGCTCGCTGAAGCCTTGTTGGACCTCATATGTTTTCCATCGCAAGCCAGGTACGGCAGAAATACAGATATCCAGATACCTTACTAGTATACATCATACTACAAAGAAATTTAAACATGCTGCTATGTTCCTTCGTATCTGATGGATGCATTGAGAATGCTATGACATATCCCCAAACGGTCACCTCAAACTTTGATCTGCGTTCGCTGATGTCGAGTGAGCGCTTGGCGCGCCTGTTTTGTAAGTGGCAATCACAGCGCCTGATGGGCGTCCACGCTCTTGATCCCGACCATTGAGCGGCCTCCATGGCTCTCGCACGACCAACGGTGCGCATCACCCGTACAGCTGATTCCCCGTATGTTCAGCTGATATTTTCTAGACAAAACTGCCACCCGGTGCAAACCGGATACTCTTCGTCAAAAATCTCAACTACCAGATCACCGGCGAAGATCTGTACGACCTGTTTGGGAGATACGGCAGTATTCGTCAAATCCGCATTGGGTCTGAACAAAAGTCGAGGGGAACAGCTTTCGTTGTATTTGACGATGTGATGGACGTGCGTATACTGTGCTCTTGCGCTTAGTTCAGCGAACTGACATCTTGTTAGGCCAAGAACGCTCTGGACCACCTCAACGGATTTCATCTTCAGGAGCGTTACATTGTCGTACTGTACCACATGCCGGCCAAACAAGATGCTGCTGCAGCGAAAGCGGATCTAGCGAGGAGGGAAGAGGAGTTAGCTCAGCTCAAGCAAAAGCATGACATCAAGGATGAGGATTGATTGATCGTGCGGCATCTATGCTTTCAGTTAATGGCAATGACGGTGCACTGACTTGCAACAGAACACTTCAGGCACCAATGTGATGTTTATGCTCTGTCAGTTAACGTGCTCATCGTATCAACGTCGATCTTATTCTCATCCTCAAGTTGAAAGACACGCCACAGACTTCAGTGGCAGGCTGTGAACGTTAGAGTTGACATATGGTCGCCGGCGCTTCACGTGCTCGACATCGCTTGAATTAGACTGTCCGTTTCACCTTCCATTGTTCTTTCCTCTGCGCGCTGATTATCTTACAGCCCTGTGGTCGACGGCGGACACAAAGCGTCCACATGCGCCTCTCTAATCTCAGATGGTTCCAACAGAAGTGATCGATCATATTAACATATACGGATGTCTGCTCGTTAATTACGCCTGCGCTGCGCTGCAGGCGGGGCACAAAGCGTCGATGCGAGGTGCTACGGAAGTCTTAAGCATAGTCTTGGCCAATCAACCATACGAACTCACCATATTGTTGTGGGAATTGGTGACTGTGATCGTGTGTAAGGTAGGATATCGCAGATAATTAAAACCGCTTACTATTGCCAGCAGGTTTTTGTACACTGCGGTGGGACGCAGGTGGGTGGGTGATTGGGGCTGAACTTGCAATGTATGGAATCGCACTTGATCTGATCGGAACACTGTCAGATCGCCACGAACTCGGTTGAGGTGAGAGCTAACCTCTTCTTCTGGCTACAGTGTACTTGTCAATAGCTCGCCACACCGATCAATATCAGCGACAACTTACCAAGGTGATACCATGTCCGCATCTACAAAGTGTTCAGTGAGTAATTCCATAGACGAGAGTAAACCACTCTGACCGGTAAACATTTCTCACTCTAGAGAGTACGCTGTCAAACATGGTATGGAGAAGAAGTCGAGATGCTTACCGGCGGTACTTGCACATTATGAAGATATTTGTTGAAGTGGCGAAGTTGTACTTATCGTTGCAGGTCTGGTTTGAGGATAGTGAAGGTGAAGGACGAGGAGTGTTCCTTATATACAGGTAAGGGACACAGCCGCCCCAGCCGTGTCTCGTTTCTGACACGTCCTGAAAAGGCTTGCATGTTTGCAGTATCAGGGTGGCGCGCCTCCTGAAGTATCTCAGCGCTGTAAGTCGGTTTCTTCCAGGTCGAGCCATACAATTACACTAATTCAAACTTGCCGCATGATAGAACGGCTCCGGAGTTTAGATGTGACCAATCTCAGAGGAGTGGCTCAGGATAATCCTCCGGAGCAGTATCCTGGAGGCTAACCCTTTCTTGGAATATGAAGGATGAATACTTGCTCGTATGTGGGTTTCTTACCTCCGAGCGATTCTGTTTTAAGATCAAATCTGATGCCAATCTACGATAAGTTGTGTAAGGCTAGGTTCCGTACTGTGGCTGCGATATGGTTACGCGTGGCGAGAAATAGCAAACGCTCGCCCAGCGAGTCTAATGTCTATGCTACGAGACTCGCCGTGATGCCCCCGAGGACCTCGGATACTTCGCTTATTTGTTACCCTACGAAGTCCAACACGTTACCATTCACGAACGAAATCGGCGTGCCCGGTACGCGCTCGTCTTGTGCCCTACGGAGACCGAGCGACTATCTTTCCAGTTCGGAGTGCTGAGTGCGATACATTATTTCTCACGTCAGTGCATATCTGTGCCGTAATAAGCACACTGAATGGCATCCGAGCAAACGGAATGTACGATCCGGAACGATGATGTCCTTCCATCGCACCGGCGTATGCCAGGACAGGGCAACACCCTTGTCCAAACGAAGTTCAATCGCCTCTTCAAAACGACTCACTCCAGGTACAGCACCCTCTCGCGATCAGGTCCCGAAGAACTCGTCCCATATGCATCACTCTGGAGCTATATTGAATACCCGTCGCCCATGCCATATCGAACATCAAAGGAGAAGAAGACTGATCTGAAAAGTAGTGCACATGATGCATCCGCGAGTAGAGTTAGCATGGCTCTTAGACACTAGACTCAATAGGCGTTACGATGTCGAATACACCGGTCCCAGTGAGACTTAGTCTGCCGGCAACGATATTGCCAGAAGGTGTCGTCAAGTCATCAAAGTCTCCGTGAAGGGTGGCTTCCGAAAGGAAAGACGCAGTGGTCTCGTAAGATGCTTTGAGTAACGGGGAGGGGTTGGTCGATATTCCGGAGCGATTGAAGGGCTTGTATCCACCATCGAATGTCTATAGAGACGTCTTGAATGATACGCATCCTAACAAACACTGCCTTCACGTACCATGTAATCCGCGATCAATTCCAAGTGTCGACTGTCGACATCGATCTTGTAGACGTCGAATACGCCACTAACTTCGCGAAGGATGGCTGCACGGGCGGCTTCTACTCCGTATGAAGTCAGGATGGCGTAGATGTCGTTCGAGTAGATGCTGCTCTCGTCAATCAGACTATCGGCATCGCTGCATGCGAACTGCCAGAGGCCGGGGATGTTTGAACCGTTGGTACTAAGCTGTAGCGAGTGTGAGTACGATTTGGTCGGGATACGCGGCAACGACATTACCCGATAGATGACTGCCCCGTTTTTGTCCTCTTTGCCCTTGAAACAGTCGGTAATCCCAGGAATTTCCCGGACAACAGTTTTGATACACGTCTTCTCGACGATGCCAACCAGCAGAAGCTTGGGCATCTCCGACCCGAACTACGACAGGGGTCAGCTATGACGAGATATGAACGAGTATCTACTTACCTGCAGCCCTATGGAACAACCGGCCTCGGTAAATGTGAAGGAGGTGGTGTACGAGAAGTTCTCCATGAACGATTGCTTGATGGCCTCTACCTCTTTCGTCAGATCGCTACTCGTCTTCATCTTGGGATCGTCGGCTTCGCTCTCTTCCCCTGTGGATGCATAGGCAGCTTCGATCTCGTCGTCATCGAACGCCTTCAAGAACCTGTCGTCCTCGTCCTCGTCATCTTCATCGTCATCCTCGTAAGTCGCTTGCTCCTTTGATTGGCGTTGCCTCTTCGCAGCTGTCGCGTCGCCATCGCCGATTTCGCTGGCGTCATCGTCATCCGCTCGGTTCGGACGCCGTGTGCCATCAGCGTCGTCCTCAGCATCGTCCCCACCACGAGTATTGGCATCGCCGGCCTGGTCACGGACGGCCTTTCCACGACCTACATTAGCCATCTGCGACTTGAGATCCTGGTCGAGCTTCTTCAGTTCGTTCTGGATTTCCCGCTTCAATATGAGAGGGAACTTCGTGCCAAAGGATGAAAGTATCTCTGATGGCTCGATATCGTACTCCGCACGGTATTCCTCCGCCGGGTAGAAGACCAACTCAATTGTAAACGTCTTTGATCGAGCAGTGCCATCTGCGACGAGAGTCTCCTTCACGATGACTTTGTCTACCACTTGCGAAAGCGTTAGTCGGCTGGCTCGTTTGCAGAACGTGTCGATATCGTCCAGTTGGATCTCTTGGCGCACGAGCATGTTCATAGATGGTGTCTTGGGCTTTCTGGAGGCGGTCATCACGATTTCCCTCAAACGAGGGATACCAAGAGTGACGTTTGCTGCACCATGTCCTGACCAAAAACGATGAGTATGCGAGAAAGCGAAGATGATAATGAGCATACCTGCGAAATGGAAAGTGTTCAACGTCATCTGGGTCGATGGTTCTCCCACTCTGCCGATAGGTCAGTCTAAGCACCAGAGAAGTGTACTATCGACTCACCCTTGTGACGCTAGCAGACCAACAGCCTCTCCGGGGTCAACCAAGCTACGCATGTATTTTGCCCACATCATACGACGGAACTGCTTTGCGTTCAACAGCGGCCGGCGCCGCTTGATTGGGAGACCGTGTTTTTCAGCTTTCAAAGTCTTAGCGTACTCTTCCACCTTCTCGGCAAACTTCTCGGAGGTACTGCCGCAATAACGGCTCGGGTTGAACTGGGATATCGTAGGATCCGGCCATCCCTCCGATCGTTTCCTCTTCTGCTTGAGGACCATCTTCATGTGTTCGGGAGCCTCGTTCTGATCGACGACCTCTAGGATATCGAGCAGTTTGTTTCTCCGAGCGAGTGACAGGAAGTTCTGGGCTAAGAAGTCGAACTGGTAGAGGTGCTTCTGTCGGGTGACATCAAGGGCATCGCCGCCGTAGTGGAATTGGTACACTGAAGAGTCGCTTCCACGAACCGTGTTGTCGTAATGCACGCGTATGCCCTCAAGGTGCTTGATCAGACACCGCTGCAGATAACCGGACCTGGAGGTCTTAACGGCGGTGTCAATCAAACCTTCACGACCGGCCATGCAATGGAAGAAGAATTCCTGAGGCTTAACACCTGTCAAGAATCGACTTGCGACATAGCCACCGGCAATTGCTTTGGTCTCGAAAGGCTTGAAGGATGGCAACGTCTTGCCACTGACCATGACCGGAACTCGACGACCCTCGAGCTCCTGCTGACCCAGTGCACACGAGATCTGCTGTGCGTTGACAGCGCTTCCCTTGGCACCAGACTGCGTCATGGCCTGCATGTGGTTATGGGGAAACTTTCGCAGCAAGCCATGGGGTATTACGGCGTCGGCGATTGACTTCGTGAGCTTGGCCAATCTGCTCTTGACCGTCATGTCCAGAGCGGCCATTTTACTGTCATCCCTCAGGACGTCTTCCAGCAAATCACGTAGCGCCGCTGTCTGTTCGCCTTCGGGCACCTCGCTCAAGGAAGGGAAGTTCTCGATAGCGCCTTCAGTCCCAAGGTTCGCGCCGTCCTGGATAAGTTGTTTCCGCTTCGCATTGCCTTGAGGCGTCAGCGCCAAATCGTCCATACGACAAGTGAATGCACGATGCTGCAAAAACTTGGTGAACAAGCGACTCAGGATACCAAGCAGTCGGCCGGCAACGTCGGCTCCGTACAGCTCGTACACGGAGTGCACAAGACCGAAGTCTGTGGCGCCAAATGCTGACTTGTCGAGGACACCACAGAGCAATTCTCCGTCCATGAAGACAACTTTGTCCTCGCTAGAGTCCCTGCCCCACAATTGGCCGGGAACCTTCGCTTTGGCGTTCAGGTTCAAGCCCTCCGCGTCGCTAGGCGTAATGTTGAGCATCACAGTGGAAATCTGGATAGCAGAACTGTCAGAAAAGGCATGTCACCCCGAGAACAGTCTTACAATCTGTTTCCCCGTCCATAACGGGCGAGGTTTCCAGATTGTCGGCGGCAATGTGACTAGACGACCACTGTAGTGCCCCGAGTCACTCTCCGGTCTCAAAGCGCCATACAACAGCTGGAAGTACTCTTCGCGAGTAAAGAACGTGTCCTGCGCAGTCATCCAAACTCCCGCCACAACGTGATCCTGAATCAAGCCTCGTAGTGGTTTCCCAGATGTAGGCACGAGGTATTGATTATCGGTATTGGCTATGAACATAGCCTCGGCGCGAGCCACTTGATTCTCTGAGGGCGAAGTAAGGGCCGAATCTGCATTGAAAACAAAGCGAGACTTACGAGGAAAGTGGATGTTCATTTCTGTAACGCCGGTGAGTTATAATTCCGAGCGCATCGGTGAACACGTACCGTCACCATCGAAATCAGCTAGGAACCGGTCATAATGATGCATCAGTATAGCTTAATAGTATGAAACCGTGGCTTACCGTTGTAGGAATTGCTAGAACGCAACGTCAGTATAGTTTCCTTACTTGGCATTCGAAAGAAGCACTGACCAGTTTGCGTAATGCATACGAATGGTCTTCTCTCCTTGAAGCACCCGTGCCTTATGTACCATCATACTAGGTTTATGCAGCGTAGGCTGACGATTCAAGATAAGCTGGTCGCCGTCGCGCAAATGCCGGTAAACCTTCTTGTTAATGGCTGGCGTACGTGTCTGCAAGGTCGAACGAGCAGAACCGCGGTCGCCATCTTGTGGGGTCAGCAATTGGTTGGCAATAGCGGTGCGTTGCTCCAATGTCATTTTTTCCTATCAGCGATAAGAGATGTGGGTATCAGACAAGAAGACACCGCGTGCGGGCTTGACGCTAGACGCGTACCAAGAACTGGAGGTGACCATCCTCGTATTCCACCATTGTGGCACCCGGGTATCCGTGAGGCCCGGTGATGACGAGGGCGCGCAACTCATGGAAATTCGCAGGAGTCACAGGTTCAGGGAACGTCAACTTGCGTGCAAACACAGGCGGTATCCCGATCTCGTTGGGTTCGATGTTGACATCTGGTGAAATAACAGAACGCGCGGCGTAGTTGACGCGTTTGCCCTGGAATTACAAAATCCAGGTTTTATCAGAACTCATCTTTGCGAAGACGAGGAGAAGTCTTACCATCATATGTTTACGGAAGAGACCTTCCTTTTTCTCAAGCAACTGCTTCACGCCGGCAGGCGGTAACTTGCCTTGTCGAACAGGTTGCGGATTTTTGCTGCTATCGATGAAACTGTTTACGTCCACCTGCAGCTGTATCAAAGAATCCAGAAGCGACTGGAGAAGCTTCCGCTTTGTTATTTCGTCCGCGCCCGAGGACTTTTCCGATGCAGCGCGTAGGTTTTCATTGAGGTCGCGCAGCCGATAGGACGTGGTAAGCACCCGCGCAAGGAGTTCGTTCTGTGGGTGTTCGAAAAGCATGTCGTTCATCTTCGCGGGAGGGCGGAATCTTGTGGGGCTGACTGGAATGACGTCTAGGAAGAATATATCCGCAGAAGCATATGCAAGGCCGTGCGGAGAAAGAGGGGAAAAGGGTCCGTGGCGACCGAAGAGAAGGGAGCACATTACAGCTTCCTTGGCAAACAGACGACGCAAATGAGCTCTGCATTCTTCTGGGGCGACAACACGCTCATTACGACCCTTAGAAGTCTTGATCTTGCCGCTGGCAGACTTAGGCAGGTTACTTGAATTATTGCCGGCGTGAAGGTCTCGTCCCTCGTCATTGTCTGAGAAAACCTCCTCGCCCTCAGACTCGGAATCCGACTCTGGATCGGATTCCATAGCAATATCGCCGTCAGGTTGTGAGACATACTCGCTTCTGGTGGCCTTGTCTGGGGTGCGCCCTTGATCGAGGAGAACGTTGGGTCGCTTTAAGCCGAGAAAATTGTTTTGGGCTTTTTGTTTCGCGGGAAGGTCGTACTCGATTATCTTCGTGTGACCTTCCTTGCGGAAGGTGTAGGCATGACTAGAATTATCGTTGAGCAATAGGTTCAAACCAGGTAGTATCAATGTGCTTACGCGCCACAGGCAGGATTACGGCACTTTTTGCTGATGATGGTCTTCATGAACTCGTGGATAACCTGCCTTCGCTCTTCGTAGACTTGGGTGTCATTGTAACTATCACGTTTGCTGGACGATGCACTTGCAAGATGAAGAGCAACATAAGCGTTGATTCTTTTCTCATAGTCCGCAAAAGACTCCTCAGGCTCGTCGTCGTTTTCCTCCTCGAGCTTGCCCTTTTTCTTCTGGGCACTGACATGGAAATCATCCAGGGACTTCGCCGCCAACAGGAAACCATGTTCTAATAGACGTAATTTGGCCGCGAATTTGCATATCTGATTCGGAGGGTGAGCTGATAGGTGGGTGGACATATACAGAAACACCGGAAGTTTACTTACCACGAACCGAGTCGCTTTGAACGTGTGGCAGTACAGACATGTTCCGCGGAGTAGGTCGTACATCTTCCCCATAAACAAAGGATGGAATACAGGCGCAGGAAGTTCGATGTGACCGAAGTGTCCCGGGCATGTAAAGTACGACAACCGACATGTCGCACAGCTATAGCAGGGGTGTAAGCAGTTAAGCACCGTATAAGCTTTACAATACGCACATGTCTTGCTTGTCACTCGGACCTAGAGCTGGGTCATAGAGACCACCAACATTGGGACGGTTGAGATCGTCGAGTAAGACTGGATTAACGATTTGCTTTACTGATATACGGCGAACATCTTCGGTGGTCAAGAATGAGAAGGAGATACTCCCGACCGTGGCGGGGATCGAGTGCGAGATGTTCATAGCAATACTCTACTATAAGATAGTATAGCAAGACAATTTAAAGTCATGAACAGAGGATATGGAGGACCTGAAGGTGGCGGAGGACGATTCCGAGCTCGGCCCTGGCTGAACACGCTCAGCAGCCAAGTCGCGTCGGGCGCTAGCTCGGGGCAACCAAAATTTCGAAAGCGGACCGCCACATGGCAAAATGATCGATCAATATTTAGACGCCAGATGCTTCCTACACCGATCCTCAGTACGCTGACCCGACCAAATCATAACGGTCGTTGACCTGGCTCATGGCGATGAAGGTGTAAAGCAGTCTGCGTACGTGGTAAGCTTGTGTACGATATCCGCTGCACAATCGGGTGATAGACCACTACGGAAGTAGCGGCTCTAAAGTACATTCCTAAGACTTATTGAGCGGGTTCTGCACTGATTTGGGACCAGCCAAGTAGCAGCACACGACCGGTACAAATCCATCATATTACATTGCACTACCTCTTCTTAAGTTGGTTGTCCGTTTCCCTGTCTTAATCTTTTGTGCTTCTCCCACTAGTTCGCCGATGAGTTTGTTGTAAGTCTCCGAATCCTGTTGCAGAGCATCCCGCGTCTGTAGTAAGTATGTAAGCAGGGCAGAGGTCTGTGCAGTTTGCTCCTTCAGGTCCGCTAGATGACGGTCTAGTGTGATGGAAGGTAATAGCAACAGATTGCCTGTAGTACAGTATGTTAGCAGAAGAGGGTTGTCGTACCCAGTCCCAAACGTACTGGTATCAAGTTCCAATAGATCAGATATCTTCGCCTCGTCCAACTCTGGTCTAGGTCCGAGACGCAGCTGGGCAATTGCCAGAGCTGTACTCTTCATCCCAGGCTGAGGAGTACCAGACCGAGGGGTACCAGCGCGTGAGGATGGTATAGACCGCATGGGTGTCGGGGTAGGATATGTCGCAGGCGGTGCTGATGTCGGTCTTGTATGAATTTCTAAGGTGGGAAGTTTCGTGCCGGCTCGTGGTAGTACTTCATCCAGATTCACTGGTATTCCAAGTGTAATAAGGTGTTGGCGACGTATACGTGAACGCGTCCAGTTCACGGGCTTGAATGTCGGTTGGGTAGGAGGGAGCAATACATCATATAATTGACGACTGGAACAATCTGCGATTTAAGATACAGGCCACGGGGACGAAAATGGAGAGAAAGGTACCTTTCGGGCGTGACCAACGTCTGATTAAGACCCTCCGCCTGTCTGATGGGCTCATCCGAGAAATGAGGGACATCGCTTGACCATAGGGGTCCAAGTGTGCTGTTGATCAGGGCTTGAAGGTCTTTTCTTGGCGGAATCGGGCTCAAAGATAAAGCTTGCCACTCCGACGGCGGACGGGGCGTCAGCATTGTCTCGAAGGCTTGCGGCTCAAAAGCATCCCCTGCAACCTGCGCTCCGTCTCCGAAATCGCCAAAATCTCCGAAATCATCGTCTCCCTCATCTCCGGAGGCTGCCAGTGTCTCCGCTGGCGTACCGAACTCGTCAAAATCGTCGAATCCATCCTGCGAAGAGGACGGCTCAGGAGAGATTTGTGGCGCAGAGAGCGTTGGCGGCGATAATGTGAGGCGATCAGAGGCTCCCCAGACGGATGCTCCGAATGCAATGTCGTCTTCCTCCATGGAGTGGTTGTTTGTGAGATACGGAACGCTAATGGTTATGGTTGAGATGATAGTCACCGTGTCGTGAGCTCGTAGTCGTACAATGTAATCCCGGCGCTCGATATCAGTGATGGCGGCCACATGGCTTAATTTGGACACCGCGCCATGCTTCTCCCCGACGACCACTCCGACTTGTTCATTTTTGAGCTGCCTGGCGGAAAACGGCCGACAACTGCACGCAAGACGCATATATGCCGTTTGAATGACATTTTGCATATCTGTATACTGCGAAATGATTTGGGACGTGCGCGACGGGCATGGTCAATTCTTGCGAGATGCAAAGAGGTAAACTGGAAGCTTATGTGGAAGACCGGTCTTGTACTTGTAGGAGGACACGACCATGACGAAGACGATGAACGCCTCGAGTACCTGGCGACTATGATGTTGCAGCATTCAGAAGCGGTCGGTCGATGAACCCGGTGCACATGAATTCAGACTAACATGGCAACGACTTATCTCTAGCGCGAATCCATACTACAGGAAATGATACTGCGGCTGCTTGCGTCCGGTAAATACGAAAAAGCTCTGGAAGAACTAGAGTTGTATGTACCTCTTATCATTGTCATGATCAAAAATATGATTATATTTTCCAGGTATCTCCCTTCCTCGCCGTACGAGGATAATCCTACCCTGCATACATACGCCGGCTTAGTATGCATATACCTCGCGCAACCTGATGTTTCAAAAGTACACCAGGGGTCCCAGCAGGGTGGGTCCCAGGGTCAGCTTTTGATGCACTACTGATGCCGTGGCTAGACCACGACACTAGGTGGGACGAAGGCAAGATTCGACAAGCTCAACAGTTCTTAGAGAGAGCAACTCTCCTTGACTCAACAGACATCGTAGCAAAAACATGGCTGGACAAGGTAACTTGTATTTCGATCAGGTTTCAAAGCTTGCCTTCTTTCTAACCATTGATCGCAGTTACCTACCTTGACCAAACCTCAGACACGCGATGATTCGCCAGACTCTGACGACGAAGGAATGACGCTGGTCAACGAGACCGACGGTGAACATCACAAACGGGCAAGAACGACATCATCGTAAACCCGATACATTGCCTGCACAATTATTGCCACAATGTACGTGTACTATACCTTTATCTCTTCGCATCCGCTCAAGTTCCGACTGTTTACTCAGAGTCAGAATCAGAACCCATATCGATGCTCGGCATGGGCTCGTCGTCGTCATCGTCGGTCGCCATTTGCACATGGCGCGGCGTGGGCACAGCGGCCTGTGTTGACATTGATGGCGTTGTACTGGTGCTAGCCGCCGCTGTTTGCCGATGGTCCGCGAAGACTGAAGGACTTATTGGCGCGGAGGAAGGTTGGATGTCCGCGGAGAGAACGGGGTCAGCTTGCGGAGGCGGAGGCGGAGGCGGAGGCGGAGGCTGAGTTGACACTCGCGCGCTCTCCATGAAAATGGGAGCGGGAGCAGTAGCAGTAGCAGCCACAGGAGTAGCGGACTGGGGCAGCGCGCTGGAAGCCGGTGGCGCTTCTTTGGCGAGCATCGGATGGGTTGGGGGTATTGCTGGCACGGAAGGTACGGTCGGAGCGTCTGATTGTTTGTCTGTTCGTACCTGGCTTGGTAGAATGGTCTCTTGCATGTGCATGGAGCGTTGCAATTCGTCGACGGTCCCGATGCGCAGTCCATGTCGAATGTTGTTTTCTTCCTGTCCTTCTTCTGCACGGAATAGAGCAAGAGCCTCGACATGAGGCAACGCGCGAATGAGTGGCGGCACTCGCGGGTGCAGTTGTAGATCGAACTCCTTCATCACGTCCTAAGCCTAAAGTTAGCATCGGGTCTATGCTATACTGAGTATTATGGACTTACCGACGATGGCTGTCCGTGTAAGGACGCGCTGATAACAAGCCCCAAACTTTTGCTGAGCGTGCTTGTCGTACCAGCGGCAGCCTCGACACAGATGTGTTGCACTAGCTGATAGACCGTGCCATGAAGCGCAGGATCTGAAGAAAAGATACCCGGAGGAATGTTGGGAATAGCCATATAGACGGCCAGTAGCACTCGGCTTGTCAAAGAGTGCACAGACGGCGTCATAGATCCTTGCGACATGAGCAATCGAACGACTAAACTCAGTTAGCAATGTTTGCACGAAAGGAGACAGGAACACTGCACTTACTCTCGAGCGACACGATAACGGCTTTTCCGGACTCGTGGGTCGGAAGAATAACTTCCTTCGCAATTTTGAAAACTTCGTCGCCTTCGTAGCCGCGAGCACGTTTCTTGCCTTTCTTGCTAGTTCCGCTATGCGCCACTGAGTTATTGTCTTCACGTTGCGCGTCCGATTGGGTGCCGAGCAGGGTCGTCAGGGCTGGTAGTACGGCCCGCGAAACTCGTGACGCAAGGACAGGATCGCGAATGGCATTTTCTGTTAACAAGGTGCGCAGAGCCTGCAGGAATGGAAGCTGCAGCGCGCTGGGCTGTGTTAACCGCATGGGTCTCGCCACGAGATTGCCGAAACTTACATGTTGCTATTTTGCTCCAGCTGTCGTACCAGAAGCAGACTTATCCGTGATGCATGGGGCGCGAGGTGGCGGCGGGCACTGAAGGATAGGTAAGACACAAAGCACGCAATACTTGGTTAAGGCCGACTAACCATCGGGAAAGTGCTTGAAGTAAGGTGCAGCCATAGGTCCATATCTTTGGAAGTGCCGACAGTTCCATTGCATGACTGACAGAGTCGACATGACCTTCCAGCTGATTGATAGATGAGTTTTGGCTTTAGTTGGACAGCCCAATAGCAATACCTTCTTTTCATCGCGCGTACATGAAACCAATGCTTGACAGAACCGGACGATGGAACCTATAGGTAAAGGTACTGGTCGTGGATTGGATGACCTTGGTTAGGTTAGTGAGCGTAACTCGATATAGGAACAGCGACAGTTTACCGCAACAGATCTTCAAGAACAGCTGCAGCGGCTCTAAGGCGATCCAGATGTAGGGGTATTGAAATCAGAGGGTCCTCATTCGAAGATGACGCCCGAGAAGCAAACTGATCATAGCCTATCGAAATATATTCAGTCACTGTAAGCTTTAGGACCAACGAACGCACTC
Source organism: Pleurotus ostreatoroseus (assembly GCA_005298045.1). Lineage (NCBI taxonomy): Eukaryota > Fungi > Basidiomycota > Agaricomycetes > Agaricales > Pleurotaceae > Pleurotus > Pleurotus ostreatoroseus. The sequence goes on along the minus strand of SWBT01000464.1, from coordinate 18,699 downwards.
TGGGTATTGAAGGTTGTTCTCAGTTTCAGCAAAGCTCCCCATCCGAAGGATAGAGTGTCGTCCACGGACTTTCTCCACTGGTTGGCGGCGCCAACTTTGCCTCCTGTATGGTGAAGAGTGGCATATAGGTTTGAAGCAGATTGCAATAACGGCTCAGGTACAGGTTTCGGGGCGGAGCCGTTCAAGAAGCGAAGGGACATAGTGGACATCGATGCTAGTAAGGCACGGTGTAAGTTGGGATACAGCGGAACCAGGTGCGTCAAAGTCTCCATGGCCAGAATCTGGTAATGGTCAATCGCTGTGTTAGTGAAGTTCAATCCTAAATCGAGCACATTTACTCCCCTTGACGAGCTCCTCCTCGCGTCGGTCAATTAATGATACAAGGGCCGTACTAAATTTAGGGACATTAGGCGTCGATATCTGTCTCTGGAACTCTGGAATATCCATCGCAGTTGTGAAGACCGTCCGAAGGAGCCGAATGACTGCTTTGATTATAACTTCGGGTTCCTTTTTCTGTCGCATGATGGTAGAGTGTAAGTTGTATATTCATTGAATACTATGTAGACATACGGACTGATAGCATAGGGAGCACTACAGTAACCCAGCTCTGTGCGCATTCAAGCATCAAAGTTTTTGAATTGAGAGAAGTCTGCTGTGCTATACACAAGCCTGCCCATCTCGCTCCTGTATCTTTTGAATGTATCAGCGAATTGATACGGGTATTCCACTTCTGCGTATGCGAAGAAGGTTGCAGCACTTCGGGATTTAGGCTGGAAAGAATGAATGGAAGGTGGAGAACGGCCAAAGAGTCGGAGGCCAGTTGCAGTTGCAGAAGCGTCTTCAGTGAATGGGCAGGCTCCATTTTTATTGGGTCACGAAACCCCGAATATCCTGAAATATATAGGTCAGCAGTCTCCAAAAGTGCTCTTGTGGAGATGAAAGTGGTCGAGGACGAACCCAAAAAACTCGACCGCGTCGCGAAACACGACGTTGGCGCTCATAATCGCCTTGCGCACAACGATCATCTCCTCGGTCATTGCTTGCTTGGTCTCGACGACGAAGAATACGCTTTCACTGAGTAACGAATGGACTTTCTGTAACATTATTGACTCGTATAATCACTTCGCATCTCACACATGGACTTCGACGAGGAACTGGATGCCGCCATTCAGGAGCAGCTAAGCTTGGGTTCATTCGAGGTGCAGACGGCTGTTCGCCCTCACAAGTATAATTATTTATCCGCCACATCCAGGATAAATTCGACGTAAAGGACTTTGTGGGAGCCATTTCCGAACGTCTAATCGCTCAATCGAAAGCGAATTCTGGGCGTACGTATGTCGTATGACAACACCGTTTATCGGTTTCTGAATTACATTTGGTCGTATAGCTTTCGATCCGAGGCCGTTCATTCGAACGCTTGAAGTTGCCGTCGATAAGCTCATTGTTTCGCGGAAGGATGTTCAAACCCGGACTGAGCAGATGGAGAAGAGTGTGAAGGTGGCAGAGCGAGAGTATTCCAAGAAGATGGCTGAGCTCAATCGAGGGTTCGATGTGAGTGCATGCAGCCTACTTCGAGTTTGTAACCCCTGCTCAGGTCTCATTTATAGGCTGTGGGCTCGTCCTTCCAAACTATGGAATCCAAGATGAATGAGGTCGGAAGGACGGCGATTCGTGTAGGTGAGTAACTAGTTATAAACGCGATTCGATAGTCTAACTATAGCCAAGGGGAGGAACTTGAATCCGTACATCACCAGCGACAACGCGCGCAGGCAGCCTACGATCTGGTCGATTACTACAATTCATTCTCCCGTGATGATACCTCGCGACTCGATGCTCTGAAGAAGGAAGGGAAGGAAGGCCGACGCCAAGTTGCTATCCTTCTGAGACGACTGAACACTGTCGCCAAAGAAGTCGACCTGCCAAACGCTGACAAGGTAGGGTTTATCTGTGAGGTGTATGTTTGGTCACTGATTTTCCCGCCCAGAGCCGTGAGGGCATCGACAAGTATTGCGAGAAATTCGAGAAAGATATGCTATATCTATTTGATCGTGCATATCGTCGCAGTGATCCTAAAATGATGCATGTAAGTAAATCAACGGTAATTCGGTGCCTTGCTTGTCTCAGTCGACCAACTAACGGTTGCACTAGCACTGCGCACAGACGTTGCTCGAGTTCAACGGCGGCACATCCTGCATCCAAGTATATGTGAACCAGCATGATTTCTTCATTAACCGTGTACGAGAAATACAGGTCAGCCAAGATGACGAGATGTGAGTAGAGATTTCTCTGGACTCCCTTGGGTTGTAACTAAGTGGTAAATAGCTGGGAATCAATTCCCGATCCAGATGCGCCAATCCCCACAACAGAATCTGGCATGCGAGCTTTGTTCAAGGAAATTCGCAGTACAGTCGGACAGGAAGCACAAATAGTGCAGGCCGTTTTTCCAAATCCATCGCTAGTCATGCAAGTCTTCCTCCAGCGAGTCTTTGCTCAGTCCGTAAGTGTGCATTGAACTCGCTCTCGATCACTACACTCAAACAATGTTCCGATAGATCCAACTGCAGCTGGAGACTCTGCTTAACCGAGGGGCTGCACTGTCTGACCTCGCGTTCCTTCGCGTGCTCCAGATGGTACACCAACAAGTTACCCAACTCGTTGAGGACCTGAAGAGTTTCGAACTTCCTGCCGTCATACCACGGTCACCTATAGACCAGAGCGACTTCAACTTTCCAACGAACGCTGCTAATGCAGCCGGAGGGGCTGCGACCACCGTCACCATAAGCGCAATGCTTGATACCGCCATGGAAGAGCTTTTCGTCCCATACATCGAAGGACAAAGATACCTCGAGAGAGAGAGCAAGAGTTTGAGTGAACTATATGCGAGCTTCCTTACAAACTTCACGCGATATCATGTACGTTCACATCCGATGTCGTTCAATGAAGCGAACTTACAGTCATTCTAGGAAAGGACGCACAAGGGGGGAAAGTCTTCCCTATTCGACCGCATGGTGAACCAACTGAGTACTGCTGCCGCCGGAACATCTGCTTCTGGCACATCAACGACGTCCGCTCAAGCAGCCGCCGCTCTTCTGCGTTACGGCGGTTTGAGTGCCCGAGAGAAGGAAGAAGAGCCAATAAGAGAAGAAGATGGACAGCTACATATAGCTGTGGCGGAAATCATGCTGAAGTGGCATGCTGAGGCCGTAGGCCGATGTGTTGAACTCAGTTCGGCCAGTGATGTGTAGGCTGACGACTCGTCTGTCACTCTTCATTCGCTGACCAAGGCACGATCCAGGCCTAAACACGTATTCGCTTTGCTGCGAGTGCTTGCAGCTGCCATAGGCAGCGCGTACATTGAGACAGCCATTGAAACGTACGCTCTTCCCCTTGTAACGAAGACGCGCTTCTCACAGTCACTCCAGTGCTCAGGCACGGATCGAGACAGCCGATCCTAAAGTCGAGCCCAGTTTGCAGCTCCTCGGCGTGATTCGCTCTGTCGATCTTATCTGCCACCTGTGGCAGCAGTACGTCAACATGGCTCTGCTGCCCCTGGCGAGCACCTCAGTTACAGTCCGTCGCGAAATGGTCGTGTTCAACAACCAAACCATCAGTCGCATCGAGGGTGCCGTGAACCACGTTACGCAACGGCTCACGGATTGTAAGTTAAGCTTCTTCCCGACACCAGCCACTATGCACTAATCATACTTTGCTACAGCCGTCATCGCCTGGCTTGCTCTCCAACTGTCGAAGCAGAAGCGGACTGATTTCAAGCCTCGTAACGACGACTTATCTTTCGCGCGAGACAACACTGAGCCGTGTATGGCGTGTTGCGAGGCCCTCGAGAAGGTCCGAAATGTAGCGAAAGAGAACCTCAGCGGCAAGAACCTCGAGGTCTTCTTAACCGAGATTGGAGCAGCGTTCCACGGGTATGTTAGTCCATGGTTTCCTTCAGGCTTCCAGCTCAGACAGATATATCCAGGCTGTTACTCGAACATTTGAGAAAATTCCCCGTAAGCGCAACCGGTGGCCTAATGCTCGCAAAGTACGTCTATCTCCCTACTCCCTCACTACACTCCTCACAGGCAGCCCGCAGGGACATCAAATCCTACCAAGATAGCATCAGCAGCTTCGGCATCCCCTCCCTGCACGAACGCTTCGAGTTCATCCGGCAGCTCGGCCAGGTCTTCCTCGTCCGCCCCGAGATCCTCAAGTCGTACATCACCGAGGGCTACCTCGGGCGCATCGACTCCGCGCTGCTGCGCCCCTACCTCGCGCAGCGCAGCGACTGGGGCCAGGCCGAGAAGGGCTTCAACGACGCGAGCAACGACGCGGAGGAGGAGGGCGAGGGCAAGGGCCTCGGGAGCCGCTTGGGGCGGCTGAGTGTGTATATGAAGGATCTGGAGTTGCGGGACCGCATACCGCCGATGACGATGCCGAGTTTGCCTACGGGCATCAGCATGCCCACGCTGTCCGTGCCGTCGAGGGGGTTCGGAGCAGGCCACTGAGAATCGGCTCTGTCGATCGCGTTCCTGCTTCACCAAGTGTATTGCTATATACCACTATTGTACACGGATGACCTATTAATTTATTCACCCTTGAACACGGGTGCCCGCTTCTCCTTGAATGCCTCGAGAGCCTCGAGACGGTCTTTCGATTTTAGAAGAACCTCGTAGGAAGCCCGCTCGAAGTCCAGCCCTACAAGATGTGAGCGTGAAACTTTACGTCGTAGTAACACTTGCAGAAGAACATACCGTGTTCGAGGTCAAGCTCTGGAGCCTTTGAGATAGCTTGCTTGGCGGCCTGGAGGGCCAGAGGAGCTGATAAACGGGTCATCAGCTGCTCGACATCCTCCTACACAACCCAAGAATGCCTACCGCTTGTAACGATCTCCTCAGCTAATTTCAGTGCCCTATCGACGGCAGTAGTCCCAGGCTCGGAGACATAGTCCACGACACCTCCATGTCGCGTCATCATGAATACACCAAACTTCATGAGAGACTATGTGGCTCACCATAGTCCAAAGCATCCTGTGCGGTCAACGACCGACCGGTGAAGATCAGATTCTTCGCCTTCGCAAGACCGAGGAGACGCGTCAACCGCTGCGTCCCGCCCGCCCCCGGTATAATCCCTAGCTTCGTCTCCGGCAGCCCGATCTTCGTCACGTCGTGCGCTACACTCGCAGGATCAACACCCATTCCAACACATCCCTCTCACAACAGCAACACCAGACACAAAACACAGAACACGCACCCGCAACCCTCAAATCACATGCCAACGCGAGCTCGAGCCCGCCCCCCAGCGCGGGGCCGTCGATCGCCGCAATCGTCGGCACGGGCAGCTTCTCCAGGAGCGCGAGCGCGGCGCGGAGGTCCGCGAGGAAGGTGTTGACCTGCGCGAGAGACATCGTGCGCCGCTCGACGAGGTCTGCGCCAGCGCAGAACGCGTTTGGGGTTGTCGAGCGGAGGATGAGCACGCGATGCGATCTGGAATGAGTCAGTGGGAAGATACGTTGGTCGGGTAGTACGAAGGGAGGGGAAGAGAGATACGGTGCGTACCTTGCACTGGAGTTTAGGACGTCGTTATGAACCGTATCGATGCATTCACGGAACTCCTGCGAGAGGGCCAGCGTACAGTTACTTCACAGCTCAATGGTCTACTTGAACGGCGTGAAATGCACGGCTCACCTTCAATAACCGCAGCGAGATCGCGTTCTTCGCCTTCGGCCTGTTCAGCGACAAGAAGCTTATCCCAGGCTTCGCCTCTTCGAGGAACGCCTCCGCTCCTGAACCAGGTGCGCTATGCTGGATGTTCCTGCATGCTTGAACTCCGAGTCGAACACGCGTCCGAGAAGCCTGGCTCGTCAGGGTCAACCAGCTGGGGCCGACGAACGGTCTGCTCAGTACGACGCGGTCAGCCGCAAGAGAACGCTGCAGTGCACCAAAAAACATCTCGCCGGGTGTCCGTCGTACGTACAAAGACGATGGAAGGTAGAGTCACGACACTGTACAGCGTGAGCGCGGTCCCCACGGGGTCTGCATCCTTCGGGCCGGAGTCCCGGTCAAGTACCCTCGAGCACAACTCAAGACCGTGTCGCTCAGGCTCACTCTCAGGTTTCCTCCCACCGAAGACGGCCATGCAGCCCATCGTCCTCTACGACCTCGCAAACACCCAGCCTCCTGAGCGCAGGGCCATCTCGGGGAACACCTGGAAGGCGCGGTAGGTATCTGCTCACCAGCTCCCATCGAGAATATATGTAGCCGACGGCGCACTCCAATCTCACACCCCGTCTTCAGCCTCGCCCTCAACTACAAAGGCCTACCAGTAAAGACCGAATGGGTCGACCCGCCAGACATCGAAGCACTCTACCACAAGCTGAGTGTCGAACCCGCCGTCAAGCGGCCCGACGGCACCCCGTACTGCTCCCTCCCGCTCATCTACGACCCCTCCACAAACACTCACGTCTCCGACTCCTACAAAATCGCGCTCTACCTCGACAAAACATACCCCGCCACCCCACCGCTCTTCCCGCGCGGGACACTCGCGTTCCACCAGGTGTTCCAGCAGACGGCGACCGAGCTCGCGACGGCGGCCCTGCTGCTCCGTGTCGCGACGTTCTGCAGTAGACTGAGCGAGCGTGCTCAGGCACGCTTCCGCCCGCGAAACGAGCAGATGTTCGGGGGGCCGCTGGAGTCACTTTGTAGTGAAGTACAGTGGGAGAAGGCGGAGAAGCTTTGGGCGGGCTTCGCGGCGGTCTTGGAGGCCAATGGCGAGGGGAAGAACAATCTTATTATGGGAGATCAGGTGTGCTTCGCCGACTTGCAGGTCGCAGCGATGCTTGCTGCCGCAAGGAACACGCTCGGTGCTGAATCGGAGCAGTGGAAGCGGATGTGTGGGTGGCAGGGTGGGAAGTGGGCGCGTTTTCTTGACCAATTCTCGCAGTACACAGTCATGGATGTCTAGCGCGGTATATAAGATGTTCAGCATTTAAATTCCGGGAATATATCCAAATTTACGAGTGCTCATTTTACAATACTTCCCCTTCAACCATGTCGATATCGGGATCACGCGAGCCCAAACAGCTTGAGCGCGTTCCCGCCTCTCACTGCGTCTTTCTCCGCCTGACCCCATCCATCGACCCCGTCAATTGCCTCCAGGTTCTCGATGACGCTCTTCCACTTCTCCGTCTCGCTTAACGGCGGGAAGAACGGGTGGTCTGTCCCGAACAACATCTGCGTGCTGCCCATGCGCCGCTTCACCGCTCCCTCCATTACCCTCGACGCGCCCGCCGACGCGCCGACGGCGTCAAACGCGCTCGCGCGTCCGATCGCGTCGCTCACGAAGCCGAGCTCCTCGCTCCCGTACGCGACAGCGTCGAAGTAGAGGCGGCCGAGGTAGAAGCGCGCGTCGTGCGCGAGGCGGGTGGCGAGCAGGGGGTCGTGCGCGATGCAGGAAGCGAGGCGGGAGGAGAGTTGCGGGAGGGCGCCGCCCGAGTGGGCGAGGAGGAGGCGAAGGGTGGGGTGCCGGTCGAGCACGCCGGAGAGGATGAGGCGGGTAGTGGCCTTGGTGTCGATCCACCGTCAACGAGCGTGTTAAGTGAGAAAAGAGTATGTTACTTACGATGGTAGTTTCGAAGGGGAAACCGAGCGCGAGCGGGAGGACATGTCCGTTCTCCTTCTCGCCCCACGCCTTCCCGTCCACGCCATAGTGCGGGTGTAAGAACACGACGAGCCCAGCCTTCGCGATCGCCGCCCACACAGGCTCGAGCTCATCGTCGTCGAGGCCCTTGCCGACGCCGCGCGTGCCCATGATGATGCCCTTCAGGTGGGGCAGCCGCGCGATCTGGTCGACGGATTCGAGGAGGGACGCGGTGGGGATCGAGGGGACGAGGGGGAGGAGGCCGAAGCCGTACAAGCGTTTCAGAGCAGCGTCGGACGAGAGTAGGGGCGAGGTCGAGCAGTAGGATTCGAGGTCTTCATTGAGTTCTCCGGCGAGCTTATGTGCGGTGGAGGCGGGCAGGAAGTCGAGCCATGGGTTCGCCGAGCTATTATGCCGCGTCAAGCGAATAATCGAAAGCGCATACAAGCACCATACGCGTACCTAACGACAGAAACGTCGATCCCATGTCTATCCATGAACTTGAGCTTCTCCTCTCTGTCCCAATACTACGCATGGCTTCAGCTTCAGGTTCTCACGCGACGCTTTAACGATAAGAACAGGAACGGCGGCACGATGCGCGTCCGAGTCGTACCTGCGCGCCGACGGGCCGTCCGCCGCTCGGCTCATCGTCGAGGATGAGGAGGCGTTCCTCGGGGGTGCCGTTCGCGTCTGCGCTCGGGCGGGTGAAGATGCGGGGCGCGGTGGACCGGGCGCGGAGGAAGGCGGCGTAGCGCGGCAGGTAGGCGTGTGTGTGGATGTCGACGAGGAGTTTGCGCGAGGCCATCGTCGGCGACAGCGATTAGAGTGTGAACGGTCGTGGTGGTTGGGAGGAAAGAAGGTCGTTGGCTCGTGAGGCGAGATAGCTGCAGGTGGAGGCGAGATAATGAGGGGAAGATCTGAGATCGCGAGGCGTAGACGCCAATTAGCGGAGCAAGCGCCAGGAATATGGCTGTGACAATTCTTGAACTTGAACTCTTTCTTCCAACCCCTGACCTGCGATGACTGCTTGAACTCACAGTGATCCAACGTACTTACACCAAGCTATTGACTGGTTTATATATCATAGAATACGTCTAACACGCAACGATCGCGTGTATTCGCAGGTACACGCGCTTAATGACGAGCAAGTCGACAAGTCAAGCATCCGCCGACGGGCCTTCGCCGAGGGCAAGAATGAAAACCGTTACTCGGTCGGATACGGCCAGGTAGTCTCGAAACCACCATGTCGAACCACGAGCGCAGTCCCGAGCAAGTCAACTGGAGAGACCTGCAGGACGAGGTAAGTAGTACAGTGATAACCATAACCATATCCGGGGTGCACCGTCAAACTGACGTCTCGCACGAACCGTCGTGAACCAACAGCTCGCAGAGGCCGCACGACACAACGCATACCTTCAGAACCGGCTCGTTGAGGCCATGCAGCGGTCGAGCGACGCAGAGAGGCGGCTTCGGGAGCGTATATGCGCGCTCGAGGAGGGCCAGACGAGGATGCAGGCTCGGCTCGAGGAACTCCAGCGCGAAAATGAACAACTTCAGAAGACTGTACGTGGGCGGGTGAGCCGGGACGAGGGCGAGGATGTGCGCAGGCTGCGAGAGCAGCGCGATGCGGCACAGCGGGAGCTGCGGCACGCGCTCAGGCTCGTGCATGATTTGTCTGGACGGATCGTGGTGCGTACTGATCTTTCATTCTGGTCGTTCCTCCATGTTGGATGCGACTAAAGGCCATGTCACAGGCCTCGCCCTCATCGCAAGCTGCCTCCTCCCAACGCTTTGATGCGCACAGGGAACAATCTGAGGCACCCGGCACCCGGCAAGTCGGAACGAGGAGTGCCTCCGCGGCTGGGACCGTTCCACTGAGCGTATCACCTCGGCTGTCGACGCGCATCACCGAGCTCGCAACTATGACCAGTAGACGGTCGTCCCCTCGTGTGCCGTCCGCCACTGTGCGGCTCGAGAACCTTCCCGGGAGTCGCGGGCCCTTAACACCTGTAGCACCGCGCGCGAAGATCAATGCAAACGAGGCAGAAGCGATTGAACGCGCATCGGTGCGTTCGGACATGACGAACGTCACCTACAATGAGCAAGTCCCCCAAGTTCGGCTGCCTCCCAGAGAGCAGCCTGCTGAAGAGCTGCAAGCGTTCGACGAGCCCGACGAGCCTGTTCCGGAGATCGGCTGGGACTGGTTGTTCGTCGGTCTGCCTGCCATCTGTCAAGTGCGGCGCGGTCCATTGACCGAGCAAGCGATTGCCGAAGCAACTGGCATCCAGCTGCAGCAAATGTAAGCTAGACTCTATTCCGATGGTTGCATTATGTTACGTCTTACCCACATCGAATGCAGCGAGGAATGGGTGCCTCAGCCCACGCGTCGCACATTGCTGCAGGGCGAGTTTGCACTGTACCATGACCCTACGTATCTCGAGTTCAGACAAGAGCCTAAGCGGACCATAATCGTGAACTGGGGAGAGCGGAACGTCGTGCGCCTCGAGCGGCGGTACATATGGCCGGAGACGACTGGGAGAGAGTTCCACACGTTCATAGCAGCCGCTAAGGCTCCGCAGGTTCGTGCGATCGCGGAGAACTCGACGCTGAACCCAGGCAGCTGACCGACTTTATTCTATTCGTAGGTCCTTGAGTGGTGGTACGTAGGCAAACTACGGTGGCTCTCCACCACGCGCGTCCCACCACGGCCGGCGGATCTCCAGGTTATTGCTCTTCCATAGGGTCATACGAAACTTGACTAATAGAAGCCCTTTTTATACTCAGGTAAGGCGCAGAATCGCGTCGCGGATGCTCAAGAAGTGGAGCTCCGAGCTGAACAAGGACCAGGTGGTGCGGCTCATCGACGACCGGACGCTGGTGCAGCTGAACATCGAACTTGTTAGCAACGACGCACTGGCAGCACAGTCGGCGCGGTTTGCGGAGGAGCGACTCGGTATGCGCGTGCCGCAGGGGACCGGCGGCCCTGGTGCTGCTGGGCCGTCGGGGAGCTGAGATAATGCGTCGCGGGCGGCGACGGCCGTGCAAGGCGTGGGACGGCCTGGCAATGCGGTTCATATCGCGTTCTGATCCAGACGGACCGTGACTGCAAGTGCGCCGCTATGGAGACGATCTCTGCCTCGGTCACAGTGCTTTTTTGGGGGAAATTCAGCGTGCATTGCAGGCCATCGCGCTCAGTATTGGCGGCATTTTTGGCTCGCTTGAGGTGCGTCCTGGTCGCATTGCGGTGTATGTTTTTGAGGGCGGCTCGCTTGACGACGTGATCAGCGCAGGTTGGTGACGCTGCGCGACAGGACCTGGCGAGGCACGGCGCGTATCAGGCCGCCTTCCGTTTGCGGCGTCTCTTCCCCGATGTTTGACTTTCCCGCCTGGTCTTAGGCCCTCGAGTCCCACGCGCTTCGCCTTCTTCCTCCCTTTGTCTCTTCCACATCGTCCTCGCCCCCGTCCCCGTCGTCCCCGCTCTCGCTCTCGCCACCCACCGCGCCCGACGCCCACGCCCGCACGCCCACCATGCGCTACTGCTCGGCGTCCGCAGTGCGCACCCTCACGCTCCTTTCGCTCGTCGTCCTATCATCGTCACATTCTTTTGCACTCGCCGCCGCCGCCGCTGCTGAGAGCGGCACCGACGCGCCCACCGATGGCGTAGCCGTGTCGTCCACGGGCGCCGCGTCCTCGGCCCCGGCGTCGTCTGCGCCCCCGGTGTCTACCCCGCCCTCGTCTGCGTCTGTCCCGCCCACGTCGTCCAACCCCGCGTCGTCACAGCCAGCGTCGAGCGCACCCGCGTCCGACCCACCAACCTCAAAGACGTCCGCGTCTTCTGCGCCCGCGTCGCAAAAGTCCTCGGCCCCTGCGCCGAACAGCGCTACCTCGTCCTCTTCGTCCTCGTCCGCGCCTGTGTCGGAGTCGGCCACTTCGTTGTCGTCTACCGACAGCGATACCAGTAGCGCTGTGTCCTCGAGTGGCTCCTCCTCGAGCTCCAGCGTATCTTCTGCTACAAGCTCGTACGTGTCGTCGGAATTTCTTTGTTCCTGTGCTGATCTCTTTGAAGTGGCGTGTCGTCGACGCCTTCCGCGACTGTTACCAAGGGTGAAACTGCTTTGACCGTCGCAGCTGGCGCAAGCGCTACTCCTACCGGTCTGCAAGCGACATATGATCCCAATGCAACAGACATGTCCGTCAGCATCGAGATGCCCACTGGTTCTAGCACGGCCGCGCCAAGCGACACCGCCGCCGCTTCTGACGGCACCTCAAAGAGGTAAATACATCCATCTCCTGTCGTCTTCATGATGCCTAACCATCTTCGCCAGCTTCCTCCAGAACACCGGCGCCATGGCCGGCGTGTTCACCGTCGTCGGCGTCGTCGGGCTCGCCATCGTCTCGTTCATCGTCTTCAAGGTCCTGAAGCGCCGCGCGCGCATGCGCGACGAGGAGGACGACGCGTTCTTCGAGAAGTACAACGACCCGGAGCCGCCGCTGAACAACACGGGCACGCCGCACCTCGGTCCGAGCGACAGCGCGTACGACGTCCCGACGCAGCCTGCCGCGGCGGACGCGTACCCGGACCGCGCGACGCACTACGGCGCGGCGTACGACGCGCCGCAGCAGTACGCCGTGGACTACCCGCCGGGCACCGCGTACGCGGCCGCGCAGAGCGGCGCGCAGTACCAGTACCAGCAGGAGGGCGGGTACGCCGTCGCGGCGGCGTACGCGACGCAGCCGCAGCCCCAGACGCAGACGCAGATGTACGGCGGCGCGCCGCAGGCCGCGTACATGCACGACCCGTACTACGGCGGCCCGGCGCGCTAGGCGACGCAAACAGCTATCCACTGTACAACCACGGCGATGAGCGCTGTACATCCTGTCTTTTACCACCCCGTTCGTTTATTGTACGCACACCGAAAAAGCCCGCGTGTGTGTTGTGAGCCCATACCCCTACCCTACCCCTCGTCTCACCCGTGCCACTCATCCTCGTCCCCGTCCTCATCCTCATCCTCATCTCACCCCCATCTCTCCTGATCTTTCGCCATTTGGGCGCCCGCGCGTCTCCCCTTCGCAGCGCGGTGCGCCACGTATTGTGTAGCGCCCTTCGAACCCGAACCATAAACGAGATGCAGGCAGCCCGCGTATTTTTGTTGGATGTTTATGGAGTATATATTGTGGGTCGTTTGTGTGTTATCTTTTGTATTCTACGATACCTGAGTATAGCACATGGAATGGCTTGTACTACGTCTTGAATGTTTGTGAATTCACTTACGGTATTGGTCTTCGAATGTGGGTCCGTGTGTTGTATCGTACACCGCATCGCTCGACTGGATGTCGATGCCGGCGCGGACCGAGGACGTCCATACTCTAGTCTTGCTCGTTCAGGTTTGAATGCACATCCCGTACATTATCCATTCAAGCGTGGTATGCATCGAAAGATGAGGTTTATGCGTATGGGACATGGGACATGGCTGTGCTCTGCTTGGGTTTTATCAATGCCCGCCCGAATGCGGCCTACACATCGTCACGAAACGTTGTATGGTGCTCCAGCCTTCACTTGACGCATCCGAGCCACCGTGTTCTCTGACCATCTGTGAACGAAGGGTCGATAGTCAGTCGATTGGCATTGAACGACCACTTCAAGTTCTGAGAGATGCACAAATCGCGTCACTGGGCTCGTGCCGACCAGTCATCTGAATGCCGGGTTGATACCAAGCCTGAGTGACAAGAGCACGAGGCCGAAGAAAGGGAAACAGGCACGCACAAGATGCATCACCACAGGCGGCCGCCCCCACGTCTTGTTCCCCTCGCCCACGACGATCTCCCCCCGCGTGACGAACCCGACGGAGTTGTAGAACCCCTCGTTCGCGGTGTTGCTCGACACGAGCCACGTCCCGCGGCGCTCGCGGTCCGCCTGGGGCCCAATATGCGCATATGAGCATGTCGAGGTCGCTTTGCAGAGTAGCAGCACGGCGGCCGAGGAGAGAGGAGACGCACCTGGGCGGTGACGCGCGCGATGAGCGCGGACGCGTACCCGCGCCCCTGCGCGGCGCGCGCGGTGCAGACGAGGCCGATGTACGCCGTCGTGGAAAGGCGGGGGCCGAGCGCGGCGGCGGCTGCTTGTGCGACCCTGTCCTTGATCTCGTCGAGTCTCTGCGGAGTCACCGTCAGCCAGCGTGCACGAACGTCCACTGGCACCGCGCGCCGCTGCGCGCACCTTCTTCTGCTCGCGGCTGAGGACCACGCGCCGGAACCAGAGCGGGTGGAGCCGTCGCAGGAGCGCGTCGAGGGGGTCCTGCGCCGCGGGCTTGGCGTCGCCCGGGAACCTGCGCGACCGCACGGCTGCGTCAGAAAGCGTCGGGACACCGCGTCGCTCGGACGTGCGATATGGTCTGGTTTGGGCGGCGGTGTGTGCATGATGAGGACCACGTACGTGTACCCGACGACCGACACGCCGTCGACGGTCCACGCCCTGCGCCGGTGCACGAGCTGCGCGTACGTCGCGGCGAGCTCGGCGCGCTCCGCGGCGCGCTCTGCGGCGGGGCCCGGGCTGTCCTGTGGAAGACAAGATGTGAAGACCGGGGACGGCGGAGGATGTCAGGATGTCAATGGCTGAACACATGGAGAGACGGGAGAGGGGACGCGACGTACGGGCGTGTCGGCGATGTACGCGCCGAGCGGGTCGTCCGCGAACGCGTCGAGGGCGGCGGCGACCGCGGTGGGGATGTCCGCTGCGTGAGCCACGGCGCGCACGGCTCGCGTCAGGGTGTGTGTGTGCGCGTGATCGAGCTGCTAGTGTGTGCGCACCGTACTCCAGTTGCCTGGCGGGGATCGGTGCGCGTGGCGGCGCCATCGTCGAGGTCTGCGACGCGGTGCGTGCGCCGTGAGCAAGTTAATGGGAGGGGTCTTAGTCTTCGAAGTATGAGACGGCCCTAGTATGCTATGCAAGTGAGGCGAGGGGGTGATAAGCTACAGTAGGTGGCGCTTTGGGTTTATGGGGTCGCACTCGTGATTGTCGCCCGTTGTGACTCGCTGGGCTCCCAGGAGCCGAAAACCAGAAAGCGGGTCCTCGACGGCTGCGAACGGGCGCGTGAGTTGTGTTGTGTTCGATACCGTTCAATGGACACTGCAGCTCAGGCTTTCGCAGAGTTAGCAAGCGCAACAAGGAGAAGGCGTATTCGTGCGCATAGACGGGCGTAGATATACCGTTTAGAATACAAGGTTGCGGCGACTGTGGGATCGCGGTACCGGGGCTTGGAGCCCGCGGTCGCTCTGTCTCTAACTCCCGGCGTACTCCCTGACCATCTGCAGCCGCAAACCACGTCCTCGTCAGCACCCACGCCCACGCGCACACAACTTCATACTAATAGAAACAAAACAAGACACGCACGAGCATCAGCACGACGGGCGCGCCGCGCCACGTCGGGTTCTCCGCCCCCAAGACGATCTCCGCGCGCGTGCGGAAGCCGAAGAGCGCGTACCACGCCGCGTTGGCGGCGTTCGACGAGATGAGCCATGTCGCGCGTTTCTCGGTGTCTGCCTAGATGTGCGGTGTGCGTCAGGTCGACAGGGAGGACTTCAACATTCGAGTGTTATTGAGGAGCAGGGACGCAGGAGCGACGCACCGTCGCCGTCGCGATCCGGAGCAGCGCGGACGCGTACCCGCGGCCCTGCGCGGCGGGCGCGGTGCACACGACGGTGATGTAGAGCATGGCGTCGCGCCGCTCGCCGAGGACGTCCTGTATCGCCTTGTCTGCTTTTGTGTGGATCTCGGTCGAGCGCTGTGGGGTGAGTGACAATGAGCGTGAAAGACAGGAGGGCATAAGAGCTGGAACGCACCCGTTTCTGCTCGGGGCTGCTGAGCGCGCCGTGTGAGAGCGCGAGGAGCGGGGAGAGCTGCTCGAGGAGCTTGTCGAACGTGTCGGGCTCGTGCTCCGGGACGCTTTGCGAAACAATAAATCAGCGCAATGTCCATCTCTGGTGGAGAGCCGTGCTTACACGTAGCCCACCATGGAGGCGGCGTTTTCAGCCGTCCAGCATGCACGGCGGTGCACGAGCTGGGTGTAGACGGACGTGAAGTCGATGCGCTGCGAGGCGCGCTCTGCGGCGCGGCCGGGGCTGTCCTGCACACCGGTGTTAGAATTGAGAAACCTAGCAAGAGAATGGCGGCGCACGGGCGTGTCGAAGCGGTAGCGGAACAGCGGGTCGTGCTCGAACGCGTCGAGGGAGTTGCTCACCGCCGTCGGGATGTCCACTGCGCCGCATCCCCCAGTGTTAGCGTTAGACATCGACTCGCCGACTTGCAGCTGCTCACCATACTCGAGCTTCCTAACAGTTATAGTCGTCATTGTGGCAATCGAGCCAGGAACCCAAGGTGCGACCTTGCCTCGGCGGTCCCAGGGTGCTTACGCGCAACCAGGACGACGACGCAGATCAGCGCGCACGCCGTGATCCGCGAGACGAGGCGCACGCTGCCCGCGCTGATTGTCGCGCATGGGCGTGTCAACGCCAGTGATGGCGCCTCAGGAGGTCGAAAAGCCATCGAAGAGCACCTCGCACGTCGCGTTCAAACGCGTCCGACGCAAAATCTTTCGAGGGGGTGACGGCGATGGGCACGGCCGGCGCGTGCTGGGGGTGTGCCCGCTGCCGGGTGCTGTGACGGACGGGGCCGGGGGTTGGCTGGGACGGCGGGCAGGCCCCTTTAGAGGCGGTGGGCGGGACGTGCTCGCCGTCAAAAAAGCCTTGGCGGTGACGCGCCGGGCACAGCAACAAATGCGTTTTTTTATTTTCCGCTAATAGTGTGTAGGTCACGGTTTTATTCCCCGGGTGAAGGCTATCGCTTGGCAGCATATTCCGGGGGTGAGTTATCCTCTGCGGCGAGTCCTGCGGCTTCATTTACTATCGAGGACCCGGATGTGCAATGGGACAGGATGTGCAAGATCGCATTTTTGAGCTCTTCCGCTGCGTCTATTGCGCTGAAAATATTCATGTATCATACCTAGTACTGGAAGACAATGTGTACTTGTTTAAATGGAGAACGGTGCGATATATAACGAGAGAGAGACAAAACTAGCGAGAAATGAGAGCTTTCACTCGCGCGGCTAATTCTTGATCTCTTCGTAGTCGCAGATCCTGCCAGTTTTTTGATAGATCTCACATATAGACATACTTCAGACGACTATACATATCCCAGAAAAATATAAGATAGGGAGTGTGAAGGGTACAGCGAGTACAGGACTCTGTAAACGTCTTCAGAGCGTGACAAAATCGGAGGCGCCGCGGGCAATCACATAGGCTGTAAGGGTCTGTGACATGGTGTGACATTGCTATCTAATTGTGCTCCCATTTCGCAACGTTCACTGTCCCTCGGAGACGTCCCTTAAAATCTCCATAAATTCACAGAAGGCGTACTATAACAGCTAGTATTGACCCCGGAACACCCGAGTTGCACACAGTTTACCCTTGGTCAAGGGGACCAGAAGTGCAAGAAATCTTGCACTTAAGGGTCATCGATAGTACGGCGGGGGCTGACCGCGTCTTCGGTGATCTGGGCCGCACGGCGCTTTCCGAGGGGGGTTCTAGGACGAACGGTTGTGGCGAGGACGGTCGTTCGCCTCCCGCCCTTCCTCGCCGCTCCTTTATCTGCCCAGCCTTTGCCTTTCCTTCCCTCGTCTCTTTCTCTCTCCTTCCACGTCCCCACCCTTTGGACTTTCGCTTCGACCCCCTCCGCCCTTCGCTGTAATACCACCATGCGTGCCTACGCGACCGTCCTCGCCTTCGCGGCCTCTGCGCTCGCCTACCAGGTCACCGCGCCCACCAACGCGACCGGCTTCTCCACCGACGGCTCCAACACCGTCTCCTGGGACCGCGTCAGCACCGACCCCCAGAACTTCACCATCGTCCTCGTGAACAACGTACGTCCCCGCACTCTCACGCATGAAATTTTGGGGGCCCCTGAGGCTGACTATCGCCGCCCCCGCAGAACGTGTTCCCGAACTACGAGCAGGTCCTCGACGCCCTCGTCGACGGCACTCAGAGCACCATCCAGGTCAACCCCCCCTCCACCGGCTGGCCCTCGGTCGGCACCGGCTACCAGATCAACTTCGTCCAGGACTCCCAGCACCTCACCACCATCCTCGCCCAGTCCAACGACTTCTCCTTCCACGCGCCCACCTCGAGCAGCGGCTCCTCCTCCGCCTCGGGCAGCTCGACCGGCTCGCTGAGCGGCAGCAGCGCCAGCGCCGCGACCGGGCTCACCGTCTCGCAGACCAGCCCGTACGTTTCGTTTCCTTTTTCACAAGCGCTGTCGACGAAAAAGTTTTACTGATCGAAACGCATTCGATGCACAGATCCTCTGCGGGGGCGACGAACTCGGCCGGGTCCTCGTCCAACTCCGCCGCCGGCTCGAACTCGGCCGGCGCGAGCGGCAGCGGGAGCGACCTCAACCCCTCGTCCTCCGACACCGCGACGACGGCCAGCCAGACCAACGGCGCCGCCTCCACAGGCGCACACGCCGCGCTCTTCGGCGCCGTCGCCCTCGTCGGCGCGCTCCTCGCTTAAATTCTCGACGCTTCAAGCGTAGTGTAGAGGTGTCGTGGCGTATTTTGTCACGGACGATCGCACCGGTGGTCTGCGTTGCTTGCTTGTTTGTCTGCTTGCTAGTTACTTTTATCCCCCAACCGGCCACAGCCACCCAGAACGGACATTGTGTATCCCTCGTATCGTATCGTATCGTCCAGTCCAGCCGACGACAACGCCTGTCTTTTCGTGACGATCCGTCTAGCGTACTCGTACCCATCGCCATACATATATGTGGACTAGTCCTTATTTGACTCGGCTTGGTTTTCTTGATTGGTGTTCGTTGGTATATACCTCCGCCGCACGCTCGCTGTGGTGAGTGTGTGGGTGGGTTTGTTGAAGATGCGGACGGTGTGAAGCCCAGTCAAAAGTGCATCCAGACCCAGCCACCGGAGGACGGTGTGGAACAGCGGGTTGTGTGTAAAAACAGCGCGAGACAGTGTGAGCCAGCGGTGTGCAACTCTTTGTACATCAAGTTTCTCTGAT